>CM046667.1:60952063-61437063 GCA_025594165.1 Tamias sibiricus
GCTCCATGAAGCCCTGGGGACTGGGACTTGCCTTGTCTTTGCTGGGTCTCTTCAGGACTAGAGTCTAGTTCCCCAGACCCTACCTGGGTTCTGCTGCCAGCAGGCAGATTTCCAGCTGCTAGCCCTCCATACCTGTCCCCTGACTGTCTGGCATCACCTGTCCCTGAATTCTGTTGGTTGCTGGTTGGAGGCCCCCAGAGCTGCCTGGATGTCCCCAGACCTCTCCAGAGAGCCTGCTGTGCAGAGGACTGATTCGTTTTCCATCATGCTCTATGTTGAGAGGCGGGTGTGGCAGCACACCACAAAAAAGAGGAAGTTGGGGGTTTCCTATGACCAAGTTCAATGGCTCCATGCTTAGGCAGGAGCCCTATGTGCAGTTGACCATCCAGAAGAGCACTTTGTACCCACCACAGCCCTTCCCTCAGTCTCCCTCCCCTGGCCCCTTTGGGGAGGAGGACTAGGAGGCTGCTCCCCTGCTCTGTCAGCCAGATCTAGTTTGTGCTTGGCTCCACAAGGTAGAGGTCAAGTCCCAGCCACAAAGAGCAAGAGAGAGGAGAGAAGAGGGGGGAGGGGAAAATGCAATGCTGGAGGAGAGATCAGAGTCCAGCAGTGGTGAAGCTCAGGGCAGGGCGCGCTGGGGAGGGCCGGGAAAGGGAGGGGAAGCTGGGCCCGGGGCTATTTCTGTACAATAATACAGGGGAAGAGGGCCAAGCTGACAGGACAGTGATTAGTCTTCAGGGAGCAAAGGCGAAGACTCTGCCGGCGAGCCTGGGGCTGGAGGAGCTGGCCTAGGGCCCAGTCCGGTGGGCTGGAGCAATGATTTCAGAGGCCGGGAATCTGAGGCAAGCTGGGCCCAGGGACTTGGGAGCTGGGAATGTGGGAGTGGGTAAGAGGAGCCAACCATCCTCCCTGCCCCACCTCCAGCACAAGAGGATGGGAAGTGGGGTGTGACAGGCCTGCCCCAGCTCTCTGTTTGCCACCATGAGGTTATCTGGCTGTGTGTGGGGGCAGAGTTTCTGAAATGCACACTTCCTGGGCTCTGGCCTGTAAGGGAGATGGCGTGAGAAAGAGGCAGGAACACAAGGCTCGGAAATCTCAGGGGAAGAGTCAAGTCGTCATTTTCTTTCCCACGGGATTTCTGGTCATGGGGTCGGGGAGAAGGAGTGTTAGAGGGTCAGGTCATGTGGAGGGGCAGGGAAGTCACATTTACCAAGTATCAGTTCTATTTTGTGCCTCTTGCCATATATGAGCACGTAGATTCTTCCTGAAAACCAGGTGAGGTAACAGTGATCTCTATTTACACAGAGGAAACTGAGGTTCAGAGAGGTGAAGTGATTTGCCAAGCATCATGCAGCTAGAAAGAGGCAGGGTAATCAGCACCTACAGGTCTGTCATGCTCCAAAGCCTGGCTTTGGAAGAGATTTTGCAAAGTGAGGGGCCACAAGTCTAGGCTTTGGTCTAAGTCTGCCTGGCTTTGAGTCTACTACCTGTTACCTGCCAGTTGTACAACCTTGGGCAAGTGACTTCAACTTTCAGCCTCAATTTCTCATCTGTAAAGTAGAGCTAATAATAGAATTACCTTCAAGCCAGACCCAATGGTGCATATCTGTAATCTCAGAGCCTTCAGAGGCTGAGGTAGGAGGATTCCAAGTTCAAAGCCAACCTGGGCAACTTAGTGAGACCCTGTCTCAAAATAAAAAAATAAAAAAGGATTGAGGACATGGCTTAGTGGTAAAGTACCCCTGGGTTCAGTCCCAAGTACATACACACAAACACACACACACACACAGTACATTCTTCTTAACATTGTTATGAGGAGTAAACAAATTAATACTCATAAAGCATCTAGAACAGGGCCTGGTATACAATAACCCATTGCTAAGAAGTATGAAATGAGTATTTTTCCTCTGTCCTTCATAGATCTCCTTAGAAGAAAGAGTGTGAGCAAGGAAAGAGAACTATGTGGGTAAAATACAGGGCAGAGGGTCACTCTAATTCTAATTCTAAGTCCTCCCACATTTGGACAATAGTATCAGGAGTCTTCCAACCAGGAGCCCGTGTGACCCAGCAATTGCACTTCTGGGAATTCATCCTAAGGAAATAATGGGTCAAGAGAGCAAAGATGTACGTATCAGGATGTTCATTGCCAGGCTGTTTATTATAGTGAAAAACAGTGACTTGCTTCAATGAATTATGGTGAATTCATGAATTCATACACAACAGCTGTTAAAGACAACAATGTCACTCTTAAAAATATCTATTCAGAAAGAGATTCCTGATACAGTTAGTTGTTAAGAGAATAAGAGCAGGTAAGCAGAGTTTGAGAGATGAGATACTGGAGGGTCAAGGATGGGGAGGGAAACTCAATCTTATTTATGGAGCACATAAAATTGTTTACTGTGGACATTTGTTACTTTTGTAATTAGAAGAAAACAAGCAGTAAAACAATTTCCACTTGGAGAAAAAACACATTTGAAAGTTTAGAATGTCCAGCTAGAAAGCAGTCATGGGCATGGGATGGCTAGGCCTTCAAAGGAGGATCTCTCTGCTCCTTTGGAAATGGGCCCAACATTTTATCCTCTTTCATCCTTCTCCCTGCCAAGAAGCAGGGGTTGGGTGATGAGCAAAAGGGCCTGGTGGGGTCAGACATACCCCACCAGGTCTGTGTTGTTAAAACAGGCTGGCATTTGCTGTTGAAACAGTTTCAAAACCCCTGGCCAACAAGCCCTTCCATGATCTTCTGCTCATTTATTCATTCATTCAACAGGTATTTTTTGAGCATTATACTCTGTGCCTGGACTGTGTAATGAGGATGTAGTCCTCCAGACAAAGAGTAAGTGCTCAATAAATAGACAAAAACATTTGTTCTCTTGGAGCTTGTGTTTTAGTGAAGGTACAAAGGTAATTCACAAGACAGATGATATGAAAAGTCTACTAGATAATGAGAACTATAGAGAAAAATCAAATAGGAAGTGAGAAGAGTGAATGTGGGATTTGGGGGGTGGGGGGTGCCATTAAGAGTAGAGGAAAGACCAGCGTGGTGGTGCACACCTGTAATCCCAGCATCTCAGGAGGCTGAGGCAGCAGGATCACACGTTAAAACACAGCCTCAGCAACTTAGTGATGTCCTGTCTCTAAATAAAAAATAAAAAGGGCTGGGGATGTGGCTCAGTGGTTAAGCACCCCTGGATTCAATTTCTAGTAACGGGGGGGGGGGGGGGAAGAAAGAGAAGATTAAAAAAGAAAGAAGAAGAGAAAAACAAACAAACAAAAAAGGTCAAGGAAATTTGAAGTCAACTCTTGAAGCAGATACAGGAGCAAGCCATGGAGAAAGAGTCGTCCAACCAGAGGGAACAGCAAGTACAACAGACCTGCAGCAGGAGGGGTGTTTGGTGGGCTGAAGTATAGAAAAGAGGCCAAACAGAATGCAACAGGGTTAGTGAAAGGGAGAGCACTAGATGAATTTGGAGAAGAAATGAACATTAAAGGAGGTAGGATTTGACAAGCTATGGTGAAGCTTTGGCTTTTACCCTGAATGAAATGGAGAGGCAAGACAGGGTTTACAATAGAGAAATGACAATCACTTGCTTAGGTTTGAACAGGATCACTCTGTCTGATGACATGCAAATAGGTTGAAAGGGGAAGGGTCAAAGAGAGAAGCAGGGGACTGGCTAGGAAGCTATGACAGTAATCCAGATGAGAGACTATGTTGGTTCTAACCAGAGTGGCAGTGAAATTGAGAGAAGTAATTGCTATCATAGTCCCTTTTTGCTCTGACCTATTAGGTCCAGATTCTCCATCACATCCAGAACAAGCTAATGCAGTCATTTTACTAAGAATAAGGCATATAGTGTGTGTCACTGTAGAAATATCCTTTTCAGTCCTGAAGATCTTTGTGTATTGTGTTACCTGCTACATCTCCAGTGCCTACAACACTGTTTGGTGCTTTTACTTGGCACTTAGTGAATGAATGAATGAATGAAGGCATTAACTGTTTAGATAAGGGAACAAGGATTCAGCCTGAGGTGGGAGGAGGAGAGGGTACTGTTGGCTCAGAACACACATGCAGGTGCAGCTGGGCCCTTCCGCTCTCTGCCTAGCTGAATGTGAGTGTAAACATTGGTATTCTCATTTTTTGGCCATATAAAAAATAACCCACTTAGGAAGAATCACTCTAATTTTATATAGGAGAAAGGACACAAGCCCAGGGAAATGGACAGAGTCAATGTTCCTGATTTGGGGACAAATTGAGTCCAAAGCTTGGGCCCATCTCAGTTCTGGAAAACCAGATGCAATAGCTTTTCACTTTGCTCTCTTGGCACAACCCTTCCAGCTCTTCTAGAAGCTTCATTCCCATTCAACATCATGTCTTCCCAATCTCTTTGCCCTCCTGCCTGCTGATTCTTCCAGGCATATCCACTAGCCCTCTGGTTATTTTGAAATCCTCAGTCAATTCAATGGAAACTCCCCCTAATATGAAAACATCTCAAACCTCCTTTATTAAGCTATACCCTAATTCTCAGCAGACACTATCCCTCTCATCTCTGTAGTCTGCTATGGAAGCCTCACTTTCCCTCTAGCTCAAAAGAAATGTAAATTAGCTGACTCAGACCCTGGCTATCCCATTTTCCTTCTTTATCATGTGTAGGTACATCATAAGCCATTTTTAAGGTAACCTGGGGAAGGTCTTACAAAAGTTGATTAAGCACAGTGCCAATTCAACATGGCAGATAGATATATATTCCAAATATAGCTAGTGCTGTTTCTTCCCCAAAGTCCCACCAAAATGGCAGCACAGAGGTTTTGAAAAGTCCTTAAGTTAAAGGACTAAGGCAGAGGATAAGACACAAATGTAGCAAAAGATTGGGAGCTGAGGGCTGGGGTTGTATCTCAGTGGCAGAGTGTTTGCCTTGCACATGTGGGGCACTGGGTCCAATCCTCAGCACCACATTAAAATAAACAAAAAAAAAGGCATGCTGTTAATCTACAACTACAAAATAATTTTTTAAAAATAAGATTGGGAGCTGGGGCTGGGGTCGTGGCTCGGTAGTAGAGCACTTGTCTAGCATGTGTGAGGCACTGGGCTTGATTCTTAGCACCACATGTAAATAAATAAATAAAGTTCCATCTACAATTAAGTATATAATATTATATATAATTTTGTATACATATAATTATATATGACTGGGAGCTGAAAAAATATGTATGAAAACTAGAGAAAGGAAACCCAAGTGGGCAGTGGGGGGAGCCCAGAAGCAGACCAATTTATTCAACAAACCTCAGAAACATTCAGGAATGAAGCACACCAGCTATCTCTGAAAGCAGGAGTATATTTGGACTGAAAACAAGTGGTATGGTTTAAAGTTTGTATGAGAAAAATTAGACATCCAAACTTCTGCTCCCAGATTGACAAAACACTGGAGATTTTCTTCCCATAAAGGCTGGACACAGAGACACCAAGAACATTCCAGAGATCACTGCAGCAGAACAAAATCATTGTTCACATGTTAAACAGCAAGGTGTTCATGCCCTCCACTCAGCTCCAGGAACACAGGTAGCTGTGATTCTCTGTTCCCCTGACATAGGCTGGAATCTTCCTCTCTGGGGAATGATATTTGGGAGTCCCCTAAAAAGTCCAGGAAATTCTAGCTGGGCCTGGTAACTCACATCTGTAATCCTAGCTACTAGGAAGGTTGAAGCAAGAGGACCACAAGTTCAGGCCAGCCTCAGTAATTTAGTGAGACCCAGTCTCAAAATTTAAAAAATAGAATAAAAAGGGTTCTGAATGTAGCTCAGCTGTAGAGCACACCTAGGTTCTATTCCCAATACCCCCCAAAATCAAACAAACAAAAGTCCAGGAAACTCACTCTGCAATCTACATACAGAATTCCAATAAACTCTTTAGTTCCTCACTCTTAGAAATGAGTGGATGGTCAAGGATGACCAGATATTTGAGGAAATCCTTTAATGTAAAAGACAAAGACTAAGACAAACAGAAAATTTAATTCAGAGGAAGTACACACAAAGAAGGGAACAGAAGAAAACTAAACACAAACAACTACGACATCTCAATGGCTTGCAACAACAAAGGGTGACCTTTTGCTCATGCCATATATTATCTGCGTATCTGCTCTGTTGTCTTCACTCCAGGATCCAAACCGAAGGAGCAGCTTCCATCTGAGGTATCTTCAGGCTCCTAGCAGAGGGGAAAGATGGGGGCATTGAACAGTGACTCTCAATGCTTCTGCTCAAAAGTAGAACATACCCCTTCCACTAATATTTCATTGACTGAAACAAGTGACATGCCCAAATCTGATGTTAGCAGTGCAGGGAATATTATTCTGATGCATAGACAACCCTGACAGACAGGATAGTAAATGTTTTAGCAATACCAGAATCTATAAGAATCCCTAAAACAAAAACAGGTGGCAGTCAAAGAGAAAAGAGAGGAGAGTTAACAAATTGTCAATATGATAAAATAAAAACAAAATTAAATAAATTATGAGCAGATAGTTGGGCTTAAGTATGCACACCTGTAATGCCAGCTACATAGGAGGCTGAGGCAGGAGGATCACAGGTTTGAGGCCAGCCTGGGCAACTGAGTGAAATTCTGTCTCAAAATATAAAATAAAAATGCTTGGGCCCAGAGTGGTGGCACACGCCTGTAATCCCAGCAGCTAGGGAGGCTGAAGCAGGAGGATCCTGAGTTCAAAGCCAGCCTCAGCAATGGCAAGGTGCAAAGAAACTCAGTGAGACCCTGTCTCTAAATAAAATGCAAAAATAGGGCTGGGGATGTGGCTTGGTGGTCAAGTGCCTCTGAGTTCAGTCCCTGGTAACCCCCACAAAAAATGGTTGGGGATATATCTCAGTAGTAAAGTGCCCCTGAATTCAATGATTCAATTCCCAGTACTGAATGTGTGTGTGTGTGTGTGTGTGTGTGTGTGTGTGTGTGTGTGTGTGTGTAGTTGATAGCAAATAGACAAAAGTACAAAGAAATGGAAAATAAATAAAAATTTAAAATGCTCAAGAGGTCCAATATGTGAATTAAAGTAGTACAATGGAGGGGGGAAAAGAACAAAGACAAGAGAGAGTAGGAAAAGATTAATGAAATAATTCAAAAACATTCCTCTTAGTAAAAGGACAAACATTTCTGAAATGAGAGGGCACAATAAGCACACTAGATGCAAAAATACAAATAACAGGGCACATTTTGGTGAAATTTTAGTATACTTTACAAAGAGGCCCTAAAAGTTTCCAAAGAAAAGCAAGTGCATGAATCAGAATAGCATCAAACTCCTCAACCACACACTGGAAGCTAGAAGATAATGGATCAATGTCCTCGAATGTTTTATGGTAAATGGTTTGCAACTTAGATTTTATTGGTCAAATGACCAATAAAGTTTGAGGATAAAACAAAAAAATGTTCAGACTGAAAGGTTGTCAAGACATATACTTTTCCATGCCCACCTCTCAAGAAGCTATTGGAGGATCTGATCTGTTAAAATGAAGATTGAGTCTCTTTCCAACATCTTTCCATGCCAACAAAATGGTGTGCATGAATGTCCCAGCCAATGCTCTCAAAAGCATCAAAAATACCAAAAGGAAGCCGGGCATGGCAGCACAAGTTTATAATCCCAGCAGCTTGGGAGGCTGAGACAGGAGGATTGTGAGTTCAAAGCCAGCTTCAGCAACGGCGAGATGCTGAGCAAGTCAGTGAGACCCTGTCTCTAAATAAAATGCAAAATAGGGCTAGGGATGTAGCTCACTGGTTGAATGTACCTGAGTTTAATCCCCAGTACCAAAAATAAGTAAATAAATAAAAAGGAGTGGCAAATTCCAGGTATGTTAGGTTATGCTTCAAAGTCATCATGTGGCTCCTAACTGGGATGACAAATTTGAAATCAGTGATGACCACAGAGCTGGATGGTCAACCCCAGATTTGATATACAAAGACAAAGAAAAATGGCAGAATAATCTCCTCCTATTCCATCAGTTTGATTTCATTGTATTGAAAACCTCAGCTGGTATCACAGACTATGAAAAACCAAGACAAAAATACACAGGAGGGAAATTTTTGAGATACTTTTTCTTGGATATAAAACATACATACAAATAAAATATCTCAATAGATCAAATAATGAAGAATGAGCCCCAAATGAGATAGATCTAGAAGCCAGAAAGCAGGGAATCTAATATTACAGAAAGGTGGAGATGATCCCTAGGATGAAGGTAAGTCCCCAGACTTCCCTTTTACCATCATCCTTTCTATATAATAGGTAGCCAGGCTGCAATCCTGCGCCCCAACAGCAGCAGACAAAGTATCGTAGAGAATTCTAGAAGAGATGCTTCTAAGAAAAAATGCTAGGACATATTAAGATGAGATTTACTTTTCTGGCAAACAGTTTGGGGTTGAATTAGTTGTAGGTACCAGAAGACAAAGCAAGCACAAATCATTGAGGAACACAAAGGGTGTTCAAAAAAGGCCATATAATCATAGAAACTTCTTTTTTATTGGTACTTTTTATTTGTATTTGACAGTAGAATCCTTTTGATATAATTATACAAGCACGGAATATATCTTACTCCAACTAGGATCACAGGCTTGTGGATGTACATGATGATGAGATTCATTGTGGTGCATTCATATATGTACATAGGAAGGAATTTCATATTAATAGAGCTATATCAGGATGATGGGAAGAAGGGAAGTCTTGTATGACTTTAGGTGGATGAAGAGAGCTGTTCTTTTAGAACAAGAAGTCAATAGATAATATATAAAACTGAAAATCCAGTAAATATCAATATATAATTTAGAAATGTAGAGGAAAATATCAGTAAAATATTTTTCATGTAAAAGAGCTGAAGCCAGGCATAATGATGCACATCTGTAATCCCAACGACTGGAGAGGCTGAGGCAGGGGGATTGCAAATTCAAAACTAGCCTCAGCAACTTAGGAAGGCCCCAAGCACCCCTGGGTTCAATCCCTGGTACTAAAAAATAAACAAGCAAATGAATAAACAAACAAACAAATAAATAGGCTAAAATATTAGACTACAAGGAGTTGGAATTAGGTGTAGAAACATTAAGGCAGGGACAGTAGGCTTTTTGCCACAAACCTTACAAACTATGTATATTGATTTTTTTTTTGTATTTTATTTTCCTAATTGCGAGGTTGAATATCTTTTAGCATGTTCATTGACTAGTTCCTTTTTTGCATATACCCTATACGCAAAAAAGGAACTAGTATGCAAAAAAAGGGTATTCCCTTTGCCTATGTTTTTTTTTTTTAATGGTTTGCCTCATTTTAGGAGTCTACTATAAATTATAGATTTGTACATTAATTCATTTAATAAATCTTTATTGAGCATCTGTTGTATGCCAGGCACTTTGGTAGGCACTGAAGATACAGAAGATACAGAAAATAAGAGAACAAATCGGTTTAATGGGCCTGTCAGAGAAGCAGTGAACAAATACAGACTCCTTTTTTCTTTCTCTCTTTCTTTATTTCTTTTTCTTTTTTTTTTTTTTTGTACTGGAGATTTAACCAGGTGCCCTTTACCACTGAGCTACATCCCCAGTCCTTTTTAATTGTAATCTTGAGATGGGGCCTCCCTAAGTTGTAGAGGCTAGCCTTGAACTCGCAATCCTCCTGCCTCAGCCTCCCAAATCACTGGGATTACAGGCAGGTGCTACTATATTCCTGCCCAAACTTGCTTTCTGGAACAGTTAGTGCTCTGAGGAGAATGAAAAAGAGTGTCAGGGTAGATTATGAGAGGTAAAGAGTGGCTGCTTGGGTTGGACAGTTAGGGAAGGCCTCTATGAGGAGATGAAATTCAAGTCATTCAGATCTCATGAGAATTTAGGCACAGATGCAACATTTCAGACACTAGGAATAGCAATTGTACATGTGCTAAAGTAAAAAAAAAAAAAAAAAAAACATTAAAGGGGGTGTTAGAGAAACAGAAGGAAGACCACCGTGGATAAAAGTTGCCAATCATTTCTCCCAATCTGTCATTTGTGTTTTAACTTTGTTTGTGGTGACTATTGTCATACAGACATTTCAGCATTTTGATGGCATCAAATGTACCAGTCTTTTCATTGAGAGCTTTTGCTTTCTGTGGTTTCTTTAAAAGAAGGTTTTTCCCTACATCAATATTATAACCATACTTTTCAAATATTTTCTTATAATAGTCATATTTTATGTCTTCTGCTTTTAATTTCTTTGTAATTTCACTTTTAAGTGGTGTGAAGAAAGGATCTAAATTTTTTCCCAAATGGATAGCCAATTGCCTCCATACTATTTATTGAATAGACCATTCTTTCTCTGCTGATTTGAAAAGCTGCCTTCATTAAATACCACATTACCACATACACATGGATGTGTTTCTTGTCTCTATTCAGTGCCATTGTTCTCTATCTCTATCCCTGTGCTAGGTCTGATTATTAGGCCAGTAATCCTGCCTCAGGCCAAATTGGCTATTTAGGGCCCTTGTCCATTCTGATTGGTCTGAATTTATGGCATACCCATTGTTATCTACTCTGAATAGAGCTCTAGCACACAGTTTTCATTCCTAGAAATGTATAAAATATTTTGATGTATGGTAAAGCAAGTCTCCCTTTTCATTGTTCTTCCCTTTCAAAATTGTCTTAGCTATTCTTGTGCATTTTCTCTCACACATGAATTTTCTAATCAATTTGTCAAGTTCTGTGAAAACTCCTGCTGGTAATTTGACTGTGATTGAATTAAATTTATGGATTAGCTTGGAAAGAACTGATATCTTTTCAATATTGAGTTTCCTATCCAGGAACATGGATGTATCTCCATATATTTAGATCTCTTTAAGTGTTCTTTTGTATAATTGTATAGTCTCCTTTTTATAAGCCTGGCACATTTCTTTTTTTCTAAATATTTATTTATTTGCTTTAGTTGTACACAATGTGTTTATTTGTACGTGGTCCTGAGGATCGAACCCGGGCCGCGCACGTGCTAGGCGAGCACTCTACCGCTGAGCCACAACCCCAGCCCTAGCCTGGCACACTTCTTATTTGGTTTTTCCTTAGGTATTTTATACTTCTGTTGCTTTTGTGAAAGGAACCCCTTTATCCGATTTATTTCTAATTGTTCATTGCTGGTTTATCTTGATTTTTTTTTTACAAGAAACTTCATTTTGAAATAGTTTTAGATTTACAGAAAAAAATCCAAAGAAGGATGGGGATATAGCTCAGTGGTAGAGTGCTTGCCTAGTGTGTGTGATTCAGTGGGTTCGATCCCCAGCACCATTAAAACAAACAAAAAAAATAAGAACAGAAAGAAAGAAGAATTCATTCCAAAGATAATATAGAGAATTCTCATATTCCATGCCTCATTAAAAAAAAAAATTTGTAGTTGTAGATGGACAGCATGCCTTTATTTTATGTATTTATTTTTATGTGGTGCTGATGATCAAACCCAGTGCCTCACATGTGCAAGGCAAGCACTCTACCACTGAGCCACAGCCCCAGCCCTCCATGTCTCATTTTTATATTATGAACAACTTACATTACTATGACATACTTGCTACAATGAATGAATCAATGCATTATTATTAACTAATGTACATTGTTTATTCAGATTTCCTTAGTTTTTACCTAATGTCCTTTTTCTGTTCCAGGAAGCCATTCATGATACCACATTCCATTTAGTTATCACATCTCCTTAGGCTCCTCTCAGCTGTGACAGTTTCTCAGACTTTCCTTGTTACTCACGACCTTGATCATTTTGAAGAGTACTGCTCAGATACTTCCTGGAATTTGCCTTAACAGAGATTTGTCTGATATTTTTTTCTCATGATTTTACTGAGGTTATGAATCTGGGAAAGGAATATCACAGAGGTAAATGCTATTTCCATCATATGATAGGAACATATGATCAACATGACTTGTCACTGTTGATGTTTCTATAATCAACTAACTGAGGCAAAATTTGTCATAAGTCTCCTCCATTATAAAATCACTTTTTTTGACCTTCCATAGTGTACTCCTTAGAAAGTATTACTATGGACAGGCTACACTAAGAAGTGGGGAGTAATGCTCCACCTCCTTGTGGGTAGCTTATCTTCATAAATTACCTGAAATTCTCATGCCCTGGAGATTTATCCATTCTCCTTTTATTAATTTTTATTCACTCATTGATTTATATAAGTATTGACTCATGAACATTTATTTTTATATTTGGGTTATAATATAATACTCTTTTGGATTTGCTCAGATTCCTTGCTTCGGTGATTGGGAACTCTTTTAAATAGCTCCTATGTTCTTCATATCCCAAAAATGTCTTGTTTATTTTTATTTATTCCTATGTTTGGGTTTAGGTTTTGGGGGAATATTCCCATACTTTCTGAAAACACAGTATGTTCCAGGCCTATCTTATGCATTTCCTCCTCCAGTTCTCTAATCAGCCACTTCTTCAAGGAGCCCTGATTCCTTTTATTGGAGGATGGTATTAGAAACCAAGATCTAGGTGCTAAGTGTGCTCACAACTATCAGGGTGCACTTGCTTTTAGGCCTTCTCAGCCAACAGTACCAAAATGTTTGTGTGTATAGTAATCCATGTATACACACACATCTATAAATATTTCTATGTGTAACTATCTGTATCTATATAGTAAGTTAAACATGATGATGACTTCAACTCTAATCTGTAACCACGTGGATGATTCTAGTCTCCTTCTCTTGCTTATCTATAAACTACAATAGTGATAAATCAGGCTCCAACTATCCAACATCCGTTAACTTAATTGTATACTTCCAGTATACATGTATGGTGGTATCAGAATTGTTAACCCATACCCCTATGGGAAATAATTTTCTCATCCGGAGTACAGTACTTATGTTCAGTTTCTTTTACTTTCATGTTTACAGACTGCAGATTTTCAAATTTACTTAGGTCAACATCTCTTCCTCTCACCATCCTACAATTTGATTCTTTGGTTATATTCTGCATTCCATCTTGGAATCCCCAATATCCTAAATGAATTTTTAAAAATTTGCTTCATTAAGGATACTTCTTTATACTGTGAAGTTCTGTGGCTTTTGAAAAATGTTGTGTCATGTAGCCACAATTACAATATCATAAAGAATAGTTTCACCACCTTTAAGTCCCCTATGCTTCACCTATTTATCACTTACCCTCTTCACCAGGGGTCCCTGTGACCACTGATCTTTTTGTTATATGATCATCACTATAGCTTTGCCTTTTTCAGAATGTCTTTTCCAGATTATTTGGAATCATATAATATGTAGCCTTTCAGAATTACCTCTTTTGCTTAGCAATATACATTTAAAGTTCATCCATGTTGTTCTGTTTCTTTTGTGTGTGTATGTCAGGGATTGAACTCAGGGGCACTCGACCACTGAGCCCCATCCCCAGCCCTATTTTGTATTTTATTTTAGAGACAGGGTCTCACTGAGTCGCTTAGTGCCTCACTTTTGCTGAGGCTAACTTTGAACTTGCTATCCTCCTGCCTCAGCCTCCTAGCTGCTTGGATTACAGGTGTGCACCACTGCACCTGGATGTTTATGTTTTTTAATAGCTCATTTCTTTGTAGCATTGAATAATATTCCATTGTATGGATTTACCATAGTTTGTTTTTCCATTCACCTATTGATGAGTAGGTGAATGTATAGTTGCTTACTAGTTTGGGCAATTATGAATAATAGGTAAATCAAGAACAGGTGAATCTATTGTTGCTTCTACTTGGGGCAATTATGAGTACAGCTGCTATAAACAGATGTGAGGAAGTTTTTGTGTGGGCACAAATTTTCAAATCAGTTGACTAAGTACATAGGAATACAATTACTGGATTGTATGTTCAGACAACACCTAGCTTTGTACAAAATCACCAAACTATCTTCTAAAGTTGTTGTACCATTTTGCATAACCAAAAGCAATGAATGAACGTTCCCATTGCTCTACATCCTCACCATCAATTGGTATTATCAGTTTTTGGACTTTTGCCATCTTATATATGTATGTGGTATTATTTAAATTTGCAATTCCTTAATGATAGATGATGTTGAACATCTTTTCATGTGCTTTTTTGCCATTCATATATCATCTTTAATGTAGCATCTGTCTAATTTTTTACCCATTTTAATTGGGCTATTTGTCTTGTTATTTTTGTATTTTAAGTGTTCTTTCTATATTTTGTATATAAGTTTTTTACTAGATGTATTTTGTAAATATTTTCCTTCTATCTGTGGCTTATCTTTTGATTCTCCAAATGGGAGTAGATTTCTTCAATTTTAATTAAGTGTAACATCATTTTTTTTCCTTTCATGTATTGTGCTCTTGGTATTATATTTAAAATCTCACTACAAACCCAAAATCACCTTGGCTTTCTCTTGTGTTTTCTTATACAATTTTCAGTTTTGTGCTTTATATGTAGGTCTATAACCCATTTTGAATCAATTTTGTGTAAGGCTATAAGGACTTTGTTTAGTTTTAGTGGGTTTTGTTTTTGTTTTGCTTATGGGCATCCACAAATTAAATTATCATTTTTCCATTGAACGGTCTTAGTTCCTTTATCAAGGAACAATTGACTATATTTGCATGGGTCTACTTCTGGGCTCCCCATTGTGTTCTATTGATCTTTGTGTCTATTTGCATAGATGTGTGTGTTATTTCACTAACACCACATTGTCTTTCACTACGGTAGCTTTATAGTCAGTCATGAAATTTGGTCATGTGAGGCCTCCAACTTTGATTTTTCAGCATTGTGTTTGTCACTGTAGATCTTTTGCCTTTGCATATAAGTTTGTGTCAACTTGTCTATACAAAATAGCTTGCTGGGGTTTGGGTTAAGGTTGTATTAAACTGGGTGCAGAGGTGCATGCCTGTAATCCCAGTGGCTCAGCAGGCTGAGGAAGGAGGATCATAAATTCAAACCAGTCTCAGCAACTTAGTGATGGTCTAAGCAACTCAGAAAGACCCTGTCTCTAAATAAAATATAAAAAAAGGACTTGGGATGTGACTCAGTGTTTAAGCACCCCTGGGTTTAATGCCTGATATAAAAAAAAAAAAAAGATTGTATGAAATCTATAGATCAAGTTGGAGGAGATCTGAGCTTTCTAATCAATAAACACAAAATATGTCCATCATATAGATCTTTGATTTCTTTTTTTAATATTTATTTATTTGTTTTAGTTGTACACAATGCCTTTATTTTTACGTGGTGCTGAGGATTGAACCCCAGGCCGTGCACGTGCTAGGCAAGTGCTCTACCGCTGAGCCACAACCCCAGCCCAAGGATCTTTGATTTCTTTCACCAGTTTTATGTTTTTCCACATCTAGAGGCTATTTTGTCAGATTTGTATCTAAGATTTCATTTTTGTAACTATTGTGAATGGTATATTTTATTTCTAATTTCATTTATGTATTTTCTGGTATTGACACTTGTATATTAACTTTGTATCCTACTACCTTTTAAAACATTAGTTTCAGGAGGATTGTTTGTGGTACTGGGAATTTAATCTAGGGCCTTATGCATGCTCAGCAAGTGCTCTACCACTGAGCAACATCCCCAGTCCTTCCAGTGGTTTTGCTTTTGGTTAATTATTTGGTGATTTTTACATATACAATCACATCATCTGTGAACAAAGACAGTCTTATTTCTTATTTCCCAATCTCCATACTTCTCATTTATTTTTATGCGTTATTGCACTAGCCAAGACTTGCAGTATGGCATTGAATAAAAGTGGAGGAAGAGGACATCCATTCCTTGTTTCCAATCTTAGGGGGAGAGCATCTAACTTCTCATCATTAAATATAATGTGAATGTAGATTGGTGTAGATGTTCTTTATCATGTTGAATAAGTTCTCCGCTCTTTCAGGTTTACTGACAGTTTTTATCATGAAGGAGTGTTGGATTTTGTCAAATGCTATTTTTCTGCATCAATCGATGTGCTCATGTGATTTTTTCTTTAACTTGTTGATGTGGTAGATTACATTGATTTTCAAATTTTGGACTAGCCTTGTATACCTGGAAGAAATCCCAGTTGCTCACTGTGTTAGCTTTTCATCACTGTGACCAAAATACCTGACAAGAACAACTTAGAGGGTGAAAGGTTTATATTGAACACATGAATTCAGAAGTCTCAGTCCACTGTGGGCCAACTTCACTGTTCTGGGCTTGAAATGAGGCAGAACATCATGGCAGGAGGGCATAGGAGGGGAAAACTGCTCAGCTCATGGAAGTCATGAAGCAGAGAGAGAGTGTGTGAAAGGCCAGGAACAAAATATAAACGCCAAAGTCATGCCCCTGTGACCTACCTTCTCCACCACATCCTACCTTCCTACAGTTACCTGCCTACATGTAGTCCTTTCAAGTTATTAATCCATTAAATGAATTAATGAACTGATGGGGTTACAGCTCTCATAATCTAATCATGAGCTTTTGTGTCTACACCTCATATCCAAACCATAAAACTCTTGGTGTACAATTCTGTTTAAACATTATTGGATTCAGTTTGTTAATATTTTACACAAAATTTTTTGCATAAGAGATATTGGTCTATAGTTTCCCTTTCTTGTGACGTCTTTGTTTTTGGAATCAGTGTAATGCTGGCCTCACAGAATGAGCTAGGACATTTACTTTCTGTTTCTTTTTCTGGAAAACACTAGAGAAAATTTGTTTCATTTCTTACTTACAGATTTAAATTTGGGGTAGCATTAACCAGTGAAAGCACCTGGGCCTGGTGATTTCTATTTTGGAAGGTTATTAAGGGTTTAATTTCTTTAATAGATATCAGTCTGTTCAGATTATCTGTTTGGATTTTGTAGTTTGTGTTTTTCAAGGAATTGGCCCATTTAATCTAGTTTATCAAATTTGTAGGCATATAATTATTCATAATATTTATTATAATGTCTAAGAGATTAGTAGTGATGATTCCTCTTTCACTTCAAATATGTGTAATTTGTGTTTTCTTTTTTCTCTTCTTATTTGCCTGCCAAGAGAATTATTAATTTCAAATAACCAGTTGCTGAATTTGCTGATTTTCTCTTGGTTTTCCTTTATTCAATTTCATTTGTTTATGTTCTAATTTTTATTTTTTCTTTTCTTCTGCTTTCTTTAGGCTTAAATTGTATATTTTCCTAGTGTACAAAGGTAGAAGTTTAGATTATAGATTTTAGACCATTTGTCCTTTCTCATATATGCATCCAATACTATAAATCTCCCTCTACCTACTGGTTTTACTTTTTCCTGCATTTTCATTTTTATTTAATTCAAAATACTTCCAGATTACTCTGACACTTCTTCTTTGATCCATATGTGTTATTTAGAAATATGTTGTTTTAGGTCCAAATATTTGGGGGTTTTATATTGATTTTTAATCCTGGTGTTTTATCTATACAGTACAGCTGAATTTTCCCTAGTCTTAATAATTGCTCATTTGTTTTTCTTGTGTTCTCTGAGTACATTAATACCATCTGCAAATAATGATGATTTGTATCTTATTTTTTAAAATTTACAATATTAGCATATTTCTCACTATAGTCATTTGATCAGAATCCTCATTACAATGGTGAAAAAGCATGGTGACTGTGGGCACTCTCATCTTATTCTTGAGTTTGGCTTCTAATAATTAACCACTAAATTTGATGTTTGTTGTAAATCTCTGATTTCTTCCTGATTTTTAAGAGTGTTGTTTAAATTAGAAATGGGGCATTTCTCATTTTTTTAAAAACCATCTATTAAAATGATGGTATAATTATTTCTTAAAGGCAATATAGTGAATTACTTGATAGATTTTTCTAATGGCAAATCAGCATAGTGAGATGGGTTCAAATTCCAGTTCTTCATCCATTTTATTAACTGTGGACTTGTGTAACCTCTACTCTGCTTAATTTTTAAAACAATAAGAACTAGCTCATGAGGTTGTTGTGCAGGTTGAACAAGTTAAAATGTATTATATATGTATTACATATGTAATATATATGATTAATCTAGAACTTAGAATAGTATATGACAAGCATGGAATAATTTTTTAAGTTGTTGTATTCTTGGATGTAAAATCTATATGGTTTTATTCCTTTAGCATATCATTATATTTCATTTGTTAAACATTTATTCATGCCTTTTACATCAATGGGATTAAGTTATAATATTCTTTATGCAACCTGTTGTTTTTTGTCATCAGAGTTATCAAACTTTCTAAAGTGAGTTGGGTAGCTTCTCATATTTTTCTATGCTCAGGAACAGTTTATGTGACAAAGAAAATCTCCTGAACCTGTTGTCTATATTTATATTAGTTATATATTACTGTGTAACAAATTATCCAAAAGTTAGTGGAATATTTTTAAAAATATTTTTAGTTTTTTTTGTTTGTTCATTTATTTATTTATGTGGTGCTGAGAATCGAACCCAGTGCCTCACATGTGCCAGGCAAGCACTCTACTACTGAGCCACAACCCCAAACCCAACAACAGACATTTCTGACCTCACAGTTTCTATAGTCAAGCCACCAGACATGGCTCAGTGCTTGCATCTGGCTCAGGGTCTCTCACAGGCTATGATCAAGGTGTTGACTGGGGCTGCTGTCATCATGAGGTACAACTGGGAGCAGATCCACCTCTCTGCTCACTCACATGGCTGTTAGCATGATTCAGTTCCTAGTGAGTTTTTTATTTGAGGACATCAATTTCTCACTGGATATTCGCTAGAGGACTCTCTGAAGTTCTATGTCATCTAGTCCATTCCATAAGTCAGCTCATGATATACAGTAACATGCTTCATCAAAGTCAACATGGAAAAAACAGAATTCCACCAAGATTGAAGTCAGTCTTTTTGTAACCTAATCTTGGAATGGACCCACCGTCAGTTTTGTTACATTCTACTCACAAGAAGCAAGTCACAAGGTCCAGTCCACATTCAAGGGGAGAAAATTGAGGTAAGATGTGAATATGAAGAGGCAGAAACTATTGTGAGCCATTTTAGAAGCTGCGTATCACCATTTTTAAAGGTACTTATTTGATCAGGCTTCCAATTCCTTCTGTGGTTATTGGTCTAACCAGTATTATACTAATTCTTTACCAGTTTTGGTATTTTATGATTTTTATTTGTCAAATGAAACAATCTCTTCCAGGGCTATTATTCATATTATTAATTATGTCTTCTCTTCCTTTATCAGAAAGAACATTTGTTTATTTCATTAGTCATTTCAAAGGACCTTTTTTTTTTTTTTTTTTTTTTGAGGAAGGCTAAGTGATTGGTTGAAATTTATTCTACACACACTTGATGATACCTCAGTTAAATCCCAGTGTAGTTAAATGTCAGTGATTGTGTTATTTCTTTCTTTTTTTAAATTTTTTTATTATTTATTTACTTATTCATCATGCACAAGTATAGTATCTTTTTACATACAACTGCTTGTATACAAAGTATATAAGTACCATTCAGATCTTCAACCATGCATTTAGGATATCATTATCCTAAAGGACCATTTTTAACTTATTGATTAATTTGATTTTTATTTCTTTCATGGGTTTATGTTTTTATTTTCATTAACTTCTTCCTTTTATTTTCATTTGTGATTAGTTGTGTTATTTTCCTAGCTCTTGAAAGTTTGATTATTTTTGGCACTGGATCTAGAATTCAGGGGCACTCTAGAACTATGCAATATCCCCTGTCCATTTTTATTTTAGTTGGATACACTAAGTGCCTCACTAAATTGCCTGGGAATTTATGATAGCCTCCTGAGTAGATGGGATTACAGGCACACACCACTGTGCCTGGCTTTTATGTTTGAGTAAGTGCTCTTAAGGCTATGCATTTTTCTCTGAGTAGTTATTTTGTTACATCCTACTGGTTTTGGTATATAGAGATTTGATTGTTTTTCATTTTTTCATTGGTTTATACTTCCCACTTTAATTCTTCTTTAACCAGATTACAAGTATACTTTTCCCCCTCTTATTTCTAGGGACACATATTTCAAAACATTATTTTGTTATTAAACCATTATTTTATTGAACCCAATGATTACTATGTGACCATATGTGATATTTATCATTTCAACTTTATTGAGATTTCCATTGTAGTTTAACACATCATTAATTTCATAAGTATTCAATATTTATTTGAAAAGCATGTGCCTTTTCTGTTCATATAAACATACATATGTTCAAGTTTGCTAATTTTATCATTTAATCCTGATGTCTTTATGTAGTTAGCAGGTTAGTTAGCACCTGATGGGCCAATTTCTGAGTAAAGAATATTTTTGCACTATAATTATAATTTTATGATCTCTCTGTTAAACCATGTTATAAAGGTTCATTGCAGTTTTATCTTTGTCATGGACTCTACCTATTAGGAACTAAATATTCTTTATTTATTCCTTAAATTTTCTTCTGTCCCTCATTGGTATTGCTGCATCTGCTTCCTTTTTGTTAACACTTGAGTATATTTTTCAATTATTTTATTTTCAATCCTTTTGTGTTATTTTGTTTTATATATGTCTCATAAGTGTCATACAGCTATACTGTGACCTTTGACTTAATCAAAGAGTCTTTGTCTTTTAAAAAGGTAATTTTAACATTTACATTTATTATGATTACTTATGTACTTAGACTAATTTCTGACATCTGATTTTCTATTTTTTTAAATTTTCCATCTTTATTATTGCTTCCATTCCCTTTGCTGTCTTTTGTTAAATGGTCAGAATTCTCTTCTTTCTATTTCATTTTCAATAATGATTTGAAAAGTATACATTTTATTTTGAAGCTTCAAAAGTTTGCCCATATATTATACATATGCATTATCTACCAGCTTTTAACATTAATCTCCATGTTTTCTCTCTCCAAACAAAGGAAGAAACTTAGTATATGGTTTCTTACCTCTGTTCCCCCTTTGCCATTCTATGTTCAACCCCTTGCCCTGTGTTGCCACCTCATCACTTCTTGTGTTGACACATTCTCTTATAGTTTATTCATTTATCTTTCATTATTCTTATATCCCTCTTCATGTGCTTGAATTCCTCATTTCATTTCTTAGTGTGATATATTTTTTATCAGTTATTTCAGAAAGAATTTGTAACTAATAACATTTCTGAGTGCTTGAATGTCTGAAAATGCCTTTCATTCACCCTCCTTATTGTATTCATATTGGTCACTAAGTGTATTCCAAAATGGCTATGAATTTTAAATAATATTTACTATATACCATTTCTACAGACTTGAGGTATGAAAAAGGAGTTTATTTCATATAGTAAGCCCATTATTTTACTCCCCTTATACCTGCTTCTTTGCCAAGGCCTCAGTGATACCTATAAGTTAGGTTTGGGGAAAATTTCTTTTTATCACTCGTTTCTTTGTTTTCCCACCAGAAAGAGAAGTCAACTATCAGGACATTGATGGAACTACCTTCAATTAGTGAGTGAAGTCACTATGCATAAGCTGTCAGGAAAAGGGTGTGAATTGCTTCTTTTTTTCTCTTTCTCCCATATGACCAGAGCTCTATGCAGACTTAGGGACAGATTTTAACTAGCCATTACTTTCTTTTTTGGCTTTTCCTTCCATGAAGTTGAAAGGAGGGAGCTAGTATCCAAGATTCAGGTTTGATTTTGTGATGGGAAGAAATACCTCAAGACTCATGGCTAGGTTACATAATCCTACCCAGTGTGCAAGAGCTCACATTGAGGTGTGAGGTCCAAAGTCCAGCTAAGGATGAAGGGAAATCTTGCTTTCCTTTGCTATTGCTCTATGTGCATGTGTCTCTGCTGGGAACCTTGGGGGAAGAGCTGGCTTTGGTCTAGAGCAATATTTTGATACCTTCAGGTCCCTTGGCCACAATAAAACACTAATTGCACCATATTTCCAACAATAGCTTCATGGTAATATTCTTGCAATTCCAATTCTATAAAGGTAAAAAGAATAAAGATGAATATGCCTTCAGTGATGAAGAAAGACATGAGTGTCAATTGCAATGTGCCACAGCCCTAGATCAGCCATATAAGTTTGCAGAGGTTATGGACTAAACAGCTAGAGAGAACTCCCTTCTCATCATACACTTTGCCAATGGCACCCCTTGAATTGGTGCAGAATCTGTACAACTCTATGAGGTGTCCCGACCCAGCCCTACCCCAGCTGCCCCTAAGGATGCCAGCCAATCCCTTTGCCCTTAGCAAATGATTCTATAAATGTCTGTTGTCCTAATATTCAAAGGTGTGTCATGGTGCCTTATCCCATTCTCTTGGGTTAGACACTAGCTTTTTGAAAACTTCTTGGGTTAAACCTGAGGCTTCAGAAAGGAAGATTTCCCCTGACTATATGGGTGCTTGCCTATAATCCCAGCTATTAATGAGGCTGAGGCAGGAGGATCACAAGTTTGCGGTCAGCCTTGTCAACTTTGAGACCTTGTCTCAAAACCAAAAATAAATAAATAAATGGTTAGGGATGTGGCTCAGTGGTAGAGCACCCCTGGGTTTAATCTCTAGCACTGAAAAATAGATAGATAGATAGATAGATAGATAGATAGATAGATAGATAGATAGATAATGAGGTTTTCTTAGATTATATAGATAGTAGATAGAAAAACCAATGCTCAAAGCCAGGTCTAAGCTTATACACTCTCTACTATAGGCAAGCCAGCTGGAAGCATTCAGCAGGCAAATGTCTGAGGTTCAATGCCAGACCATGAAAAGCATGGTTATCTCAGACACTCATTTATTTATTCATCACATTTTTCCTAAGTCTCTACAGGACAGTCACCCTAAGGTACCTTCCAACTCTGCCATTCACGTTACAGGATATCTCCAGTCTCTCTTATATCAGTGGGACCTCTTTCAATTGCAAATGGCAGGAATCCAACTCAAACTGATCTAAGCCAAAGGGGTATCTTATTCGTTAACATAAATGAGAAGTACAATCATGTACCACATAACATTTTGGTGAATGACAGGCTGCATATACAATGGTTTGTCCCATGAGATTACATCTCCTAGTGAGGGAGTCGTCATCTTAGTGTGGGTAAGTACAATATATGATGTTTGCACAACAAAAAATAATTTAATGGTGTATTTCTCAGAATGCATCCCCGTCATTAAGCAATGTGTGAATGTGCAAGGGTCACGCTGGGTCCTGGGCTTAAATGAGGTCTATTCATCTACTGAGTGCCTGTTGCTCTCTCAGGCTGGTTCTTCTCACAGAGCTCCTGAAACTCTAGGCTTATGTCTTCTACTGATAAGTCCTCAGTGACTCTTTTCCTATAACTATATCAAAAGTTCCAGGGAGGGAGGGCCTGTGAGGTGGTGCACACTTGTAATCCCAGTGGTTCTGGAGACTGAGGCAGGAGGATTGTGAGTTCAAAGCCAGCCTTAGCAATCTATTCAGAGCCAGCCTCAGACATTTAATGAGGCCCTAAGCAATTCAGTGAGACCCTGTCTCTAATTTTTTTTTTTTTAAGAGCAGGGGATGTGGCTCAGTGCTTAAGTGCTGCTGAGATCAATCCCTAGTACCAAAAAAGAAGAAGTTCCAGGGAGAGTTTGTATTGGCCCAGCAAGGGTCACATGACTGCACAAATCAATATCTCTATCTACTATGATAGAATGCTATGGTTGGCAAGAGTTGAGTCTTCATCTGTCAGCTCTTGCAGCTGACTCATACAGACTCACAGTGAGGGAGAGGTGATTTCCTGAGAAAATTTTGGCAGCCGTTATAAAAAAGAAGCATTGGATGCTGAGCAAATGAAAACAATGATCTGCATTTCTCATTTCACAGGTGAAGAAACTGAGACTCAGAGAAGAGTAGCCCATGATTACATGGCCGTTATATCAGGCAACTTTTATGCAGTGCTAGGGATTGAACCCAGGTGTACGCTACCAGCAAACTACATCCTCAATCCATTTTATTTTTTTATTTTGAGACAGGGTCTCATTAAGTTGATGAGGCTGGCCTCAAACTTGCAATCCTCCTGCCTCAGCCTCCCAAGCACCTGGGATTACAGATGTGTGCCATCATGCCCAGCTTATATCAAGCAATATTAAGTGATTTATGTAGGCCATACATTAAGAGAAGCCACCTTTGGCTTTTGTCCAAGCATCCAGAGATGGTAGGCCACCTCTGAAGGCAATTTGAACATTCCAAGGCCAATGCTGCAGATGGGTGCTGTGACCAAACCACTGTGGAATGACAATCAGGACATCTGGGCCCTAGTCCTGACTCTGCCACTAACTTGCTGAGTGAATTTAAGCAAGACCATTCTTCTCCTATGCCTCAGTTTCCTCATCTATAAGCAGAGAGGATTGGAGTAAATGGTCTGAAAACATACTATAAGTTGGTGCTTTTGTTCACTCCTGGGGAGGGAGGGAAGGAGAGAAGTCGGCAGGCTGAGGGAGTCCCTCCTCTCCATCTGGAACCATGTGGAATTTCTGCAGTGGAGACATTTAACCTGACTTTAATTTGAGTTGAAATGTCTGATATTTCTGATAGTAATAACATGCCCTGGATGGGGCCAGGGGGAGCACGGCCCCCTGAAAAGAACACCAAAAAGCCCTCTCTGTTCCTTCTCTTGAGCACAGCCCCCAGCAGGCAGGGGTCCCAGCACCAAGGCCCAGGGAAGTGGGTGTTCCTGAGAAGCCAGGGCTGTAGGAATCCATCTCAGGCTGGCAGGCGGCCATGCTGGCTGCATGGCGGGCTTTCTGCACCTCCTTCTCCCTTCAGCCTGCCCCATCTTGCCCTGATAGGCCTGTTGGCTGCTTCAGGATGGGCTAGGAGCTATGGAACACCAGGGAGAGGGCCAGCCAGTGGGCGGTATGTGAGGTACTACCTGCAATGTCATACAAATGGCCTAGCTGAGCAGAGATGCTTGGTGTAAGGGTGTGTGTGGAGGCAGGGATCTGGGGTTGGCAGGACATTGCCATGGTGGCCACTGCTGGGTGTGTTGGTCCCTCCCTATATATGCATCACCCTCATCATCCTCCCCCCCCCCCCCCCCCCCCCCCCCCCCCGCCGCTGAGTCCATCTTTCCATAAAAGCATCTCCTCCTCAGTGGGAGGTCCCCTGGCTGCCACCCCAGCCTCTCCTGCTGTGACACAGATGTTTCATCTTAACCCTCCCTCTGTCACAAAGTAAATCCTAGCCTAGATAGGTGTAGGAGAGCAGAGTCACTCATTCATTGGGGATCCAGCTAAAACTTCTCAAACTCTTTTCCCTACCAGACCAAGTATACTATGTGTTAGACAATGAACACGGATGTCCTGCCTGGTGTCTAGCTTTGGCCCCTCATACTGTATTTATTCTGTGCGGGAGATAGTGAACTGCTGGCTAACAGCCACTATATAAATAGTGCCTGGAGTCAGTGACTAAGTGGTGCCCCTGCCACCCCTCCTCCAGTTTCCCATCTCACCCCTGGCCTGTTTTCCTGCCTTAATGATCCTTCTGTGACGGGGCGATGAGTGGGCAATGGAGAGCCCATGCTGACCCACTAGCCCAGAGCAGGCAGCCCTCCAATTACCCACAAAGCTCAGGGGAGGGCCAGGCAGGGGGTGGGGAGCTAGTGCTTTCTTCCCCCCTTTAAATATATATATTTAAGCAAGGAAACAGATTTCACTTTCAATCTTCTCTCCAAGAGATTGTTATAAACAAAAGCAGGTCTAGGGCAGGAGGAGGAGGGGAAAGAGAGGAAAATGATTTGGGAGATTAAGGAGGCAGCCATGACAACGTCCCCTTTTAAACCTCAATAAGGTTGTTTTTCTTGGTCGTTTTTTTTTCCTCCTTTCCTCTCTAGCCAGCGTTACTTAAAAGGAACATTATGTTATCACAAATCAGATTTCCAAACATCATCTCCAGGTCACTGTGAACAGCTCAGCAATTTGGCTGCAGATTCCTGGAGAAAGAGTCCCCTTTAACCTCCAACTCAGGAGGGAGCTGCCCCCATCACCAATGCTGGGGAAGTCCCCCCACCCCATCGCTGAGAGAGGAGAGTAGCCCGTGGGGGGCAGGGCGGGGAATGCTGGGCCCCCAGGGGTGGGGCCCATGTCACCCCACCTCCACTGTGTCCTGAGGGGCAGCTGGAGCTCTGGCTGCCCACTGGAGGACACCCCTGACTCTGCTGGATGGGAGCTGGACCCCAGTGGGTAATGTGGGTTTCATTTTTCCTCTGCCATAAACTTGGGGCTTATCGATGCCACGGAGCTGCCAGGGAAGATTAAAGTCAGGGCTAGCGCCCTAGTTCCTGTGCACGGTGAGAGACCACAACTATTCCATCTGGGGCGGTGTGGCCTGTGAGTGAGGAGGGTGAGGCTGAGGGTGTGGGACAGCTGACGGCTTCTGGAGGAATAATGCTCCCCTATTCTGTTCCATTTGTCCAAGTGAAAGGCCACCCTTTGCCCTCCCCTCTTGTTTCCTCTGAGGACAGGGCAGGAGTTGAGGGGGAAGAGGAAAGAGGAGACTGGTTAGGGGGTGGCAAGGTGGTATACACCTGAGTAGGTACCTCAGCAGGAAGGACCTGGGATAGACACAAAGCATTTCCAAACTGACGATTCAGATCCCATGGAACAGGTTGCTCTTGCAGAGAATTGGGAATGGAAAAGAATTGGGGTACCTTGGCATCTGACCAAATGGAAAAAGCTGAGTGACAACAATTGGAATTAGGGTCCCTGGATATTCTGTGTGTCCTCTGTTGCCACAGAACTGAGCCCTGACAAAAGGTTAAATTTCAGGTCCTCAAGCTGAAACATTCTTTCTAGGATCCTATTACCATGAATTTTTGTGTGCTTCCCAGTAGCCCTGCGGTGAAAGAATTAGAAAGTCCATTTTATAGATGGGAAAACAGAGGTCCAAAAAGGACTTGCAAAGGGTACACGAGGAGTGAATTGAGGAGTTGGATCTAGACATGAGGTCACCTGGCCTTCACTGCCTAGCTCTTTTCTTTGGCCCTTGACACTGTAGTGTGGACATTTGCAAACCACCCCTTACTCCAGGCACTTCCAAAATGAAACAAGTGACAGAGTAGGCCCAGGAGTCCACTCTTGGCCTTGATCGGAGTGGAGGTAGTGGGATAATCCAAAAGGCAAAAGAATTTCCCTGAAAATATAGAAAATACAGAAGAATTCCAAGGGCAAGGCTGAAATTCAGTCGTGAGCTGGCAGAGAGGCCTGCCTAGGCAGAGATGGCTGGGGGTTAAGGGGTAGCCCAGAGGCTGCAGGTTTACTTGGGAAGAACCAGAAAGCCACCTCCACCTGGCCCAGGTTGCAAGGCCCATGATGCTTCCACAGTGACTGTGAGGGAAGCCAGGAGTAACAGCAGCCCAGGAGGTCCTCCCTCTGAAATCTGTCCTGTCATGCCTCATTGTGCCCACCTGGCGCCCTCCTCTTCAGTGCAGGGAAAGAAGAAATCTCACCTACTGTGTGCCAGGTCCTTGCACATCATTATTTCATTGACTCATATGAGCAAAGATTTTGCTCTCCATTTTAGGATGGGAAAGCAAGGCTTAGAGAAGGGAAGGGGCTTGTCCAGGATTACAACACTCAGCCTGGATTTGAACCTGAGTCTGTCTCACTGACACTTTTGCTTTTTTTGCTAAGCCATGACCTCAAGGGCACAGGGGTCACCATGGAAGGTGCCTAACAGAAGCCCCCAGGTAACCCTCAGTTAGGGGAGTTCTGGACCTTTGGTCATCTAGGTTCCCTACTCCAGGGGCCTTCAGACTCCCTGACCTAAAGAAGTGGACCCAGGACCCTAGCAGGTCAAAGATGGAAAGCTTGGGGATCTGGGGTATGTAGATGGGGGAGAACCTCCTACCACTCCCCTCATCTCCAGATTCCTCTCTCCTCCTAGGTTCCCTAGCTGTCCCTCCAGAGCACCCAAGAAAGGAGACACTGAGGAGGGATTCAACCTTTTTTCTCATGCCACTGGTTCCTGGGCACCTGGCCCATCCACCCTCCCTTCCACGTTCCTCTGGGAGGAGGGTTGCAAAGCACCTCCAGCAGCCTTGGGTAGACTGACACTCAGCCCGCCACCCCCACAACAACCAACAGGGGCCACTTCAAACATCAGCTTGGAGCATGCAGAGGCTTCTCCCTCACTTGCTTTATTTATCTTGGCCCAAGGACGGCGAAGCCCGGATCTGAGGGGAGGATGGAGAAGCCATTTCCAATATTTCCTCCCGGCCTCTCCGTGCCCCTGAGTTGCCCCTTAGTACCTGGGAGGAGAGGGCAGAGGTCTATGGTCTGAAAACAATGGCTTGAAGCTTGAGGGGGTGCAGGGATGAAGGGAGAGAGAGAACTCAGAGCCTGCAAGCCCTGTTGTGGACTTGCAGGTAATACACTGCACCCCCATGTGGGCTGTGCGAACTGATAGACCTCATACCCTCAGCTGGGCCTACCCCAGACCCAGCTTCAGACAGCTGTGGGTAGCAGGAGGTAGAGACTGGCCTGGTTCCCTTTGCCTTCAGGGTCAGGCCTGCACAAAAGTGTCACCCCCCTGCCCCGGGAAACCATGTAGAGAGTCCTCTGTTCAGGCCAGTGAGAGGAGGGGGTTTGTAGGCCTGCCTGGGTCTCCAGGGACCTACAGGAGTGTATCTCCCGAGCCCAATTGCCTCAGGAGAGCTACCCCACCATGGAGCTCCAAGTCTTCCCCCTCTTCAGCTTGTTTGCACTGCTGGAGTCCCTCCCAGTCTCCAGTTATCATGTACCCCCCCACCACACCCAGCACTGTCCTTCAGCCAAGCCACACACATGGAACTGCTTTCATCTCCCTCCTCAGCTGGGCCTGCCCTTCCCAAGGGCACAGGGACTTTGCTCCTCTGAATTCCCTCCAGTTTGTCTCCATCACTCCCATGCCCGGGGTCATTCAGCTGCACAGTGGCCTCAGAGGACAGGCAGGAGGCATGGGGGCGGCAGCAAGCTGGCTTGCTCCTGATAGATATCAAGGAGGGGAGGACATTTTCTCTTTCTCAGCCTCCCTCCTTCCTTCTGGGTTCAGTAGGTGCCTCAGGTGTCAGGGGGTGGGTAGCCGTAGGCTCAATCAGCAAATGTGTCTGAACATCTCCAGTGTGGGTGAAGAAAGGGCTCTAACTTGGTTTCCGCCCATGAAGATTTGTCAGACCAGTTGCTATGGTTTCAGCATGTCCCCAGAATTCATGTGGTGGCCCCAATATGGCAGTATTGGGAGGGGAACCTAAAGGGAGGTGTTTGGGTCAAGGGGACAGAAGAATGGTGTCTCATGGGAGGGAGGGAATTCTCACTCTCATGGGACTGGATTAGATGCCACAGGAGGGGTTGTTATAAAGAAGCCTGCTTCCTGTACTCTCCCTGTCTTTCGTGTGCCTGCTTGCCCTTTCACTTTCTGCCATGAGCTGAAACAACACAAGACCCTCATGGGTGCCATGCTCTTATACTTCCCAGCCTCCAAAACCATGAGCCAAAATAAACCTCTTTTCTTTACAAATTTCCCAGTCTCAAGTGTTCTGTTATAGCAACAGAAAACAAATCCATAAAGGAGGTCATATTAAAAGTACCATAAGACTAATAAGTCTAATGGTACTTTTCCCATGGCAGGCACTATCCTAAGTATTATACACAGATTAATCTTTTCATTCTCACAGGGTCCTATGGGGCAGGAACTATATTTATCTTCATTTGACAGGCAAGGAAACTGGGATTCTTGCTCCAAGGTATTCTGTTTTATTTCCCTAGGAATTGGGCAAAGCTGGGATTCTGTACCCAGGGAAGCTAACTCCAGAGCCTATGCTCCAAATCACTGCATTAAACCTGACTGGCACTGAGCATGGTTGCATATGCCTCTTGTCTTAGCTACTCCGGAGGTTGAGGCAGGAGCATTGCAAGTTTGAGACCAGCATCAACAATTTAGTGAGACCCTGATATCAAAATAAAGGGGCCTGGGGATATAGGTCAAGGTTGCACCCCCACTATTGCAAAAATAAAACAAAACAAACAAACAAAAACACCTGGCCAGGAAAGCTGACAGAATGTTTGGAGGAGAGACCCATTATTTCCAACAGGAAACTCAGTGAAGACTTGCTGGAGGAAGCATCCCTTGTGATGAGCCTTTCAGGGAGCTTGAACAGGCAGAGAGCTGGGAGAGAACATTCCAGGTGAAGGCAAGAGGAAAAGTAATCACCAGGGAATAGGGCATTGGATGTCAGGTTCTACACAGGGAGCTCAGAGTGACAAAGGACTTCAATGGTAGCCTTGCAAGTTAAGGCTGGGAAGGCAGAGGCTCCTGCAATTGTCAGGCAGGAAAGAGATGAGCTGGTTCAGTTCTAGGATGGTGGCAGTGGGGATGAAGTGGTGTCAGGAGATGTCGCAGATGACAGATTGATAGGATTTGGTCCCCAAATGGATGCTAGGTGTGAGGGAGAGTGAGGAGCTCATAGAGGAAGAGTGACATCAATGCTGGCACTGGAACACTGTGGAGGAGCAAGGTGGGTGGAATGAGGTACTTGGTCATGGACATGAAGAAGTTGAGGTGCCTGTGGGCCATTCAGGAAGGCTCCCATTTTAGAGAACAAGGGGATCCCTGAATGCCCTAAGTGTGGGATTCCTGCATTTCCATGGTGGGAGATGATTCTGGAAAGGAAGCTGGAGCCTTGAATAACAAGTTAATTATTTAGGACTTGATTCAGTAGGCCACAGGGAGCCTGTAAAGGGCTCTCAAGTAGGGGAGTAATGTAATGTGATTTGCCTTTCATGAAGGTCACTGTGGTGATATTGTGGGAGACAGGCTGCTCAGGAACAGAGACTGAAGGGAGATGGTGGGGACGGGTATGAAGGGACAGACATGAGAGACATTTTAATGACAGAAAGGGCAGGATGCAGGGAGGGGAAGAGAGGTTAAAAAGAACTAGTGGCATGGCCCCCTTGTGGAGAAGGAGTAAGCATGCTGGTCAGGGGGAGAAGTAGGGGGGCTGGCAGTGGGGACAGGGACCATTGAGGACACTGGCTTTCTCCCTGCTTGTGTGCTCCCCTGAGAGTCCTGGCCACAGGTTTTTATTTGAGGACAGAAGAAATGCTTCCAAAGATAGCACCTCCTTCCTGCCACAGGTTATAAATCTCCAGAGCCAGGACACCGACACACACACACCTGCTATAGGACTGGGCTCCACAGCTGGGATGACCAGGTTGGGGCCAGCACTTCCCAAAGATGGGAGCATTTCCAGGTTCTGTTTCCAAACAAATTCCCAGCTGGTGAAACACCAGAAAGCAGTGGCCATGGGGAGGAGAAAGAGCCCACAAACCCTAAACAGATCTCAGCATTTAAATAGGGGTGAAGGTGGGGTGTTTTAGCCAGCTTTTTTGCTGTTGTGACTAAAAGAACCCAACCAGAACTGTAGGAAGGAAAAGTTTATATTGGGGCTCACAGTTTCAGAAGTCTTAGTCCATATACAGCCAGCAACATCATGGCAGAAAAGTATGATGGAGGGAAGCAGCTCACATGATGTTCAGGGAGCCAAAAGAGACTCCACCAGCTAGATACAAATATATACCCCAAAGCCACACCCCCAATGCATCACCTCCTCCTGTTTTCACGTATTTAATCCCTATCAGTTAACCCTGATAGGGATTAACTGATTAGGTTAAAGCTCTCACAACCCAATCATTTCTCCTATGAACTTTCTTGCATTGTCTCACACATAAGCTTTTGGAGGACACCTCACATTCAAATCATAACATTGGGTGAGGGGATAGGGAAGCAAGATGGGGCCAGATATAGGGAGGGGTTCGTGGAAAGTAGTAGGGGCTGGCTAGAGACCCAGGCAAGGAAGGCATGCACTGCAGGGACTGGGAATCAGGTGTGGAAGCTGCTGGGTGCTGCCTCCTTCAGACCTGAGGCCTCTGGTGGGGACTTTCCCTAGGACTCAAACCAGCCAGAAGTTATAAGGATGTACCACTGTCAGTGACCTGTCAAGTTTGGGGCCACGGCAAGGGCCAGCACACCCTCCATGCACACACACACTGAAACGGTCTCAGAGATGGAAGGGCCTGAGCAAATACTTGGGTCTAGTCCCAACATGTGACCTCTGGGGAAGCAGAAGTTTCAGAGATAAGGAACAGCAAGATAGTGACAGAGTTGAGCCTTTAACTCCTGGTTGAGGGCTTACTAGCATGAATCTCAGCCTTCTAAAGAGAGGACATAACAAGAGAAATGAAGATATCTTGGGATTCATCTGTCACCACCTGGAGAGAAGTCTTTTCTTCCCTCCTTTTCTGGAGATAGAGAGGACTGAAGACTGACTTCAGTTGCTGTCATTGCCAGAGCAATTAGACTTTGGCGAACTTTGGAGGAATTGAATTTGGCAATAGTGGAAAAAGACTGAAGGCCAAGAGATAATTCTGAAGAGGCAGAAAGAAAGTAGTGGAACCCACTTAGAAAAACTGGGGTGCCAAACTGGAAGATGGCAGAATTCTTAGCTGTGGGTGGAAGGGCTTCTGGGAATGGCTATTAGCTGGAGAAGAGAGGAGACAGCAGAGAAATGGAGGGTTGGGGAGGGCGAATTATTAGGAGCCTTGGGAAGAGTGCTGTTTGTCTCAGGGTGTCACCAGAATGAACCATGGGAGGCCAGGTCTCCAGGGAGCACATTCTGGTCTGAAGTCCAGAATTTAACCTGGAGATCCAGACAGAAAGACTCTGGTTTTCTCAGAAGCCAGTAAGTTGGGAGAGACCTACTAGGCGACCTATTCTTTGGTGACCATCTTAAGAGCAAAAATTTCTGAGAACAGCCAGGCATAAGTGGCTCACTCCTGTAATCCCAGAAACATGGGAGGCTGAGGCAGGTGGATCAAAACCAGCCTCAACAACTTAGTGAGGCCCTAAGCAATTTATAGAGACCCTGTCTCAAAATAAAACAGAAAGGTTTGGGGTTATAGCTCAGTGGTTGAGAGCCCCTGGGTTCAATTCCTAATACAAAAAAAAAAAAAAAAAAAAAGATTTCTGAGAAGAGATAAGCTTGGCCTTGGGCTGGATGAGCAGGTGGTGACACCTATATATTCACCTCATCTTTGACAGACCATGGAGGCTGCAGGCAAAGGTTAGCTTCCTTAACCCCCTTTGGTGCATGGACATGAAATTGGTACACACATGACACGTGCTACCCCTCTAATGCATGCATGCTGCACACTCTCTGGAAAGTAATTGCCCAGGCTGCCGATATCAGAAGCTGGAATGCCTCTAGGCCATTCTTAAGCAGGATTCCAAGGTTTTGTCCTGGGCCAAACTGCATAGTCCCCACCACTGACCTGGCATCCTAGGTATCATTTCTGCCATCCATGTCACATTAGTTGAAGGTGAGGGGAAGCTTCTTACCTGCCTCACCAGTAGGCCAGGCTAAGGAGTATCCCAGCTTCTTCTGCTGTCCCCCCATAACGGTTCCTGCCCAGGGGGACAGTCTGGCCCAATTCGTTGGCTCCTAGATGAAGCTTTGTGATTTAGGCCACAAGCACTCTGCTATGGCCACCCAGAGCCTTATGTGATCCTTGTTTTGCCCTAGATTTGGCTCCAGACCTCAACTTACCACCTGGGTCCTTTCTCTGCCTGGAGAGATTTCCCCTATATTTTCTAGTTTTAAAGTATTTTGTTCCCCCTATGACAAAGTCCCCTTTCTGATATCCCAATGCATACAATAGGCACTCCATGGAAACTTGTTGATGCTATAACAGAAATTGATAAGGCTGAGTATCTCCTGATCCTAGGACCTTGAATCTTTCATCAGAAGTTTTCCCAGGGTCCAAGAACACCACCCCGCAACATTGCCTGGCCTGGTGTCCCTGAGAGAGGTAGTTGTTAGGCCAGATGCAGAGGATGAGGGCAGATTGGAGAGCACAAGGAAGGGACAAGCCACAGAAGAGCTTGTCATCCCCTGTTGAACAGTAGGAGCAAAGACAGAACCTCTTCCAACACTGACACTTTGTTTCCAGGCTGTCAACCCTAGCCCAAGGTTATACTCATAGATAGAGGCAACCACAAGCCCAGCCCGTCATCTTGCTTTGAAGAAGTGTCAGACATTCTTTTGAAAGAGGTAACAATGTGGCCTTTGTCTTTCTCCTCCTTCTCTCATTCTCACTTTTCCTGTCCGCTAGTTCTTTATGTGGTCATTTTCTGGCCTTCCTTCAAAAAGGGAAAAAAGAAAAGAAAAAGAAAAAAAAAAAAAAAAACTGGCCACCAAGCTAGGCCAAAGAGAGCATTAGGGCAGATCTTTCCTTCTTGTGAACTGGCTGCCCTACTGGGCCCCTGAAGGGAGGCAGAGGTGGTGGATAGAGTTCCTCTGTCTGCTCTCCCCTAGAGGAAAGGAAATATAGCTGGTCCCCTTTCAAGTGCCCATGGAGTATCAGTTGCAGGAGACAACACCTGGATCCTGGTAAGTGTCTTAATGGGTAGATGAACATTGCCCTGATTTTTTAAAGATGTGTGCCTGCACAGAAGGAAGAGGATGGATTCACTGGCAACCCAGGTTAGCTGTCAGGTCCAGGCTAGGCTAGGGGACTTTTGGCACAAATTTCAAGAACTTAAGGTTCTTCCCTGGGACTCCGAACCAAGGAAAATTCTGCAGAAACAGTTGACCCCCATCCCATTCTCTTACCCTAAGCTTTTGATCAAATGTTCCTGTGCCTTTGAAGTTCTCCAAAGGTCACTTTATCCATCCCCCAGCCTCCACACTAGTAGATATTTTCCCCAGCGTGGCTAACAAATCCCTCCCTGCAAGTTCAGGAATTCTGGTCTCAAGAAAATCTCGGTGGGTGACCATGGCATTGGCCTTGTGCCCTGGAAGCCATGTGTGCCTGCTTCTGAGAGCAGGGTTGGGGTGTTCCAGAGAAGGGGAACAAGGAGCGGCCTGGTACAGTCAGCTGAGCAGCAGGGCCTCTGGGGAGCAAGGCCCCTCTCCTGCTGAGGATCACTTTAGAGGAGAGCCTTTAAGACTCCTTGGACTGCCCCTGCCTTTCTGGCAGCCTGCCTGCATCTCAATTTCTAAGCAGAGCCCAGGGCCTGGCCTCAGGAGCAACCTGAGTCCCAGCCCAAGGCCTTCTGAGAGCAGCAGAGTAAAACAGCTCCAGTCAGCCTTTGGCTGCCTTGCTTCCTGCAGGTGGAAAAATCATCCTATTTATCCCCAAATGGATTTGTCTACTCAAACAACAAACAGACACAGAAACACACATGGAGTTGTAGACATATGTGCAAAAGACAGACCCATAGATGCACAGTCCCTCCTCTTTCCTCTCTCTCTCTCTCTCTCTCTCTCTCTCTTTATCTATCTCTCTCTCTGTCTCCCTCCCTCCTTCCTTCCCACTGTCTCTGCCTCTCTCCATCTCTATGACTTTCTTTCTGTCTATGTCTCTCCCCCACCCTCTGTTTCTCCTCTTTCTCTCCTTCCCCCTTTCCCAAGGCCCCCTCTTGCTTCCATTACAGCATTTATCAAAGTGGCCTGACCTCATGTTGTAAAAATATACAGCGTGGAACAAAATCTACCTTAAACTCTCTTCTAAATATATTAAAATAATAGGAATTCTCATCTGCCTGATTGAATTTGCTGCTTGATATTAGAAGCATGCCAGGCCCTTCTGGGCCCAGTCTGGGGCAGGGAGGGGCTGGGATTCCCTGCCTGAATCCTCTCCCTTGGCCAAGGGATCAGCTTCCTTGGGTGGGCGGGGCCCAATGAGGGAGTGTGGTTGTGTTCTAGCCAAGGGACCTTGGGCAGCCACCTCAGTCTGCAGCCTGCACAGTCCACTGTGCAAGTGTAGACAAATATCGTGGTTCCTCTGGCACACATAGCACCCCATCTTAGCCTAGAAGCTGTGAACCTTTGTACCCTGTTCCTATCAGCACCAGGGTTCATAAGCCATCCTGTAGTGGCTCCCATGCTTCCATAACATCTAATTTCTTGGCCCATGGGACCACAAGCTTCTTGAGGGCAGGGGCCATATCTTATTCTTTGTGTCACCAGGATCCAAAATGGCCTGGTACAGAACAAAAGCTTGGGAGAATGAGCAACATGGATGGAATGAGCAATTTTGTTCATTCATTCATTCAATATGGATTTATTGAATATTTAGTATGTTCCAAGCACTGGGAACACAGCCAAAACCCAAATATACATCGAATCCTGCCCTCCTGTAGCTGTTACTCTAATGAATAAATAAATGGGCCCATTCAGCTGGTGAGAGAAGGTAACCATTGCCCTGGATTGTGTTTCCCCTCCAAACCTCCTACTCCCTAGTACAGCAAATAACAGAACTTGCTAAATATTAGACTCTGCTCCACAGAGCTACTGCATCTGCCTCATTGTAGCTTGCTTAGGACTTGCATACAAGGCTGATGGCTCCCTGGGGCAACACTGTACTGGCAGAGAAGAAGAAGCGACAGGGGTCTGACATAATACTCACTTAGGATTGCAGCTAGGGAGTAGGCCTGGCAAGCAGTGATGGAGCACTTCCTAGTGGGCAAAGTTTAGTGTCAAAGGGCAGGGACCCAATCAACAGTGGACCCTGAGGTTACAAAGGGATATAAATGAGACAGGGCAATGCTGTGGCAGGAAGGAAGCTACAGGTGGATCTTGTGTCTTGAAGAAGCAATGGTTATCTAAGGAAGAGCCTCAGAGTATCACATGGAGGTATGAATCAGTTGGTATAAGCAGTGATGTGCTGGTAAATGTTTAGTAACTTGTTCCCTGGGAGAATAAAAAGCCGTGATTTGTAGTGTTTGCCAATTACTGTGGTATAAATACTCCCAACATGGCTGACTTCAACTTCTGAACATGACATCACTAAATGACAATTTGGGAAGAGCTATGCACAAAGGCCTTGCCTTGGACTGGGGGGTGGGATCAGGAGTAGAGTTATTAGGGAGGGACTTACAGTAGGTTGAGGATGAGTGGTTGACTGAGGTCACTTAGGTCATAGGGTCTCTGCCAGGACTGGCTTGATCTATTGGCTGATTTAACATCTGTAGAGGCAGAAAGACATGAGTGTGATGGGGGAGGTCCTAGGGGTCATGGATAGTTGCTGATGTTTGATCCTGAAAATTAAAGCATGCTATGATATGATGCTTCCTCATGTAGCTGTATAGCATTTTCATATACTCATTCCTTTGACCTCAAAATCACCCTGTAACATAGGTTAGTCTTATTATCCTAATTTTAAGTTGAGGATAGTAAGACCCAGACAGACTAAATAACTGTCCCATGTCACATGGCGGGCTGACTCCTTTCTATTCTCAACCACTATACTGTACACCTCTAGCTATGATTCCCTGATGGAATCTTCTTGATAGACCACTTGCCTGGGCCCACAGTACCCGACTGAGCTTTCTGGTCTGGCCTATTACTGGTAAAATACTTCTTCCCATCCTTTTTCTAGAACCTACCTGCCAACTGAGAGGCTGCTCCTGGCCTCATGAAGTCTGCAGCCACTCACAGCCCCAGAACACTCAGTTCTTGGCTTTATTTATTTATTTATTTATTTATTTATTTATTTTTTGTGGCAGTGAGATCTGGGATGATGATATATGTGTTTTGAGGCAAGGGATAGCTAAGCATGGGTGGTCTTTAGAAAGAGGGAGGAACTTTCTGGAAGGAGAAAGAAGGGGGAAGAAAAGGAGGAGGGTGGCAGCTCGAGTCCCACAATTGTCCTCTGCTGCTCTCAGCATTGCTATGACCCATGCACACACTCAGGACAAAGTAAGATGTGACCCGCTGAAGTGTAAACAGGATGAGAGACTATGAGCTTCTGTGAGTAGCTGTTGGAAAAGCTATCACCTGCAATGTGTGTTCATGTGTGCGTGTGCACAGACCTGTTTATCCACCTAGATTCAAATGAGAAACTGTAACTGATTGTGGTCAACTGGTACATGTGTGACATGCTGTGATTGTGTGAGTGAGTGAGAAATGTGGACATCCTTGACTCCTGGAATTTCCCTGGCCCTCTGGAAAACCCCCAGCAGAGGAGGCTTGGCAAGGGCTCCAGGGAAGCCCTGAGAGGGTACCATGGTGGGCAGATGGCTCTAGGAGGGGCTTTCCTTTGGCCCAAGGTCACTGGCCCTCTTTTGGCCCCTACTAGATATAAATCCTCAGTCTCCAGCAAATGCCTAGAGAGAGGGGAGGCATTTCCTCTGAGTTTTTCTCCACAAAAGGAAGAGACTGAGGAAAAGCTTGTAAGGAAGCACCAGGGGTGGGCACCTGGCCCATCCTACACTTGGTTGTCCCTGTTTTTGCCTGTGACCTCAGGATCAATCCCAATGTCTCAGCTCTCTCACAGCAGCACAGTGTAGAGGGAGGAGTATGGCTTTAATGTTGGAGTAGGTAGCTTAGGTAGGCATAAGCAAGGGAGATAGGGAGAGGAAATTCAGGCTTTACTCCCTGGACCACACATAATTGGCAAATGCACCACCTGGGGATCGCCTTCATGCAGTCAGACAGGTCCTTGTCAGTCTGGGGAAAATGGATATGGTGTATGCTAAGCAATTTCCAACATGGCGAAATCTGCACAGGTGCACTAAGCCATCATGGGAAACTTCAGTAACCACCCCAAATACATAATACATGAGAAGGAAGATTCCCACTCCAAATATGAAAATTCTCCTCGTGGGTACCCCAGGCCCTTTCCTCTCTTGGAGACCATCCCCTCCATGTACCTTGGAGCATTATTTCCATTTCACCTAATACACCCTTTATGCTTTTCTGTGTCTCTCAAATGAAATCTGTCTTTCGGGAAGACAAAAAACTCCACTGGGTAACATTTGCACTCCACTGAGATCTGATGTTTTTATTTGTTATTTTTGATATACATGACAATATAGTGGATGTACATGATGGTGAGATTCACTGTGGTGTATTCATATATGAACATAAGAAAGTTGCATCTGATTCACTTAAATGTCTTTCCTATTCCATCCTCATTTCCCTTAGTTCCCTTTTGTATAATCCACTGAACTTCTATTCTTCCCTTCCTCCCTAATTGTGGGTCAACATCCACATATCAGAGAGAACATTTGGCATTTGGGAGGGGGGCATTGGCTTATTTCACTTAGCAATGTAGTCTCCAGATCCATCCATTTGATGGCAAATGTCATAAAATCATTGTTCTTTATGGCTGAGTAATATTCATTGTGTATATACACCACACATTGATCTGTTCCATAGCTTAGCTATTGTGAATTGAGCTGCTATAAACATTGATATGGCTGAGTCAATCCTTGCTCCACTCTGGGACTTCGGGTGAGCTCCCACATACTACTGAGCTTTGGTTTCCTCATCTATAAAGTGAGAATGGTTCTAAGGAAGAAAGGATGTGAAAACATCCTGCTCAGTCCTTTTTCATCCTTAACTTCATTCCTTCATTCCCCCTCTCTGTAGTCAGACACTGAAAGCAACCTCCTCTGAGCCAAAAATCTGGGGGTCCAGCTGTTCTTCCTCTCCCTGAGCAAGGAGGATGGGGAAGAGCCCTCTATTCAGACTTGAGTCTTTCCTGGTCTCTCCTTCATTTACATATTAGCAGATAATTGACAGGCCCCAAACCATTGCCTGAAATCAGCCCTCCTTATTCACACCATATAGCTCAGATTAACTCAGCAGTCTCTTGTCCACAGGCCTGGAAAGCTCTCTAGGGACTCAGATAATCCCATCTTCCGACATTTTCGCAATACAGGGATTTTTAAAGATACACACAGTATATCCCACAAAGAAAGCTTAAGACATTTCATCACATATGTGTAGATGCTGGATGTATTCAAGAAGGACTCCTAGGAAAGGGTGTTTTAGCTAGGCGTGGTGGTGTGCACCTGTAATCCCATTGACTCAGGAGGCTGAAGCAAGAGGATCACAAGGTTGAGGCCTGCTTCAGCAATTTAGTGAGGCCCTAAGCAATTTAGTGAGACCCCGTCTCAAAATAAAAATAAAAAAGGGCTGGGGATATAGCTCAGTGGTTAAAAACCCCCCATTCCCCCCAAAAAATACAGGGTATTTTGGCTATTGTATATTGGTTCTTCCTTCAAGGTTGCGGACATGTCCTGCAGCTCATGTGAGATTGGATGAATTTTTTAAAAATGGAGCTAGGTCTAGCACAGTGGCACACACATGTAATCCCTGCAACTTGGGAAGTTGAGGCATGAGGATCACAAGTTCGAGGCCAGCCTAGTCAACTAGTAAGACTCTGTCTCAAAGTAAAATATAAAAAAACAGGGAATGTAGCTCAGTGCTTAAGTCCCCGGGTTCTATCCCCAGTAGAGGAACAAATAGAACCAGGGAGGGGTCAGGTGGCTGGCCAGGACTCCTGGGGGCCCCTTGACATAGCTAAGGCTGAAGGGGCCAGTACTGTACCTACAGAGAGTGTAGTGGACTGATGGAGGGTAGGAAGTATTGGAGGGCCTCAGTGGAAAGAGCTCCCATGAGCACCAAGTGGCCTGCAGCCTGCCACTCACCATCTGTACGACTTTGGACAAGGCATTTAATCTTTTGGGGTCTCCATTTCCCCATCTGCAACATGAAGGGTCTGGACTATTGTGTCAGACTGTCTAGGGCTGTTGTGAAAATGACATGACATGATGCATAAACACTGCACATGCATGAGACAGAACTAGGAGCCCAGGACTGCTGGGCCTCTGCTTTGGGCCACCTCCTGTACTAGGAGTGCAGTTCCACACAAGAGCTCCCCCTGGACTGCTGCACTGGAAATGCTTTGGCATCAGGGACTGGATCTCCTGCTCCTCTGTGTGCCCTTCAGTTGCCCAGCACTGGGCTTGGCAGAACAGAAGCAGTCTAGCTACAGTTATTAGCCAAATATACAATCTCATCTGCATCCACACAGCACAAAATGGGACAGTTAGAATTATCATCTTTTTTTTGGTCTGTGACACAAATCCATTCTTGCTCCAAGACACCCCTCTGCTTTTCTCACTCCTGTCTAACTCTCTGTGATGCCTCCCTGACTCGTTCTCTGGCTTGGTGGGAAGGACATTGGGTCAAGCGGAGAACTCAGAAAGCAGGTTGAAGCCAGGCACAGTGGTACACATCTGTAATCCCAGCAGCTTGGGAGGCTAAGGCAGGAGGATTGCGAGTTCAAAGCCATCCTCAGCAACTTAGCAAGGCCCTAAGCAACTCAGTGAGACCCTGTCTCTAAATGAGATACAAAAAAATAGGGCTGGGGATGTGGCTCAGTGGTTAACTGTGCCTGGGTTCAATCCCCAGTACCTCCCCTACCAAAAAAGAAAGCAGATTGGAGACAGGTGTGGGTAGAAAAAGTTCTGACCATCCCTGGCTCTAACTGGATCCCAATTATTATGTTGGCCACAAGTGACCTTGTGTTTCAGATCCTGCAAGTGGTAAGAGGGACTGCCTTGAGGGTGATGGGATGTTGAAAGAGGAAAAGGGCAACCACTGAGAATATCAGAGAAAGGCACTCTGGCCTTCCTTGGTTATCCATTGTACCTAAAGAGTCTTACTCTGAGGAAGTTCTTCCTAATGCCATCCTAAATCCTTCTTGCTGCTATTTAAGACTCATTTTAAAAAAATAGTTGTAGATGGACAGAATGCCTTTATTTTATTTTTTATGTGGTGCTAAGGATTAAACCCAGTGCCTCACACATGCTAGGCAAGTGCTCTGCAACTGAACTAGAGCCCCAGCTCCTAAAACTCATTTTTTTTCTAGTTTTCTTGCCTCTAGGTTTTCATAAAACAACTTCTCACAATCTTTCAGATAACATCTTTTCAGGGGCCCTTACTTAGCAAAGCTCTTATATTCAAGAGTAAGGAGAATTTACCACCAACTCTACCCAAGGAAGTTAAGCGGGACCTAGAAACAAGAACCCTGGAGTCAGTTTCTGGTTCCAGCAGTTACTGTCTGTATAATTTGGACATACTCCCTGTACTTCAGTTTCCCCCCTGTAAAGTAGGTGCTCTTAATGTGTTACTCAGGGCTTGGCAAACGGTTGGTGCTTGATAAACAGAGTCTAGCGATAACATTAATCTGCAGTTTTTGTTTTTCTCCTGGTGGAATCCAGGGCCTCACTCATGTTAAGTAAGCATTCTCCCACTGAGCTGCATCCCTAGCCCTAATCTAATCTGCTACCAGGGATTAAATCCAGGGATGCTCAACCACTGAGCCACATCCCCAGCTCTTTTTTTATATTTTATTCAGAGGCATGGTCTTGCTGAGTTGCTTAGAGCCTCCCTAAATTGCTTAGGGCCTCGCTAAATTGCTGAGGCTGGATTTGAACTGGTGATCCTCCTGCCTCAGCCTCCTTGATGCTGAGATTACAGGTGTGCACCACCACACCAGGCTCTAATCTGCATCTTGATGATGCTATGCTCATAGATTCACATACCCCACCCACCTACCCACAGGTCGACTCTTTGGCCTTCTGAGTGCTCAGGCTGGGAGTTTGCACAACAAAGTCCAGCCCTCAATTTGCTCCTACATAGTTCTGGGAGGCCTGTCACAGTGCCCTGCCCTAGCAAGGAGCCACCTATGAGCACCATTGCTTTCCAGCTTTCAGGAGCCACGTTCTTTTCAAGTGGTGTGCTGGTTTCCAGGGCTTGCCCAGCTGCTCTCAGAGCAATATGGACGCCACATCTTCTGTTTCTCTGAAGGCTCCTGGGATTCCTTTTCAGCCAGGTTCCCTGGAGAGCCATACACCCAGGCCTCTAGTGTTCAGAAGCCATGTCAATCCAGCCAGCTCTGTATTTACATTTGCATTTCCAAAGCCCAATTTACATTATAATTATTCCTGTCTGGCCAGGCAGGGAGACTCCACACATATTTGGGGGAGGCCTTTGGCCCACTATAAGGATTGGCAGTCACATCCGGCTGGGCCTCATTCCTGAGAGGGTTTTTCCTTGGCTTCGGAGGGCGACCCCACATGACCTCACTTTTTCTTCTTGTCCTTGTTCCTTCCTTATCCAGGTGGAAAGTACATCCAGGCCACTCTCTAACCTACAGGGCTAAGTGTACTTTGAATAGCCCCTGTCCTGGTGTTCCATCTCATTGCTAATCCCAGCCAAATGAAATATAGGCAATGGAAATTTGTGTCTGTCAATTTAGCAAAAAATTGAAAATAATAGCCAAGGTTGCAGAGAGAGAATCCATCTCACACACTGCTGTTGGAAGTGTAAATTGGTGTCATCTTTTCAGCGAGCAGTTCCAAGAGCTTTAAAATAGGTATACACTCTAATGCAATAATTATTGTTACAGGAATCCATACTCAAGTAACATTTGCAAATCTTGATTAACACGTACATAAAAGCTATTCATAAAAAAGTAATAAGTTAAATGTTCAACATTAGAAAACTGAATAAATAAACTTATGTACAACTTGTGAGCATGTTTTGAAAGATGTATAATGATGTAGAAAATGATCACGCTATAATGTCAGGTTAAAATAGGCAGAACATGGGCTGGTGTTGTGGCTCAGTGGTAGAACACTTGCCTAGCATGTGTGAGGCACTGGGTTCGATCCTCAACACCACATAAAAATAAATAAAATAAAGGTCCACTGACAACTAAAAAGAAAAATAAGCAGAATACCAATTCATATACAGCATGATCCCTAATTTTTTTTAGTTGTAGGTGGACACAATACCCTTATTTTATTATATGTGGTGCTGAGGATCAAACCCAGGGCCCCCGCACATGCTAGGTGAATGTTGTACTGCTGAGCCACAACCCCAGCCCCCTAATGTTTTTTGGTATGGTACTGGGGATGAAACCTAGGGCCTTACAATGCTAGGCAAGAACTCCACCACTGAGCTACACCCCTTGCCCCTCTATAAAATTTTATTTTGAGACAGGTTTTTACTAAATTGCCCAGGCTGGTCTCAATATTATAATCCTCCTGCCCCAGCTTCCCAGAGTAACTGGGATTATAGGTGGTGACATCATGCCCAGTCCTGATTGGTGTTTATTATTTTTTGGACAAATTATAAGTATTCAAATAGAAAGGCTAGAAGGAAATTAACCAGTTGCTCACACCATCTGACTCTGTGTGATTATAGTGAATTATGATAATCAAAGCTAACACTTGCACAGCACTGATGATGGGCCAGTCACTCTTCTCAGCACCTTACATACATCTATGTATACTTACTCCTTACAACCACCCTACAAAATAAATACCACATTATCCCCATTGAACAGGTAAGGAGACTGAGGTCCAAAGAGGTAAAGTGATTTGTTCCAGGTCACACAATTAGTGATTTCCTTCTTTGTACTTGTCATGATTTTCCAATTTCTCTACTAGGAGTATGTTTGGGTTTTTTAAATGGAACCAAAGTGCACAGAGATAAAAGTTATTAAGAATAATCAAAGGACACTGCTGACTTGCAGCATCTCCCTGCCCAGCTGTAGACAGCTATATTTACTGAGCAGTCTGCTTTTTTTTTTGTTTGTTTGTTTGTTTGTGTTTTTTTGGTACTGGGCACTTGACCACTGGGCCACATCCCCAGCCCTTTTTTGTATTTTATTAGAGACAGGGTCTCACTGAGTTGCTAAGTGCCTCGCCATTGCTGAGGCTGGCTTTGAACTCACGATCCTTCTTCCTCAGCCTCCCAAGTGCTGGGATTACAGGTGTGCGCCACCGCACCCAGCACGAGCAATCTGCTTTGACTCTGGCACTCCTTGTCATGTGGACAGGGCCTTAGTCTTTGTGGTCTTCTCTTGGTTCCCATACAGATGCAGGTCCATACTATCTGGCCACAGAGAGTTCAGGTCCTGCCCCTGCCCCTACGCCTATTTTTTTTTTGTGTGTGTGTGTGTGTGGTACCAGGGATTGAACTCAGGGGCACTCACCCACTGGGCCATATCCCCAGCCCTTTTTTGTATTTTATTTAGAGACAGGGTCTCACTGAGTTGCTAAGTGCCTCACCATTGCTGAGGCTGGCTTTGAACTCGCGATCCTCCTGCCTCAGCCTCCCAAAGTGCTGGGATTACAGGCGTGCGCCACCGCGCCTGGCCTGCCCGTACCCCTATTTAATGAACCTCTTGGCTACTGGTCCACCACCCCACCTACTGGCCTTGATCCTTGCACAGAAGACCTGCACTGCCAGCTCTTTTCTGGTTGCACAGCTTCACTACTCATAGCTGCAAATGGCAGAGGCTGGCAGCATGCTGCTTCACTTGTCAGCCACATCTCAGGGATGTAGCAGCAGGGCAGGTAGGCAGAGGACATATGTCTTTGGGTATCTGTCTCTCTCTCACAGTTCCAATAAGATACAATGGGAGCTGGGCACAGCCATGTGTGTGCCTGGAATTCCAGCTACTTGAGAGACTGAGGCAGGAGGACCGCAAGTTCAAGGCCAGTCTGGGAAATTTAGCATGAACCTGACTCTAAAGGAAACAGAAGGTATGGGGGTGCCATGAAGCCTTCCGCAGGCTAGAGCAGGACCATCAGATCCAACTGGAGGGAACTATGCTAGTTATCCCTCCAGAAGCAAGAACAAAAAATGGAGTCTAGGAAAAACAGTCAGTGGAAGCCTGGGATCTAGTCCTGGCTTATCCTCTAACAGACACTGTGACCTTAGCAAAGCCCTTCCCTTCCCTGTGCCCCGGAATGTTTCTCTGGAAAATACCAGTAACAGTGACCCATCTCATCAGGAGGGCCTGAAAATCAAGGGACACCTACACTAGGTGGGGATCACATTTTGCATATGTAGTGGCAGGTGTAAGTCTGTCACAGGGGGAGTTCCCAGAAAGGGAGATTGCAATTCAGGACAAGTGGGATCCTTGGCATAGGTAACAGAAAAGAATTCCAGCATGCACCAGGCAGAGTTACAGATTTATTTAGGAAAGCAGAGACACATTCAATAGAGGATATGGACCATCTCCAGAGGGACAAGCCAGCAACTTGTTGGCCTGGGGTGTTAATATTTACAGAAAGATAGTTACTAGGGACTGAACTAGAGGTAGGATAGAATGACACAATTTCACACCAGTTTTCCCTGCATTTGCATATTGCCCTTAAATTACTTTTCTTTTCAGGCAAGGTTTTGGGTCAAAGGTGTGGGCCAAGGGTGCAGGCTAAGAACAGGAGTGCAGTTGCTCACTGATGCTTATTTTGCATTTCAAAGGATCATTTCCTGCATTCCAACTGCTCTTGGGAGCTTCTCTTTTGAGATTCTATCTTTTTATTGTATCCCCCCAAATTCCTGTCTTACCTGTTAGGAAGCTGAGAGTTTGGAGCCAGTACATTCCCCTTTCCAAGGCTCCTTTGCCTTACCTGTGTAAGGCTGGGGGTTGCATACCCTGGAACAACCTAAAGAACTCCATGAGCGCATTTCCTAGAAAAGTGCATAGTACACCAAGTATCTTGTGCCATTTCAAGGCCTTTCACTTCATGGGTCTCTTTCACAGGCTACCTCCAGGCTAAGCAACCCTGACCCAGTGGAAGATTTTTGTTTGCTTTTTTTGTTTGTTTGTTTTTTATTCGTTTTTTTTTTTAATTAAACCTAGAGGTGCTTAACCACTGAGCCACATCCCCAGCACTTTTTTATTTTGAGACAATTTTTTTTTAATTTTGAGACAGGGTCTCACCAACTTACTCAGGGCCTCTCTAAGTTGCAGAGGCTGGCTTTGAACTTGCGATCCTCATGCTTCAGCCTCCTGAGTTGCTGGGATTCCAGGTGTGCACCACCATGCCTGACCCTAGGGGAAGGTTTAACTCCTTCCCTAGCTTCCCTTCTGGGTGAAGCAGCCTCTGCTCACACTCCTACAGTGATGGGGAGCTCATTCCCTTCCAAATGACTGGTTCTGTTTTTTGCAGAACTCTGACTTATGCTCAGCTGAAACCCCCCCTCCCCCGAGCATTTCTTGGAGGCTTCCCTGCCTAAGGAACCTGAGAAATACATGTTGCCAGGTGTGCTCAGGACTCTGGGTTATCTGGACAAGAGCTAACATTTCTGCTGCTGCTCCTAAGGGCAGATGCTGGGTTTTCTGCTTCACAAAGTTGTCTTCCAAGAAAGTAACACTGCAGCCAGCCTGTGGCCAGGCCTTGGCAGCCAGATGGTCTGTCTGTTCAGCTTCTCCCTGAGGAAAGGGGACAGCTGGGGGAGCTTGACCAATCGTCTTCCCCCAGGATGCAAAATTCTCAAAAGTCTCCCCCTCCCCCACCCCACTGTCTCCCCAGCATAGGATAACATCAGGAATCCTAACAGTACCTCATATGGGGCAAGAAGTGTTAATGAATGAATATAAAAAAAAAAACCTGGGATGCATCAGGCATTAGTTCTCTTCCTGCCCCACTCCCTAGGCTATCCCTTTTCAGCAGCACAGAGTTAGGGAGAAACAACTAGAATGAGCCATTATTAACCATTTATAGGATAATGGTCTGGGCATGTTAAATTTTTTCCTCCTTTCTTTCTTTTTCTTATTTTCCTCTTCCTTTTCTTTCCTTCCCTCCTCCCTCTATCTTTCTCTTTTCCTTCCTTCCTTTTTCCTGTACTAAGGATTGAGTTCAGGAACCCTCTACCACTGAGCTACATCCCCAGCTTGTTTTATTTTTATTGGTTTATTTATTTTATGGTACTGGGATTTGAACCCAGGGGTGCTCTAACCCAACCCCTATTTTAAAACTTTATTTTTAAACAGGACCCCACCAAGTTGCCCAGGCTGGCCTTTAACTTGTGTTTCTCTTGCCTCTGTCTGCCAAGTTGCTGGAGTTCCAGGTGTGCCCCACTGCACTGGGCTGGGCATGTTTGCTTTAAAGAAGAAACTCATCAATAGAGTCAACTTGATTGCCCAAGTTCACGTAGCTGGTAAAAGGTTACAAGGGTTCTGAACCCAGGTTTGGCTTCCCTAAGTCCATGTTCTTACAGCTGCATGATCAGTGACTCCCAGCCATGGGAGCAACTTTTCCTTTAAGGTTCCTTAAGGGCCACCATTTTGATGGTTCTAGGGGGGGAAAAGGAGTAAAAGGTCAATGAATTCCCCTATTCCCCAATTCTCACCAAACTGTGCTAGGAGTAACTCCCCCCACCCCCTTCCTGACGTTCAATACTTGGCCTTCCCATGTGTGAGAATGTGGCTGTGGAAAGGGTCTGGGCCTGACTTCTAGGGCCTGGTGTGAAATGACTGGATCCATGCATTTTGAATAAACAAGAGGGCCCCTTCTGGCTTGTCTGGAAAGAACCAAATGGCTTGAGCATTCAGGTAGGCAACGAATGCCCATGAAAGGAGAAGTTTGTTCAGCTTAGCTCAGGAGAAACAGATACTTCTTGGGTGGCCGGGTGAGGCATTTGGTGGCCTAGGCTGAGGGTAGAACAGGGTGGAGTGTCAGAGAAGCCTGGGAAAGAAGGCAGGCGACACGGAGCTGGAGTAGGGTTTGCCTGAGGCCTCTGGGACCCTGGGCTGTGAGGGAAATGGGGCTGCGGTGTCTGTCTGGGCTGCCCTCTAAGGCGCCCTTAGTCGGCCTCAGCTTGGAGGCTCAGAGGCTTGGCCAGAGCCTAACTCAGCTACAAGGGAGGCATTCCGGGGTCTTCCTGTGGCAGACTGGGTGGGCTGTTGCCTGGAAGCTGAGGAGAAGCAACCTGGGGGCAGTTCCTGAAAGAAGGCACTTCCCAGATCCTTGGGGGCCTATCCTGAAAGAATGTTGCTATCTGTGGCCCATGGATGGTAACTGAGGCTAAGCCTTCCCTCAGCCCACCCAGGGCCAGTCTCCCTTATGAGTATGGGAGGTGTGTGTATATTTGTTAGTCTGTATATGTATGTGGGTAAAAGAACCCTGGGGGGCCATATGTGTGTATGGATAAATGTGTATATATATACACTCATGTGGGTACACAGAGGCCCAGCGAGAGTGAGGGTCATATGTGTGTATGTCTTTTTGTATGTTTCTTAAACAGTAGGGAGAGGAAGAAGAAAGACAAAAGCCCTGAAAGACTTTGGCTTTCGGAGGAGCCAGCCCGGTGTGGCGGGTGTAGGGAGCAGGCCGGCCAGGGGCCTGATTGGAACCAGACTCAGCAAGGAGGGGCTGTAATGTTTTTTTGCTGCCTGTCCTGAGAAATTTATGTCACACCCACTCCATCATCCTGGCTGGGGCAGCCTCTCCCAGCTGCCTGTGGTTCTGGGCTTTCTAGCACAACCAGCAACCACTGTGGGGGTCCCCTGAGCCTCTCCCAGTCCCAGGCTTGAATGGATCCCATCATGTGATATCCTGAGGCTGACAGGGATGCTCCCTGTATGGGTGGATGATGACAAGAGAGAACTTGGCCTTCAAATAATAGCCTTCCTTCCCACAGAGTCTGGTTGTGGTGGCCTGGTTGGGGGCATTAGGGAGGTGGAGGGAGGAGGGGGTTATGCTTTGCTCAACATTGCTTACCTGCCCTCTCCTTTCTCAGTGGTGTGATGTGTGTGTGTGTGTGTGTGTGTGTGTGTGTGTGCAGCAACAGAGGGCACATCACAAAAGGTCAAGATGACCCCTAAAGTAGACTTGGAAGACCATTTGAAATGCAGATGGAAACCCAAGCCCACAGTGGGGAAAGGAATTGCCCAAGGCCATACATACAGCAAGGGAGTCAAGGGCAAGAGTAAGAGTGAAACCCAGATTCTGCTGTCTTCTCTGATAAGGCCTTCCTTCCTCACCTCCCAGTTTGAGATCTGCCTCAAACCTAGAGGCTGGCCATGTCTCCTCCCTCCCTGCCAATCCAGGATCTCCCTCCCCATATTTTCTTGACTCCCCACCCCTCTTATTGAGGATTGAATCCAGGAGCATTCCACCATTGAGCTACACCACAACCATTTTTTTTTTTTTAAATAGGATCTCTCTAAGTTGCTGAGGCTGGCCTCAAACTTCCTGTCTCAGCCTCCCCAGTAGCTGGGACAACAGGCAAATGCTACCATACCCAGATAGACTTTTTCTAATTATGTTACTTCATCTTTAAAATTTTTCCCTGGTTGTCTTTTGTTCTTAAGAAAGAAAAGGCACAAATTGCAGGGTCTGCCTTGATTTGGTCCCTGCCTACCTCTCCATCCACATCTTGTACCAGGCTCCTAAGCTGCATCCTACTACAGGGCCTTTGCACATGCTATGCCCTCTCGAATGATCTTCTTTTCCTTTTTCTGTTAGTCACCTCCTATTTCTACTGCAGAACAAAATTCAAGTATCTGTCACTGAGAGAAACATCCCTGTATCTTCTGGGCTAGGAGAATTTCTCAATTTTTCACAATCATGTCACTGTGGACCTCTTCTCTCCATTTCTCATTGTTGCAATTTTACCTCTGTTGTGTTCTTTTATGATTAATGGCAACCTTCCCTGACTACACAAATCTCAATGAGGACAGGGACCACAGTTGCTTCTGATTATTGATACTGTCCTAATGCTTGGCCCAAGCCTGGCAAATAGCCACAACAGTGACAAAGACATCAGGAGCTAATATTTAAGACTTCCCATGTGCCAGGCACTCCACCAACTGCTTTAGGTAGGATAATGGATCTAATCTTCAATTCTCTTTGAGCTGTTTAACTATCATCATTCCCATTGTTCAGATGAACAAACTGAGATACAGAGAAGTTAAACAACTATACCACGGCCACACAGTGAGTAGTGAAGCTGGGATTTAAATGCAGGCAGCCTGGCTCAGCCTGTTCTCAAACTGTAAGAATTTGATAATAAATTGTTGACTATATGCTCTTGTCTGAATCTCCCCAACTTTAACTCTTGGGGGTGTGCCAGCCCTTGCATACCTCCCTGAATCATCGGGTAGCCCCTGCCCTGAAATGCCCTGCCACCTGCCCATAATCACTCCTTCTAGGTCTCTTCCCCTAGACTCCTCTGTGTATACTGCTTGCCCTCTGCTGCCTCCTTGGATGAGATGAAAAGTTTTTAGGGCTAGGCCACGGCCCTAAATCTAAAGATGTATTTTTTTCACCTTTAAACACTGGCTCTGGTCATGACTTCTCAAGCACAGTCCATCAACCTGCATCCACAGAGCCAGGCTCCCCTGTTTCCCAGCCACTGGACAGGTTACTTTACCTCCCCAAGCCTCAGTTTCTCCTTCCGTAAAATCCAGTACTGCAGTTGAGTAAGCAGGATTCAGTGAATTCATCATCTGTGGGTGTTTGGTGACTGCAAAGTACAAGATCAATACTAATTATCACTTGTATCATTATAAGTAACAATAAGTTTCATCATAAACGGACACTCTCCATAGCTTGGCGTTCCAGAGCCCAATGGAGACAGAAAGCAACACAACCTATTAATAGTAGATATACTGTGTGTCCTCTTCCTGACCCTGGCTCTGTTGCCGCCTTCTCACTCCCACCAGAACCCAAATACAGCCTTTGCACTGCTTAGGAATCCCAGGCCCGGCATGGTGGGGCACAGGATGGAACTCTGTCCCCCTAGCTTCCCCTCCTTGTCAGCTCCCCCACCAGCCTTGCAGTTTCTCTGCCAGGCCAAGGACAGGCAACACACTGCTCCCACCAGCCCCCAGGCCCCAAGAGCCCTGCCCCCTCCCCCACCATGGCATGTTAAACAGAGCTGAGTCTATAGCTCTTGGTGGGGGGTGGCAGTGGGCTGGGGAGGGCCACAGAGAGAAGAGGGTTACAAAAGCTGTGCCTTGCTTTTGCAGTGGCCTCCCAGTGGGGGGGGGGGGGGGGGAATGAATGCACAAAGCCACAGCCAGGGGGGCAGCCCGCGTGTTTTCATTTTACTCTGTTTGTTTTCTGTTTAGATCAACTGCTCAGTTCTGGTTTGGGCCTCTGAGGGCTGATGGGGTTTGGCAGGTAAAGATTTCTGGGGCCACACATCTCTGCCTTCTATAAGGCTTGGCTCCTGCCAGCCCCTGCAGGAGCAAGAAGTCCCCTGCTCTCCTCAGTAGCTGGCCCCTTTCTTTCCTTTCCTCAGTCTTTTTCTCTTTTCCTGTTTTCTTTATTTCCTGCTTTCTCTTTCTGTCTGCCTCCCCCAGTCCTGGTCATTCTCTTTCTGTCTCTGTCTCTCTTTCTCTCTGTCCCTGATCGATTCTGCCTCCGGGTGTCTTTAATTCAGTGGCTCTTTCTGTCTGCTTTGTCATCTTTCTTCTATTTCTATTTCTTCTTTTCTCTCAATCAAAAAGAGAAAAGGAAAACCAAATCCTGGGTATTAGAAGGCCCAGCCTCTGTTATTAACTCTCTCTGAGTAAACTTCAACAAGTCCTTTTCCACTTCTGAGCCTCAGTTTCCCCACCCCCACACTGAAGGCTCTACCTTAGTTGTTCACTGAAATGGAAGCTGGGAAATCTCATAAGTACATCATCATTCCTTGCAGAGACTGAGAGGGAGTGCCAGATCCCATTCTTTGCAGAAAGCAGGGTCCCCACAGCACAGTCTGGATAAGAAAGCGGGAGGGCAATAGAGCACCTCCGTGGGTAGTAAGGACTTATGGGAAAGGGCAAAGATGGAGGAAACTGCTCCAGCTAGTATAAAAACCTAGTCCAGAGAGCCCAAGGAACAGAATTGGAGCTTGGGGTCTGGAAAGGTTGAGGTGCTGATCTAGCAATGGCACATGGGATTACAGAATAGAGGACTTGGTTTGTTTGTTTATTTATTTATTTATTTTGAGAGGTATCAAGGATTGAGCTCAGGGGCACTTGACCACTGCACCACATCCCCAGGCCCATTTTGTATTTTATTTAGAGACAGGGTCTCATTGAGTTGCTCACTTTTGCTGAGGCTGGCTTTGAACTCACAATCTTCCTGCCTCAGCCTCCTCAGCCACTTTGATTACAGTTGTGCACCACCGTGCCCAGCCAGAACACCTGGTCTTGACCTTGGTAGTTCTACTTTCCACAACACTCTGGATTAGGCCAAAGGACAGGTGCCCTCCATCTTAAAGCTCACTTCTCCTCTCATTATGGCATTTACCCACTACTCTGTAGTGACTTGAAGGTAAAGGAGTCTGAACTAAGGAGTGTCCCACATCTCTGCATTGCCTTCTCATCTGGTCCATTTGGCACCTCCAACTTAACTACAGACCAAATCAAACTCACTTTCCACTGCCACCCCTACTCCTTCCTCTTCCATGTTTCCTCTCAGGAGCTCAGGCTTAGACTCTGGCTTCCCCACCCCTTCCCAAATGCAGCCCAGCTCTGTGCCACACAGACTCTGCCTCCTTCCTCTCCTTCCTCAGGACTCTGCTGCCTTAGCACCTGCCACACCATTTCTGTCTCACCATCCCCAACTCTGCCTCTACACAGTTGCCAAGGCAACCACAATTTGGGGTCCTAGGGATAATTTCAGTGTTGTGGCTATTACATATAAGATAGTTAGAAACATTCTTGTGTGTGTCCTTTGGAATAGAATTGTCAATCCACAGATAAGCAGAGTCATCTCTTGATATCCATGGGGCATTGGTTCCAGGACCCTGCCAATACCAAAATGCACAGATGCTCAAGTCCCTTATGTAAAATGGCATAGTGTTGCATATCTTCTCAGATTCTTTAAGTCATTTTTACATAACTACAATGTCAATTCTATGTAATAGTTATACTGTATTGTTTAAGGAATAATGGCAAGAAAAAAAATTCTGTAAATGTTCACAGCAGATGCAATTTTACTCCAAATATTTTCAATACTCAGTTAGTTGAATCCAAAGGCGCACAACCCATGGATATCAGCAGATGCTGTCTTATAACTTTCCAAGAGTGGTACCAATGCCTACTCCCGCCAGCAGTATATGAGAGTTTTGGTGGCTTCCCGTCTTCACCAATACTCGGTCATTTCTGTTTTCTTTCATTTTACTCATAGCATTGGGTTTATGGTGGCATCTCATTATAGTATTAATTTGTACTTTTCCTTTTGATTAAGTGGAACACCTTTTCATATGTTTATTGGCCATCTTTTTTTTTTAGTTGTAGATGGACACAATGCCTTTATTTTATTTATTTATTTTTATATGGTGCTGAGGATCAAACCCAGTGCTTCACACATGCTAGGCAAGCACTCTACCACTGAGCCAAAACCCCAGCCCCTATTGGTAAATCTTGATATTCCTTTTTTTGTGAAGTGTGTCAAAGTCCTTCACACATTTTTCTATTGTTTTGTCTAATATAATTTGAATTGTGAATCTTTTATCAGATACATCTTTGCAAACATTTTCCCCTATTCTGTGGGTTGTCTTTTCACTCTCTTAAGACAGCCTTTTAAAAAACATTTTGTTTTAGTTGTAGTTAGACACATACTTTATTTTATTTTTATGTGGTGCTGAAGATCAAACCAAGCACCCCACACTTACTAGGTGAGCACTCTACCACTGAGCCACAAACCCAGCTCCTTAACACACCCTTTTGATGAACAGAAAATCTTTCTTTTAACACAATCCAACTGATCAAATTTTTCCTTCATGGATAGCATGTTCCCATTTTGTTTAAGAAAAGTGTCTACTCCAAAGTTGCAAAGTTGTTCTCCTACATTTTTCTCTTTTCATTAGTATTATTTTATTTTTTTAAATAATATTATTTATTTATTTATATGTGGTGCTGAGGATTGAACCTAGTGCCTTACACATGCTAGACAAGTGCTCTACCACTCACTGAGCCACGATCCCAGCCCCAGCCCATTCTTATTTTATTTTTTATTGATTGATTATTGATTGGTGTTTTAGGTACTAGGGATTGAACCCAAGGGTACTTTACCACTGAGCTACATCCCCAACCATTTTTTTTAATTTTGAGACAAGGTCTCCCTAAATTTCCAGAGTCTCACTAAGTTGCCCAGGTTGGCCTGGAACTTGTGATCCTCCTATCTCCACCTCCAGAGTTGCTGGGATTACAGGCACGTGCCAATGTGCCCAGCCTTAGTTCATTTTTAATTGACATATAATTGTACAAATCTATGAGACACCATGTTGAGTTTCAACACAGCTAATATACATTCTATAATGCTCAAATCAGGGTAATTAGTAGGTCTACCATGTCAAACATTTATCCTTTCTTCATGTGAAATATTCAAAATTCTCTTTTAATTATTGTAGTTTTTGTGGCTTGTTTTTGTTTTTTATTTTGAGTTGGGGTCTTGCTAAGTTGCTTAGGACCTCACTAAGTTGCTGAGGCTGGCTTTGAACTTGTGATCCTCCTATTTTAGCCTCCCAAGTCACTGGGATTACAGGTGGGCACCACTGTACCTGGATGGATATTCCTGTGAAAGCGTTAATGTGCTGCCTTTCACATTTACATCTGTAATTAATCTGATTGCATGATGTAAGGTAAACATCAAGAAAGTATTTTTCCATGTGGCTATCTTACTGATGAGCACCAGTTATTATTATTTTTTAAAGTCTCCAAAGTCACTGGGTGTGTTGGTGCACACCTGTAATCCCAACAACTTGGAAAGCAGAGCCAGGAGGACAGTAAACTCAAGGTCAGCTTACACAATTTAGTGAGAACTTGTCTCAAAATTTCAAAATAAATAAATAAATAAAACATTTGTGGATGTAGCTCAGTTGTAGAGTGCTTGCCTAGGATATGTGAGGCCCATGTATTAAATCCCTACTATCAAAAAAAGTATCTAATACGCTGCAGTTTTGGTTTTTGTAATATTTAATAAATTAAGTGGTCATATATGTGAAGTTCTGTCTTTGAGTTTTCCATTCTTTTGGTTTATCCATGTATATATCCTTGTGCCAGTACCACAATGCCTTAATTACTCAAACTTTCTGGGTCTTGGTAGGTAACAATGAGAGTCCTATAGCTTTGTTCTTCTCCTTTAAGATTACCTGGGCAACAGGTATGGTAGCACATGCCTGTAATCCTAGTGGCCCGGGAGGCTGAGGCAGGAGGATCTCAAGTTCAAAGCCACCCTCTCAACAAAAGTGAGGTGCTAAGCAACTCAGTGAGACCCTGTCTCTAAATAAAATACAAAATAGGGCTGGGAGTGTGGCTCAGTGGCCTAGTGGCCCTGAGTTCAATCCCCAGTATCCCCCCAAAAATTACCTGGGAAATTCTCAGCCCTTTGCAGACCCATCTGAATTTTAGGACCAATTTGTCAATTTCACACAGAAAACCAATTGCTGGGGTTTTTGAGTGAGACACATTGACTTCATGAATTCATATGGAGAGAAATGAGAATTGACATATTTATAATATTTCTAATCCATGAGTACAGTTTATCTCTTAATTTGAGTATTTTTAAATTTCTCTCCATAATGTGTTGTAGCTTTCAGTGTGGAGATTTTCTACATCCTTCTTTAGACTTTATTCCTAAAAATTTGATATTTATGCTGTTAGAAATGGTAGGGTTTTAAAAGCCTTCTTTTTCTATGTTCTTCTTGTATATAGAAATATAATTGATTTTTGCATATTAACCTCTTTTTTTGGCACTGAAGATTGAACCCAGGCCTTCAGGCATGCTAGATAAACATTCTACCACTGAGATACATCCCCAGCATGAGCCAATGCACCCAGCATGCATATCGACTTTCTAACCATTGATCTTGCTAAATTCACTTATCAATTCTGTCTTTGTACAGTGCCTTTTAGGTTTTCTGTGTACACAGTCATGTTAAATACAAATAGTAATATTTTGGTACCAGGATTTGAACCCAGGGGTGCCCCACCACTGAACCACATCCCCAGCCCTTCTTTATATTTTATTTAGAGACAGGGTCTCACTAAGTTTCTTAGGGCCTCACTAGGCTGCTGAGGCTGGCCTTGGACTCAAGATCCTCCTGCCTCAGCCTCCTGAGCTGCTGGGATTAAAGCCATGCATCATCACACCCAACAGCAATTTCAATTTTTCATTCAAAATCACTTATTTCTTGGGTCTACGGACTAGGATCTCTAGCAAAATATTGAAAACAAATGGTGAGTAGGTACTGGGTCTCACTGTGCAGAAGCTTTCAAAATTTCACCACTAAGTAAGTATGTTGTTTGCTGAAGGGATTTTATAGATACTCCTTATCAGGTGGAAGAAGCTTTCTTCTATTCCCAGTGTGCTAAGACTTTTTTCATAAATGAATATTGAATTTTGTAAAATAATTTTTATACATCTATCATGATTTTTCTCCTTTTTTTCCTATTAGGTGAATTACGATGATTGATTTTTGATTGTTTCACTACCATTGAATTCCTGGATTGTGGCTCATTTGGTCATGAGAAGTTATTCCTTGAATATATTGCTGGATGCTATTTGCTGGTATTTTAAATTTCACTTTATTTTGTAATAATTGTAAATTCTAATGCAGTTAGTTGAAATAAGTAATACAGAGAGAGCCTGTGTACCTTTTTCCCAGTTCTTCCCAAGGATAACATCTGGCAAAAATATGTCACAACCAGGATATTGACACTGATATAGTCAAGTCACAAAACAGTTCTATCACCACTAGGACCCTTTCAGATGGATTTCATAGCTACACATACTTCCTGCCTGGTCCTACCTCCTTTTTAACCCTGGTTAAATCTAATCTGTTTTCCAGTTCCAAAATTTTGTCGTGTCAAGAGTATTACATGATGGCATCATACTGCACATAACCAAAGTGAGATTGGCTTCTTCACTCAGCAAAATTCTCTGGAGATTCGTGGAAGCTGTCACATACATTCCTTTTAATTGATGGGTAGTATTCTATGGTGTGGATGTACCATTGTTTATTTAATCAGTCACTCTTAGAAGGACATATGGACGGTTTCCAGTTTTGGGTTACAATAAAGAAAGCTGCCATGAACATTCATACGCAAATTGTTGTGTGAAGGTTTGTTTTAAATTCTTTGGTATAGCTAGGCATGGTTGCACAAACCTGTAATCCCAGCAACTTGGGAGGTTGAGGCAGGAGGACTGCAAATTTGAGGCCAGCCTCAGCAACTTGGCGAGGTCCTAAGCAACTTAGTGAGGCCCTGTATCAAAATAAAAAATTAAAAGGGATGGGGATGTGACTCAGTGGTAAAGCGCCCCTGGGTTCATTCCCTGGTACCAATAATAAGTAAGTAAGTAAATAAACAAACTGTTATAAATACCAAGAGTACAATTGCTGGGTCGTATGGTAGTTGCATGTTTATTTATTTTTTTTTTTTTTTGTGGTGTTGGGGATTGAACCCAGGGCCTTGTGCATGCTAGGCAAGCACTTTACCAACTGAGCTATATCCCCAGCCCTACTGCATGTTCAATTTTATAAGAAACTGCCAAACTATTTTTGCAAAGTGACTGTACCATTTTATATCTCCAACAGCAAGCAAAGTATGAGTGTTCCAGTTTTTCTGCATTTGGTATTGTCACCATTTTTTAAAAAATTTTAGCTATTGGATGGCTATGTAGTGATATCTCATTGTGGTTTGAATTTGCATTAATTTGCATTAATGATGTTGACTAACTTTTCATGTGCCTATTTGCCATCTGTATATCCTCTTTGGTGAAATGACTCTTCATGTCTTTTGCCCATTTTCTAATTGGATTGTTTGTTTTGTTTTATCTTGTCTTGTTTTTTTTTTTTTTTGTTGTTGTACTATTGAGTCTTAAGAGTTCTTTATATATTCTAGATATGAGTCCTATGTCAATACATTGTGTGTAAATATTTTTTCTTGGTCCGTAGTTTGTCTTTTCATCCATTTTCATTGCAGAGTGTAACTATTTAATTTGATAAAGTCCAATTTATCCATTTCTTTTCTTTCATGGACAATGCTTTTGATAAAAGCTGTCATGCATTAATTTTTTTTTTCAGTACTAGGGATTGAACTCAGCAGCTCTCTACCACAGAGCTACATCCCCAGAGCTTTTTATTTTTTATTTTGAGACAGGGTCTCACTAAATTGCCCAGGTGGGCCTTGAACTTGTGATCTTCCTGCCTCAGCCTCCCCAGGAGCTTTGATTGTAGGTGTGTGACACTGTGTCCAGTTTATATTTTATGTTTAATTCTGTGATTTGTTTTCAGTTAATTTCTTTGTAAGGTCTAGGCCATGATTTTTTTTCCCTTGTAAATGTCTAATTGCCTCAACCTCATTTGTTGAAAAGGCTTCATTGAGCTGCTTCTGCATCTTTGTCAAAAATGTGTTGGGCAACCAGGTGCAGTGGCACACACCTGTAATCCCAGTGGCTCAGGAGGCTGAAACAGGAGGATTGCAAGTTCAAGGCCAGCCTCAGCAATTTAGTGAAGCCCTAAAGCAACTGAGCAAGAGCATGTCTCAAAATTTAAAAGTGCTGGGATGTGGCTCAGTGGGTAAGTGTCCTTAGGTTCAATCCCTTGTACAAAAAAAAAAAAAAAAAAAAAAAATGAGTTGGGCATATTTATGTGGATCTATTTCTGGGTTCTATATTCTGTTCCACTGACCTATCCACCACTCTCTCTGTCAGTACCACAGACTTAATTACAGTAGCTATGTAATAAAACTTAAAATCAAGTAGAATGATTCCTCCCACTGTGTTCTTCTTTTTCAAAATTGTCTTAGCTATTTTAATTCCCTTGCCTTTTCATATAAATTCTAGAATAATCTTGTCTATATCTACAAAAATGCTTGTTGAAATTTTGATAATAACAGTATTAAAACTGTATATCAATTTGAGGGAATTGACATATTTATTATGTTGAGTCTTGCAACCCATGAACACCTGCATGTGCCTCTCCATTTATTTCAATCTTCTTTGATTTCATTAGCATTCTGTGATTTTCAGCATACAAGTCCTGGATGTGTTTTGTTATATTGAAACCTATTTTTTTTTTGGCGGAGGTACTAGGGATTGAACCCAGGGGCACTTAACCACTGAGCCACATCTCCAGCCCTTTTAATTTTTATTTAGAGACAGGGTTTCACTAAGTTGCTTAGGAACTCACTAAGTTGAAGAGGCTGGCTTTGAACTCAAGATTTTCCTACCTCAGCCTCCTGAGCTGCTGGGATTACAGGCATGCACCACCACGCCGGGCTGAAACCTAATTTTTGTTATTGTTAGAGAGATTAGAAATGGCATTACATTTTTTATTTTTATATTCACACATTCATTGCTAGCATATATATATATATATATATAATTAATTTTTATATGTTTGTCTTATATCCTGTGACCTTGCTGAACTTATTATTTTGTCATTCTAGGAGAGTTTTTGTAGAGTCCTTGAGATTTTTTATGTATGCAATCATGTCTTCTACAAATAAGAACCAATTTACAGCCAAATGCAATGGTGCATGCCTAAAACTCCAGTGACTGGGAGGGTGAGGCAGGAGGATGCAAGTTTGAGGCCATCCTTGGCAAATTAGAGAGACCCTGTCTCAAGATAAAACATAAAGAGATCTGGGGATGTAGCTCTGTGGTTAAGTGCCCCAGGTTCAAGTCCCAGTACCAAAAAAAGGGGAGGGGCATTGACGTTTTCCTGTCCGATGTCCAATCTGTGTGCCCTTTCTTTTTTGTTCCTTGCTTTGCTTTCTTTATTACTTTAACTTAAACTTCCAGGATTATTTTAAAGAAAAGCAATGACACCAGACATTCATGTTTTGTTCCCAATCTAAGATGAAAAGTATTCAGTCTTTCACCATTAAGTAGAAGTATAATATCAGCTGTGGGATTTTATAGATGGTCTTTTCAAACTGAAGAAGTTCACCCTCCTTCTAGTTTTTTAAGCATTTTTATTACAAAAGGGCATTGCATTTTGTTGAATAATTTTTCTATATCAATTGATAAATTTGTGTGATTATTCTTTGTTGGACTGATAATATGGAGGATTATATTCACTCATTTCTGAGCATTAAGCCAGCCTTGCAGTCCTAGAATAGACCCCTCTTGTGCTGGGGTTGTGGCTCAGTGGTACAGCGCTTGCCTAGCATGTGCTGGGTTCAACCCTCAGCACCACATAAAAATAAACAAATAAAATAAAGGTATTGTGTCCATCTGCAACTAAAAATATATTTTTTTAAAAAGAATAGAACCCTAGCTGGGCATGGTGGCGCACGCCTGTAATCCCAGCATTTGGGAGGCTGAGGCAGGAGGATTGCGAGTTCAAAGCCAGCCTCAGCAATGGTGAGGCACTTAGCAATTCAGTGAGACCCTGTCTCTAATAAAATACAAAAAAGGGCTGGGGATGTGGCCCAGTGGTCAAGTGTCCCTGAGCTAAAAAAAAAAAAAAAAAAAAAAATAGAACCCTCTTGGATGTGATATATGATTCTTTTTGTCAAATAAATATCCTTTATTAAAGAAAAAAAAAATCAATGTTTTTAAGCACCAAAACTGTATGCTGTTACATTGCATGTAAAATATAATTTTTAATATATTGCTGAATATAGTTGTTGATGCTTTGTTGATAATTTTTCTATTTTCACTTATCTAAAGGTTTTTGGTTTTGTTTTTTTGGAGATGAGGTCTTGCTAAGTTTTCCAGGCTGACCTTGAACTTTTAATCCACCTGACTCAGCCTCTTGAGTTGCTAGTGCTACAGGTGTGCACTGCCACACCCTACTTGCAGTTTACTTTTTGTGTATACTGTCTTTAATTTGATGTCAGAGTAACAACACTAGCTTCATAAAAGTTCAGAAGTCTCCTGTCATCTTCCATTTTCTGGAAGCAATAATATGGAATTTGTGTTAATTTTTTTTAAAACTCTTGGTAGAATTGTCCAGTGAAAACAACTGGGTCTTGAGATTTATTTTCCAGGTGGTTTTAAATTTCAAATTCAATTTGTTTGATGGATATAGGACTATCCAAATTATTTCATATTGGATGAGTGTAATCTTTTGTGGTTTTCCAGGAATCGATCCATTTCTTCTGAATTGTGAATTTTATGTGTGTAGAGTTATTCATAGTATTCCCTTATTCTTCTTTTGATGCCTTCAGGGTCTGTTATCAATATCCCCTGTTATGTTCCTGATATTTGTAATTTGTATCTTCTCTCTCTCTCTCTCTCTCTCTCTCTCTCTCTCTCTCTCGCTAGGGTTTTGTCGATTTGATCAATTTTTCAAAGAACCAGCTCTTTCCTTTCATTGATTTTCTACCCTGACGTCCTGGAATATGCCTCACTTGGTCATGATGAATTATTCTTTTAATATGTTCTCCAATTCCATTTCCTAATATTTTGTTTTTGGATTTTGCATCCATGTTTATAAGACAGATTGGTCTGAAATGGTTCCTTTCTTGGAATGCCCTTGTCTGGGTTTAGTATTGAGATTTGTCTGGTTATCTAATTGGCCTCTGAAAAAGAGTTAAGAAATATTCCTTTTTATTTTCTATCCCTAGAAGGCATGTATAATATTAACATTATAAACACAAAGTTTTTTGCACTTGGATGTGTTCTGGGGCAAATAGTTTCTTCTCTGTGTATGGATCTAGGTGGAGCAGGAAAACATATTTTTTATTTCCTACCATCTGCCAGATACCATGCTGGGAATTTTATATTGATTATCTCATTGTTTCCTTATAAAAATCTCATTGGATAATTATTTTGAATTTGTCTATTGCCTCAGAAAATTGAGATCCATTGACTTGCCCAAGACCACACAGATGTGAAAATCAAAACTAAGACTCATTTATTGACCTCCTACTATGTACCAGGCACCATGCTCTGAGATCATCATCTGCTATAGCACTGACTCCTTGCAGCAGCTCAGAGAGATAACAATCATGCATTTTTCATCACTGAGATGAGGAAGCTGTGGTTCAGAGAGTTGAGGAATTTGTCCAGAACTAAACAGCTAAGATGTGATTCAAGCTGGTCTCCAGGGTGCTATATTGCCATTCTTCAATTGAAAAGTGTGTTCTTTGTGCTGTAGCCAGAATGTTTCCTTCATGGCAATGAGTTCATTTTTGTTCATTAGTGACTGCTGCTATTATTAACAGTTCAGAAAAGAGAAGAGTGACATGATCAGAATAGTTACTGGCCCCAGGCTCCAGGCAATCAAAGAATCAAAGTGGAATGCCCAGCACAATGACACATGCCTGTAATCCCAGCAACCTGGGAGGCTGAGACAGGAGGATTGCAAGTTCGAGGCCAGCCTCAGCAACTTAGTGAGACACTGTCTCAAAATTTAAAAGAAAAAAAAGTACAAAAGGCTGAGGATGTGGCTCAGTGGTAAAGCACTTGCCAAGCATGTGCAAGGCCCTGGCTTCAATTCCCAGTATCAAAAATTTTTTAAAAAGTCAAAGCTGAAAACAGACTTAAGAACTAGATTGCTGGGCAGGTGGAAGAAAAGAGCCCAGGAAGCTGGGTGTTAAGGCTGGGAAACTGGCAGGTGGCTTTGCAGACCCACACATAAGCCAGCAGATGAACTGAGGGTTGAGTAGTTCAGTGGCACAGCTGGACTCTGGTAGGCCCTGGTGCATACTCCCTTGTCATGGGCAATAGCTTCCTGTGCTAGACCTGGCCAGACTGTATTTCCTCTGCCTCTGTGCAGACCAAGCCTGAATCTCTAGTGACTAAAGTCATGGGAAAGGACAGATTGATAGGGTTAGGGAAGAGAGGTGTCCTGAGGCCCTAGCCTCTCACCAGAGGCAGACCAGAGGCACAGAAGGGGCCTAGATTGGGGATAATATGGCAGAACTAGGAAGGTGTCCTTACAAATCAGCTGGTCCAATCACTCCATTGTGTAGGGGTAAACCAAGGCCCAGAGAAGGGTGGCTGAAGTGATGGGCTTGCCCAAGGATACACAATGCTGAAGGACCACCTGGAGGAGGTCACAAGCCTCAGCTGTGCTGTGTGGGGTGTGGGGAAACCAAGGGATGTTTGTGCCTGTGAGTTTGCATCCCTTCTTCTTTAAGGCCTAACTCTTATATAGAAATGCCTGTTATGTACCGTGCTAAGGAGAAGCATGGCCCTGAGGCATGACTTATGTATTAGCTGATTTTTGTATGCCTTCAGGATCAAAGTGACTTGAATACTCTGGACTTCAGATTATTCATTTTCTGTACCTCATGGTAGTAGCCACCTCATAGTACTGCTGTTCAGATTAAATCATTAGATATATCCATAGGAAACACTTAGGACAGTATCTTGCACATAGAAAATACTGTGTAAATGCTATTGTTATTGGAGGCCTTTGGGTTGGGTTGAAAAGATAGATGCTCAGAAGTTGTCTGCCCAGGCCAGGCATGGTAGTGCATGTCTGCAATCTCAGCAGTTTGGGAGGCTGAGACAGGAGGATTGTGAGTTCAAAGCCAGCCTCAGCAACTTAGTGAAACCCTGTCTCAAAATAAAAAATAAAAAGGGTTGGGGATGTGGCTCAGTGGTTAAGCGTCCCTGGTTTAATCACTGGTACCAAAAAAAAAAAAAAAAAAAAATGCCTGTCCAGGTTCCACTCCAGATGGTATGTCACTGGCTATGTGACTTTGGGCAAGTCTCTTCCCTTTCTGAGTTTCAGCAGCCTCTTCTGAAATATATGTAACATGAGACTAATAAGACTCCTTTGTTCCCAGGGCTGTTGGAGGCATTCAACACAACCACAGGGACAAATCACCTGGCTGTCAGAAGGTCATGGAGAAAGGGTGGCCAATATTCTAACTGCTGTTGAGACCCAATGAGAGAAAGAGAGGCCACGCCTCTATGGTTTCTGAATCCCAGAGCCTGTTCCTTTACACACCTAAAGCTAGCTTGACCCTCTTTCCCACCAGATCTGGGCAGGAGCTCACTTCCTACAAGTTTCAGGTCCTGCTGTCTCTCTGTTCCTGTCCCCAAGCTGGCTTGCTGACTTAACAACTTCTATTTTCCACATAACACTAGGGGTTATGAAAGCATTGTTTGGTACCAGGGATTGAACTCGGGGCACTCGACCACTGAGCCACATCCCCAGGCATATTTTGTATTCTGTTTGGAGACAGGGTCTCACTGAGTTGCTCAGTGCCTCACTTTTGCTGAGGCTGGTTTGGAACTCACAATCCTCCTGCCTCAGCCTCCTGAGCCACTGAGATTACAGGTGTGTACCACCACACCTGGCCTGTGAAAGCAATTCTGAGGTTGCACTGAGGCAAGGAGAGAGCCAGCTGGAGGCCTGATCTCCCATGGATGGCCTGAAATGGAGACGCAGAGCCTGCCTATGGATCTCCCTCCAACCTGACAGGATCCACTTGCCTCAAAGCTTCCCCTCCATCTGACCCTGGTCTGGGGCTCAGTAGGGGAGTACAACAGTTGGAATGAGAATCAGAGACACCCAAGCTTCTGAGTAGAGTCAACTGGAGCCCCTTCACTCCATGTCCCCACACAATTTAGTTTAGGGGAGGGAGAATATAGATCTAGAAGGCGCAAGGAAGGTAGGCAAGATTGTGTAGTAATAATTTCCATTCTACAGAACAGGAAGCTGAGGCTCAGACATGTTGAATACAGAGTTAAGATCACAATCCTCCTTAGTGAGGCCCTAAGCAACTCAGTGAGACCTGGTCTTTAAATAAAATATAAAAGGATGGGGCTGGGGATGTGGCTCAGTGGTTAAGTGCCCCAGGGTTCATTCCCTAGTACCAAAAAAAAAAAAAAAAAAAAAAATCACGATCCCTATCTATTTTTTTTAATCAGGGATTGAACCCAGAGGCACTTAACCACCAAGACCATCCCTAGCCCTTTTTATTCCGAGATATGGTCTCACTAAGTTGCTTAAGGCCTCACCAAATTTCTGAGGCTAGCTTTGAACATGTAATCCTCCTGCCTCAGCCTACTGAGCCTCTGGGATTACAGGTGTGCACCACCTATAATCCAGATTATTTAAATGTTATCTTTTCTAGAACCAGAGTATGCCAGAACTAGAAAAACAGTTCTTGTATAAGGGATATTTAAGTCTCGTTCCATTTTGTTGATGAGTAACAGTGTGGCCCAGAGTGAAAAAGGAACTTGCCCAAGGTCCAAAAAGAGCTAGTGGCTGCTGTGAGACCTAAACCCAGACTCTTGATTCCTTGCCCCAGGCTCTTACATGCCCCCAGATGCAGGAGAGGCTATAGGTTCAAAGGCTGCACATGGGAGTGAAGGGCACCCAGCACAGTGTGGGATATTCCTACCCAATCAGAACTCTTGTCTTCACACTAATTTGTGGCTCTGAGGACCCTCTCAACTCCCTCATAGGTACTCTGGGGAAGGCCCTTCCATGTGACGGAACCCTAAACTGATTCATGAACCTGAGTTGAAGGCTGTGTGTCCTAAGCTGAGTCCCTTCTCTGTGGGCCTCTGCTTCTCCAACTGTAAAATGGTGTTTGCTGTATGGAAAGCAAATTAGGACCAGTTGAGTCTAAGCATTAGACTTAACTTGACAGCTGGTGAAATTTCCTGATGCCCAGGTCCCACCCCAAATTGCTGAATTCAGAATCTGTTAACAAAGGTCCTGATCTTGGGGTGGGGAGTGGGGTGTCCAACCTCTAGGAGATTCCAATGAGTAGCTGGGATAGGGAGATGTCTAAGGTCTCATCTACATCACTTTTGCTGAAATTCTTTGACGCATTCAGAGTGTCTTGGGCTAGTGCAGAGAGGAGGCCCTGTCAGCTCCCCTCCCACAGCCTCCACACAAAGCATGCCAGCCCAAATTCTAGGCCATTTTCCCAGGGTTAGTAAATTGCTTTGGGGTTTCTGGCATTGTCTGAATTCCTACTGGGACACTGCTCCCGTGGTAGGAGTCTGCTTTTTCACACCCCTCTGCTGCCTCTTTCCCTGACAATCCCCTCTGGTCTGGCTGACTCCATGTGCCAGGCTCTGGAATCAGAATAGACCCAGGGTGTGAGTTCTCCTTACTAGGCCTCAGTGTTCTCACTTGTAGTAATGGCGCTTGGCTCGATCAGCTGAGCTTAGGCACGGAGCATGCCTGGCACTATGTGGGGCCCATGGGAGCATGCAGCAAAGTCAGTTCCCTCCCCTGACACCCACTGCTCAGTCCTGGGGACAGCCTGGCACCTGCCTTCCTCAGAGAAACCTCAGAGAAACTGACTAGCCCTCAGCTGAAACACTCAACGTCATGCACCAGGCCCTGTTCTGAGAAACAGCAGTGAAAATCTGATGTCTGTGTTTCTTGCTTCCTAGTTGTGAGACCCGTTCATTTCCACTTGCTTGTGCTACCTTCCCAGCAGGCCCATGAGGAAGGGGTGATTACAGCCCCCCTCGACAGGTGGTGATGTTGGAACTCAGAGAGCACAGAGTTCATTGCCCAAAGTCACTCTCTTTAGAATTGGCAATGCTGGGATTGAAACCCAGGGGTGTCTGGCTCTGGAGTCCCAGATTAAGGAGGGCTCCGATTTCACGTGAGAGAACTGCCTGTCTCATCAAAGGCACAGATGCTCATTGAAGGTGCTTGTGGGGCCACCTGAGCCAGATATTAGCTGGATAAACATGTGTGAATTCATAATCATACCTGTATGCACATCTGCATAGCTGGGATGGGGGAGGACTATAAAAAGTACAATACATGGTGGGCTGACCATTTTTGTGTGTATGTATGGTACTTGAGATTTAACCCAGGGGTGCTTTACCATGAAGTAAAATCCCCACTTTTTTTTTTTTTTTTTTTTTTTTTAGAGTCTCACTTAGTTGCTTAAGGCCTCACTAAATTGCTGAGGCTGGCCTCCAACTTGCAATCCTCCTACCTCAGCCTCCCAAATTGCTGGGATTACAGGCATGCACCACCATGCCCAGCTCAGGATGACCATTTGAAAACAGGATCTCCATACCAACCACTACAGAAAGAGAGTGACAAGTTGACATTTGCTGAAAAGGATGTTAGTGAAAATGATAAATGATATCTCCACTCCCTGAGCACAATGACAACTTTTCCACACACACATACACATGATAATAAAACTGGCAGTGGTCTGTGCTTATATGTATCTAGATTTTCAACATATGCAAAGCTTACTCCACTCGTTTCCACCAGTGATGTATTCATTCAACACATATTTAGTGAACACCTGCTATGTGCAAGCACTCTTTGAGAAAGATCAGTGAACAACATAGAGAAAGATCCCTCTCCTTATGGAGTTTAAATCACAGTGACAAGAGGCAAAAAGTAACATACATAAAATATATCATGTGACTGATGGTAAAAAGTGCTATGGAGGAAAATTAAGCAGGAAAAGAAAAGAGTCAAGCTGTCTGAGGGGAGATTGCAAGTTTAAGGTCACACTGAGAAAGTGACACTTGAGAAACCTCCAGAGAGATGGAAGCAAACCAGGTACATATTTTGGGGAAGACCATTCTGGACAGAGAAAACAATCTATGCAAAGTCCCCATGATGGTTACATGCTGGCAGTATTTGAGGAACCGCCAAGGGACCCAAGTGTTCGTGACAGGGGAGCTAAGAGGAGAATAGGATTTGAAGGCAGAAAGAAATGAGGAACCAAATCTTGGAGGGCCTTTTGACTTTGCCTTGCTCTAGGAGACAGGGAGCCACGGGAGGGATCTGACTTGGATTAATAGGACCCCAGTCTTGGAGCCTTCAGGCGTAAGAAGAGGCTGTGCAGAGCAGGGGTCAAGGGTCGCCTGCAGGGCAAACAGAAAGGTGCTGAGAAGAGACTGGTTTAGGGATGGGTTCTGAAGATACGGACAAGAGGTTTGGTGACAGATGGGATGTGGGGTGCTTAAGAAAGAAAAGAGTCAAGGAATACCTCAGATGGTATGGACTCCACAGTCTCTACTTTTTCTGTCACCACCCTGGTCCAAGGGAGATGCCACCTCCTCTTTCCTGGAATTCAGCAAATGGCTCTTGTAGGGACTTTTGTCCCTGTCCCTGCCCTCTACAATCTACTTTCCACCCAGCAAGGGATCATCTTAAAAGTGTAAAACAGGTCAGGTCACTTTCCTGCTTAAAATTCTCCAGTGGATTCCATGATACTTAGAAAAAAAAAGTTGAGCCCACACAAGCTTATTCCTGTCTGCCATTCCAATGATTTTTCCTGACTCCACCCCCAGCTCTGCTGCAGCCTGCTCTGCTGTCCTAGGGGCTCACTAAGCTCAATCCTACCTCAGGACCTTTGCATTTGCTATTAAGTTTGCCTGGGATGTTCTTTCTCTCTGCGTTGTCTGCTTCTCATTCTTAAAATCACAGCTGAGATGTCACCTCTTTCAAAAAGATCATACCATGCATCAACACCCCATCTAAATTAGATTTGTCATTCTGGGTTTTCTCTCATTTTTGTTTTATTCCCTTTATAACACATTCCATGGACTCTGTTGATTTCTATGACTTTTGTCTCCTTCACTCAGCTCCCTGAGGGTGAAACCAGGGACCACACAGACTTGGCCCACCCACATGTCATCATGTCTGATTCCAGGACAGGCATTCAGGGTTCATATGTGTGTGTGCCAGGGTGCTCAGTGATTTACAGGCCTGTGTTCTTTTAATACCTACAGCCAGCCTGTAAAATGAGTGTTGCTCTTCCCATTTTACAGATGAAGAAACTGAAGCACTGAGCGGTCATGAGACTTACAAATTCCATTTGAGCCAAGATTGAAACTCACTTCTGTCTGATCCCACTCACTGCTTATACCCTTTACAATCACACACACATACACACAGAAGGGGGACTCTGGAAATGCACACACACACACACACACACACACACACACACACGGGATTGAATCCAAGGGTGCTTTAACACTGAGCCACATCCCCAGAACTTTTTTTTTTAATATTTATTTATTTACTTTAGTTGTACACAATGCAATGCATTTATGTTTACGTGGTGCTGAGGATCGAACACGGGCAGCGCACGTGCGAGGCGAGCGCTCTGCCACTGAGCCACAACCCCAGCCCCCCAGAACGTTTTTAAAATTACCTTATTTATTTATTTTTATGTGGTGCTGAGGATCGAACATAGTGCCTCACAGGCTACGCAATTGCTCTACCACTGAGCCACAACTCCAGCCCAGAATTTTTCATATTTTTTATTTTGAGACAGGGTTTCACTAAATTTCTTAGGGTCTTTCTAAGGTAATGAAGCTGGCCTTGAACTTGTAATCCTCCTGCCTCAGTCTCCTGAGTCACCAGGATTACAAGCTTGTACTACTGTGCCCAGCTACAAATACTTTAAATGAATGAAAGACTGAAAATGTTACAATGGCCAGGCATGCGGTGGTGCACACCTGTAATCCTAGCAGGAAGCTGAGGAAAGAGAATCACAATTTTGAGGTCAGCCTCGGCAATTTGTGATGCCCAAAGCAACTTAATGAGACCCTGTCTCAAAAATATTAAAAAAAAAAAAAGACCACTAGGAATGTGACTCAGTGGTAAAGTGCCCCTGTCCAAAAATAAATAAATAAAAAAGAGGAAGGATAAAAGAAAATGCTAAAATATAATAGCCAGTCTTGTCAACATAGTGAGACCCTATCTCAAAAAAGTTAAAAAATAGAAAGAGCTGAGGATGTACCTCAGTGGTAGTGCACCCCTGGGTTTAGTGGTAGAATGCCCCAGTATAGAAACAAAGGGAGAGAGGGAGGAAAGGAATGGAATGTTAAAACATTAGTCTTAAATTTGGGTTTGCCAGACATAAAATCCATATTTGATCTCCACCTCTCAGGATGATATAATGGGATACCTCATTAATTTTTTTTTTTTTTTTTTTTTTTTTTTTTTTTTTTGGTACCAGGGATTGAACTCAGGGGCACTCGACCACTGGGCCACATCCCCAGCCCCCCCTCTTTTTTTGTATTTTATTAGAGACAGGTTCTCACTGAGTTGCTTAGTGCCTTGCTTTTGCTGAGGCTGGCTTTGAACTCAGATCCTCCTGCCTCAGCCTCCCAAGTGCTGGGATTACAGGCGTGCGCCACCACGCCCGGCTCCCATTCAATATTTGATGTGAGATTGTGGAGAGAACATGAGCTTTGGAGCGGAGAAGACTTAGGTTTAAATCCCTGCCTTGATAATTACTATGCTACCTCAAACAAATCACTTCACATCCCTGAACCACTTTTTGCTAATCTGTAAAATGGGGAAGATAGTTACCCCCGAGTCTTAAGGTGAACATCTGAAGTGTGACTTTGAGTCTGTTTCTTTCTCTAGTATTCGTTAATTTCATGACATTCCATGATTATTCTTGCTCTATCCTATATAGTTTGTTATACACATTCAACCTGTGTATCTGGCCATACACCTACCTCCTCACTCGTAATCAAACATCCATCCACCCACTCTCCCACTTATAACACATACATACACACCTACATACATACATACATATATCCACCCAACTTTTTTTATCCATCCACACATTCATCCATCCATTTATTCAATCCATTGATACTGATGGAGCCTTCTGCTATGTATCAGGTCCTGTGATAGGTCATGGGTTCCAACAGAGAGTGGAATACTACCTTAGTCTATTTTCTGTTGCCATAACAGAATACCTGAGACCAGGTAATTTATAATGAAAAGAGGTCTATTTAACTCATGGTTCTAGTGGCAGGGAAGTTTAAGTTTGGGCAGCCACATCTGGCAAAGGCTACTCCATAAATGTTTCAAAAGTTGGAAGGGCAAACAAACGTGTGGAAGAGAGAGGGGCCAGAGGGAGCCAGACACTTTACAACAACCTGCTCTCAATAGAACAAATCCACTGCTGTGAGAACTAATCCAGTCTTGCAAGAAAGACATTAATCCCCCTTAAAATCCCCACCTTCCCACACTGCTACACAGGCAACCAAATTTCAAGGAGTTTGGGGAGATTTGGCAGCGACAAACTACATCCAAACCATGGAAGACACTAATAAACTGTAGCCTAAGTGTTCAAAGAGTAGTTGAGGTCTCTATTATGTCCCATTGTATCACAGGGAGTAAGGGCCTATTGAAGAAGGACAAGACAGCTGGTCCAAAAGCTTTGGCACAGTTCTTTTGAGAATTGAAATTGTGTTGGTTCCCCTTTTTTGTCCCAGTGTCTAGCATAAAAGGACCATCATGTACTGACTTGCTTTTGAGCTATGAACATCACCTTGAATGTAGTTTGAACTTGAACCTGTGGGTTATCCCACAGGATGCACAAGCCAGAGCGGAACAAGATCAGATTTGCTTTCTTGGATGACTTTTCTGATCCATGGAGTCTACTGGGTTAGTAGGGGCAGAATTGGAAGCAGAAGGACAACGAGAAAGCTGTTGTATCAGCAGTAATAAGACACGGTGGGCAACTGACTTTGGGTGACAGCACTGGGGCTGGAAGCAAGTGGAGGGACTCACTAGCCAGACTCTTTTTGTTGTGGTGAACAAATAGATGTGGAGGTGAGGGAGAGAGAGATATAAAAGATGGCTCCCAGGTTTTGGACAACTGGGAAATTAGCTAGAAGACTTGAAATGCTATTCCATGGGGGCCTGAGACAGGGACCAGAGAGTAGATACCAATCTAGTGGCTGTGACCTTCCCAGAGAAGCCTGCTTGGCATTTGCCTCTATTGTTAGCAAATATTTTTCTTTCTTCAGAGCAGCTCTGTCTTTCTTGGCCACAGAGGTAAATGGCATATTGATGGGTGCCAGTTGCTAACGCACCTTCTTTAAAGGGGCTTATCAGCCCCATGGCAACCTGGGAAATTTTCACTTCTAACAGTCATTATCTCTCTCTCTCCTCCTTCCTGTTTCTCTCTCTTCCTCTCCTCTATTCCTCCTGTCTTTGTTGTACACAGACATCCTCACACCCCAACTTACACACAAACACACCTCCAACTAGGGCTTGGGATGACGCCTGATTATACATGTGTGGCAGTCTGTGAGTATACACACAGGAGTGAGGTGTGGAAAGGAAAATGAGATTGAAATGAGAAACTTTCAAAATCTAGGTCTCTCCCAGCAGCTCAGGAGGTTGAGGCAGCAAGATCATGAGTTCAAGGCCATCCTTAGCTACTTTGCAAGGCCCTAAGAAACTCAGTGAGACACAAAAAATGGCTGGGGATATTGCTCAGTGGTTAAGCACTCCTGATTTCAAACCCCAGTACAAAAAAAAAATAAAATAAAAACATACAAACAATACACAACAACAACAACAACAAAACAAACCCTGGGTCCCAGACCATATGCTTAAGTAACAAGCCAAAAATAGCTCCAGAGAAAAATGCTGTCTGCAGCCAATGGGAAACTCATTCACTCATTCAGCAAATGTTTCCAGGGGCCTTCTCTGTGTCTAGCCTGGGGTAGGCCAGTCTATAAAGATCACAGAGAAGCTGGTGAGAGAGATGGCCAGCTCCCTAAACTGCCAGGCTGTGATCTGAGAGGTCACACTGGGAGCAGTGAGGAGGGAGTTACCTATTGTCTGCCTGGATGGCAATTTCAGAAAGACTGCACCCAGGAGGCACCTTTTGAGGTGGGCTTTGAAGTAGGAGTAGAAGTTTATCATTCTCTAAGAGAGTAAGGATATCCCAGGGAGAAAAAACCAGCATGGTCAGAGACCTAGAAGCCTCAGGGAAAATGGCAAGTAGTTCACTGAGACTGAGTGATGGTCTAGAAATAGGAAACAGTACTAGAAGGTGGAAGCTGGGGAAGTTTGGGTGCTAGTGGCACATGTGTGAGCTTAAATGGTGGATTGCTAATTAGTACAGCTCCCTTGGAGGGCACACTTGCAGCTACCATCAACATTTCAGATGCCCACGTCCTTTGGCACAACAGTTTCACATGTTGGTGTCTGCCCCAAGGAAGCACTTGGCAATAGGTACACACAGGAATTAGAGCACTTTGATAATATAAAAAAGAAAATGTAACCAGGCACCATGATGCACAACTGTAATGCCAGGGCCTTAGGAGGCTGAGATAGGAGGTTTGAAAGTTGGAGGTCAACCTCAGCAACTTAGCAAGATCCTACATCAAAATTTTTAAAAAGAGAGAAAGAAAAGAAAAGGGCTGGGTGTGTGGCTCACTGGTAAAGCATCCCTGGGTTCAATCCCCAGTACAGAAAAGAAGAAGAAGAAGAAGAAGAAGAAGAAGAAGAAGAAGAAGAAGAAGAAGAAGAAGAAGAAGAAGAAGAAGAAGAAGAAGAAAATGTATAATAATATGAATAGCCACCAATCAGGGACTAGTTAAATAAGATTTTGTTCCATCCCTGCCAAGGAATATCATGAGGCAGTTACAGGAAATGAAGTAGATCTCTTGAGGGAAGAACAAGAGTAAATAACATTTTTTAATTGCAGTGCAATGGGCTAGTATATACACACATGTTTCCCAGCTCAGTCAGCTGTGGGGACCTAGAAGCAATGACACCCAGGTAGCAGTGACCACATCAAGTATCCGGATCTTGGTTTCTAATACCACTGTCCAACAAGAGGGAACTAAGCTAATTGGAATAATGTCTGAATCAGGACTGGGGCAGGGAAAGTCCAAGATAAGCCAGGACAATCTTGTGGTTCCAGAAAAGAAGGAAGCAGTCACCAAATCGTGGGGTGGGGCTTGTCAAAAGAACACAGGAGCCAACTCAAGAGAGGTTCTAACAGCAAAAGCAGGAAAAATTTGAGCAGAAAATAAATAATGATAGTATTGGGTATTTATTTATTGCAGAACTGGGATTGAATCCAGGGGCACTCTACCTCTGAGCCACATCCCCAGCCCTTTTTATTTATTTATTCATTTTTTTTATTTTGAGACAAGGTCTCTCTATGTTGCTGAGGGTCTCTCTCCATTGCTGAAGCTAGCCTCGAACCTGTGATTCTCCTGCCTCAGCCTCCCAAGTCTCTGGGATTACAGGTATGTATCATAGTTCCCCAGCCTGAAATAAACATCTCTTGATCCATACTGATGTAAATAATTGAATGCATCAATAAATAGGGGAGAAGGGATAGCATTCCCTTACAGTTAAGGGAAAAAGAGAGGGAAATAAAATATCACTGCTAAGATGTTACCACAGCAGTGAGTGGTGATCCTGCAACAGGTACTACCATTAGTGGGTGAACATTTAAAGAAAAACAGGAATCAATTAGTCTCAAAGTATTTTCCCCACTGGATGAACTCTTTAGACATCAACTTAACTAAGTGATCAAGGTCAACACCACCAGTCATCAGACATGTTGATGACATGTGCCTCTGATATGGTGAGCTGAAAAGGAGCCAATACCATTTCTGTGGTGTTGCCAAAAATGCATAGCCTCCCTCTGGTCTTGAGAAAACACAAGCAAACCCACAGGTCTACAAAACACCTGTTCCTCAGTACTGTCAAGATCATGAAAGATGAGTAAAGGCTGAGGGACTGTCACCAATTGATCAGAAGACACAAAAGAGAAATAACAACTAAATACAGTGTGGGATCCAGGATAGGGTGATGGAATCAGTAAAGGATCTTAGTAGAAAAATGGGAAATTCCAATAAGATCTGCTTTGTTTTGTTTTCTTTGGGGTACTGAGGATCTAACCCGGGAAGCTTTACCATTAATCTACATCCCCAGCCCTTTTTATTTTTTTAAATTTTGAGACTGGGTCTCATTAAGTTGCTTAGGGCCTTATTAAGTTGCTGAGGCTGGCCTTGAACTCACCATCCTCTTGTCTCAGCCTCCTGAGCTGCTGGGATTACAGACATGCACCACTGCACCCAGCTTCCAATAAGATCTGAAGTTCAGGTGATAGTACTGAACTAATGATAAGTTCTCAAGCTTGATCATTGTACTATGGTTATGTAAGATGTGAATATTAGGGAAGGCTAGGTGAGGGGTGTACTGAAGCTATCTGTTCTATTTTCTGCAACTTTTCTGTAAATCTAAAATTAACTCAAAATAAAAGGTTTAAAAAGTTGCCACATCGAAAATTTAGGGCAGATACCTGAAAAGCCTCATGGGAAATTTCAGTGCATTGCCTGTCTTTGGATTTGAGATTGGGAGACCTCCTGTACTCGGAGCATGAATGCACCCACAAAGGTTTATTCAATCATACTGGCCTATGGTTGGCCAAATGGCCTATATCTTTAGGCCAGACAGACCCTAGGCACCGTGTGTCACTGGCTTATAATACAACGCCTCCTCTTTCTCCTCTCCAGTATGGAGCCCTGAGCCCCCCACCCCACCTTGGATTCCCATCCTGGCTGGCGGAGGCTGCGAGGTGAGGCTGTAGCAGTCTGGGGAAGGCTTGGCAGGAGAGTGAGAGGGTGCTCCAGAGGGAGGGAGGCTCAGACAGTGGTTAGCTGCGGAGTGGGGCTTAGCAGAGGCAAGGGGGAAAGGGAGGGGGGCTCTCCTTCTCAAGGGGCCCTTTCATGTTGAAATCAGCCAGCGTGAATGCTGGCGGCCCAGGAGCCCAGCCGGGGGAAATGTGAGAGCCCCCTTATCTCCCCTCATGTCACAGAGCCGTCTGCGGTTCCCAGCCAGCCAGAGAGGATGCATTAGGAGAAGTGTCGGTGTGCTCCGGGGGCGGGGCGGGAGGGGGGAGGAGGGTCCCATCAAGACCTTGGGCCAGGCCCACACAGTGAATCGAGGTTTGAAGAAGCAAGCTCTAGACTCTCCTGGTGCTGGAGGTGAGGGTGGACCGGGCACCCTGTGGGCTTTAGGATCAGGTTTCAGGCAATTGGCAAGAATCAAAAAGAAGGCCTCAGGTCCTACCCCTATCCAATGCCAGAATGTCCTGTGTAGAATGCTTCTCGCTAGCTCTGAGGGTGCAGACCTTGCTGCCATACCTTCAGGGACAAGGACCTCACTCCCTCCTGGGAGGGCGTAGGGTCAAGGCACTTGGTTCCACCTCTGGATTCAGTTTTCATTCCCAGCCAGGAAATCTGGGACATTTGACAAGGGAGGCTGTGGCCCCACCTTCCCTGGGACACTCTCAGCCCAGGAGTGACCCCTGCTGTCCGGACAACCTTGGAGGCGCTAGCCCTTCATGGCTTGTGCTGGGTGGCCCCGCCGGCCCTCTTCCAACCCCGCAATTTTGTGTTGCTCTCAGCTGGCCTACAAGGTTCTTTTTAAATGTGCTGCCGCTGGAGGGAGGTGGGTGAGGCCAACATCTGGACCAAGAGGGCATTGTTGGCCCCCACAGCTGGAGCTGTCAGCAGCCAATGTATTCCCAGGCACTACTTGCCTGTGTAAGTTCCTGGCCCCCAACATGCCCCCACTGTGGAGAGGGTCCTGAGCCTCCTCCCACAACTGGGCAGGGACCCGAGAGAGAGCCCTGGCTGGCTGGAGTTTGGATCATCCCAGCAGCTTCTGCTGCCTCAGAGAGGAAAGGGCTGGCAGGCTAGGCTGTCCCTGTGGAGGTGTGGGCATGAGCAGAACAAGGCCATGGAGAAAGTGTGAGAAACCTCTGGAGACAGCATGGTGCAGGGAGGAGTGGGGCATCTCTATAATGTTCCAGAACCTTGCTGGCTGACCTTGGGTCAGTCTGTTCCTCTGTATCCTCTGCCATCAACTAGGAAGAGTTCCTTGCCACCTGATTGAAAATAGCCTCTGTTTTAGTCAGCATTTTTGCTGCTGTTACCGAAGGAGCCGACCAGAACAGTTGGAGAGAGGGAAAAGTTTATTTAGGGGCTCATGTTTTCAGAGGTCTCAGTGCATAGACAGCAGGCTCCATTCCTCAGGGCTAGAGGTGAGGCAGGACAACAAGTTGGAAGAGTGTGGTGGAGAGAAGGGGCTCACATGATGATCAGGAAGCAGAGAGAGAGGTCTCCACTTGCCAGATATGCCAAGCCCCAATTCCCACCTTCTCCAGCCACACCCTACCACTTCAGTTATCACTCAGTTAATCCCTATCAGGGGTTTAATTCACTGACTGTGTTAAGACTCTTACTACCCAATCATTTCTCCTCTGAACCCTTTTGCATTGTCTCACACGTGAGCTGTTGGGGGGCACCTCACATCCAAACCATAACAGCCTCCTACCTCACCTGATCCTCTCCAATGTCTGTTTTCCCTTCATAGCATATACCGCAACCTGTACCCCTCTGCTGGAGCACAATCCCCATGAGGGCAGGCAGGGGCCCTCACTTCCCTGTCACTGCTCCCTGGCATCCAGAGTCAAGCTTTCACAGCTCTGGCTTGGCTTGGCACTCTCATTCCATCTGCTTCAAATGGCATTCTGGGTTGGGGTCAGAGAAGGAGAAACCATGTTGTATGGTGGCAGGCTCCAGCCAAAGCAGTTTTGTCCTGGAACATCGTGAGTCACAAGGTGGGTACTAGGGTGAAAAAGACTAGACTACAGCCCCTAGGGCGGGATCCCAGGCCTGAGATCGCTGCCAGGACACCAGAACCATAAGAGGGTTGATCCAATTCAGTCTCAACATGGGCTCTGTGATTCCTCCAGGAATCCCCAGCACCAAGCTGAGGACATGGCTAGGAAAGGAGACTCCAATACTATTTGCTGATTAGAGACTATTAATTCTTGTTTTGTGCCCACCTTGGCACTTTCCTGCTTTGGGACTTTTAGAAATTCCTCTTGGGATGTCCTGACACCTTCCAACATGGGTATTGTCATTTCCCACAAGCCAGTTGTGCTTTCTGAATCATTCCATTATGCCTTCATGACAATAGGGTAGGTATTACATTATCCTCATTCAGATAAGGAACCAGACTGAGGAGATGTTCAGTAACTTAGCTAAGGTCACGTATCCCAAAAGTTACAGAACCAAGATTTGAGCCCAGGTCCAAGCTCTCCTCTTTACCCTGCTGCCTTCTATAAAAGATGTTCCAAGTTCTCATTTGATTTCCCAGGATACTAGGATCCCACACTCCATTGTGGGATCATTGCTATACCATTGCATCCTCAACCCCAGCCTGGGTGAGCAGAGCAGACAACATCAGCCCAATTGCACAGACCAGAGAGGGGCCTGTGGTCACCCAGCCAATAAATGGCAGCATTGAAACTGAACTCAGGTCAGCCTCATGTTAGACCATTGCACTTAACCTTCTACTAGGCTGGAACTAAGCTTTCAGATCCCATTGGCTGGCCCAGGGTTCCTTACCTTCTAGCCTTCATTAACACACACTAGTGCTAGAAGCTCCCCAGGGACCTAGCCCTGGGCAGAGCCTGCTCCTTTTACCCCATTCACAAGGTCATTTCAGAGACTTCTGTTGGGCCTCTAGTGAAGAGGCAGAGGGTGTCCAGGCTGCCATGGCACAGGCAAACAAGGTAAACTTTAGGATACTATGGAGCACCCACACAGTCGTCTGAATAAAGGCAGCTGTGTTTTGACTTTTGCTGAAAGCCGAGTGTCAATCCAATGAATATTTACTGCATCTCTGCACTATGTGTAACATTTCATGAAATGCTTTGTTATTTTGTGGAATTGGGGATCAAACCCAGAGGTGCCTTTATCACAGAGCCATATAAACCCAGAACTTTTCATTTTTTTTTTTTTTTGAGGGACTCACTAAGTTGCCCAAGCTGGCCTCAAGTTTTCGATCCTCCTGCCTCAGCCTCCTGAGTCACTGGGGTTACCAGGCAGTGATTTTTTGAATTTGAAATGCTTTTTTGAAAAGGCATGAATTAGTCAAGTGCTTGCTATGTGGGATGTAGTCTCTGTACACATTCCATGTGAATCTTTACAGAATCTTGAAAGGGGGACTACAAATGTCACCCCTGTTTTGCAGATAGATAAAGTACGGGTCAGAGGAGCCAAGCTACATGCCCAGGATCTCCCAGGTGGCAGGGCAGGGAATAGAACCCATGTTTGCCAAACTAAAAAGTCTATGTTCTTCATGCCTGTAATCCCAGTGGCTTGGGAGCCTGAGGCAGGAAGATTGCAAGTTTGAGGCCAGCCTCAGCATCTTAGCAAGGTGCTAAGCAACTCAGCAAGACTCTGTCTCTAAATAAAATATAAGAAGGGCTGGGGATGTGGCTCAGTGGTTGAGTGCCCCTGAGTTCAATCCCAAGTACAAAAAAAAAAAAAATTGTCTATGTTCTTTAGCCATGTGTTGTCTGTCCCTAAGTGAAGTACCCTACTCAGGAAACAAGGATGAGAGCCATCTGCTCTAAGAAGGTGACAAAGCAGTATGAGGAAAAGAGCCCCAGTAAGCAGTCAACTCACTCTTTGAGGACACAGGTGCCTTTGAGAGATGTGGGTAGCACCATCCAACACTTTACCACAGATTTATCAATCTGGGGAGCCCCAAGATTGGCTGGGGTGGGACATGTTGGACACATGAGGGCTCTGCTGATGCATGGACATGAATGACAAAGCAAAGGACCCAGAGAGATCAAAAGAGACTGGGTTAGAGAGAAGGGATATTTGGAGAAATTCTGGGTAGGAAATCACTGAGAAAGCTTCCAAAACAAAGGATGATACTTCATGCTTTGTAAATTAAGAGGAGCTTTTAGGACACAGGAGACTAGAAGTGCAAGCACCTAGCTCAGCAGAATTCTGCCAGACAAAGGGAGCTGGGCCTCTGACTTTTGTCAGGCAACTTAGACACATATCCTCTCCCTGATCTCTCATGACTCCAAGAGTTAGGACTCCATGCTCCCATTTTATAGGGGGTGCAACTGAAATTCTAAAGTAGGACCTAAGAAATTCAAAATGGCATAGTTAGGAAGAGGGACAGATGTGGATTGTGAACACAGGTCAACTTGGCTTCAGATTTTGTTCTTAGTTCAAGCTGCTATAACAAAATAGCTTACAAAGAGTAATTTATGACTAGGAGAAATGCATTCCTTTCAGTTTGGGAGGCTCAGAAGTCCAAGAACAAGGTGCCAGCAGAGTCAGTGTCTGGTGAGGTCACACTCTCTGCTTCAAAGATAATACCTGTTGCCGGGCATGGTGGTGCACACTTGTAATCCCAGCAGCTCAGGAGGCTGAGGCAGGAGGATCACTAGTTCAACACCAGCTTCAGAAACTTAGCAAGGCCCTAAGCAACTTAGTGAGACCCTGTCTCTAAATAAAATAGAAAATAGGGCTGGGATGTGGCTAAGTGGTTAAGCACCCCTGGGTTCAATCCCCAGTACCAAAAAATAAAAAGATGGCAGTTTTTGGTTGTGTCCTCCCATGGAAGAAGGGCAAAGAGCCTCCCTTAAGGTGCTTTTTTTTCTAATTTTTTATTGCTTCTTTTTAGTTAGACATGACAATGGGCACTAATCCCATTTTATGAGGGCTAAGCCCTCATGACCCAATGACTTTCCAAAGCCTCCCCTTAATATTATTGCTTTGGAGATTAGTTTTCAAGGTTTTGAATTTCAGGGGGACATGTTCAGAACATAGCAAAGCCATGCTCAGAAATGCCCCCAAAGTCAGGCTCTTGGGGAGAAAAGCTCTTGGTGGTAACAACAGAAAAATCCCCAGAACCCAGAGCCATGTGCCTGGTGCTAATGTATCTCAGAACCTGGAATCCCTTGGACAACAGTAGCCACTTCCTACAGTTCTCTGGCAAATACAAAACACTCTAGGTTGAGAGGGAGGTGGAAGACATAGGGTACAAACCCCTCCCTCCATCCATCTTATGGTCAAGATCTTTCTGCACATCCACAATGAAGAGCTGCACTGAGAAGAGATGGGAGACAGCACTCCAGATCAAATAGACAGCCTTGACAAGGCATGGCACCTGGAGAGCCCATGCAGAGTATGTGAGACTAGAGTGACCAAAGCAAGACTGCTGGGAGAATTGGAAAGAAAGATCGGAAGCTGGCTAAAAATAACAGCCAAGGTTGTCTATGCCAAACCCTCACTTTGGGCCACATAATAAATGTCTGCTCCCCTTCCCCACCATCTTGTAGGATTGGAGAAGCTAGAAGAGCCCTTACAGTTCTAACATAAGGCTGCCATTTGCAGATAGAGAAACTGAGGTTCAGAGAGGGAAAGTGAGTTATGCAAGGTCACACAGGCAGTCAGTCATAAACTGGGGGAAACTTTTGAGGACTCTCAATAAATATAATTGATTTGAAGCTTGGTCCTGAGTAGCAGTCCAGATAGTCTTCAATCAGAGAAACTGTAGATGGGTTATAAGGCTCTCTTCTAAGTGAGCATCTCCAGTTCCCGGGACTCTCCTCAATATTTAAACAGTGCCCCTATCACAGTTTTGCATCACTAAGACAAAGTACTGAATAAACTTAGGAAAGAAAAGATTTATTTTGTCTCATAGTTTCAGAGGCTTCAGTCTATGGTCGGCGGGCTCTATTGCTTTGGGCCTGAGGTGATGTAGAACATCACGGCAGAAGGTGTGGCAGAGGAAAGCTGCTCACATAGCATGAGTCCTATAAGCATTTGTAGCATGCATGAAAGCTTGGGTAAGCAGATGTTAGGGACTTTAGGATAGACATGAAGGCACCCAGCGGAAGGGGCTAGTGGGAGCTAAAATGAAGCCCTGGTGCAAGTCTGCAGACAGCCAAAGGAAGTCCTTTCTTTTTTGTGTGTGTGTTTTTTGCCAATTTGCACTTTGACACTGTATAGGCCAGTGATAGTGCTGGTGAGCCAGAAGATCAGGTCTCCATTGTAGCCTGTTCCCTCTTCCCTAAACAGGTGCCACTTTGGCCATGGCCCACCCATCCCACCTCCAGAGGGAACTGCTCCCATGACGCATTCCCCCTGTTGGCCTGTAGCCATCTGTTAACATGGGAGCTCTCTGGGCTGCCATATCATACTGCTGACTCATACGGAGTTTCCAGTCAGCTAACCCCAAATCCTGTGCTGCTGGCTCCCTTGCTGACTGCCTCATTACACACTGGCCTCTGTGGGATTTCTTTGCCCGACACATCCACTGATCATGTGTGCTTAGTAAGCACTGCCCTCTAGAATCTAGAACAGTGAGGGGGTGGGGCATTTTACAGATGGCTAAACTGAGGCTCAGAGAGATTAAGTAACTTGACCAAGGTCCCCCAGCATGGACATCCTAACTAGGATCTAAACTGAGATATGTCTATGTGTTAGCTTTGCATCACCATGACAAAATACCTAAGAAAATAAACTTAAGAGAAGAAAAGATTTCTTTTGGCTCGTGGTTTCAGAGGTTTCAGTCCATGGTCAGCTGGATCCGTTGCTTTGGGCCTGAGGTGAGGCAGACCATCATGGCAGAAGGGTGTTGCAGAGAAAAGCTGCTCTGCTCATAGCAGCCAGGCAGCAAAGAGAGAGAGGAAAGGGACATGGACAAAATATACCCTTCCAGGGCATGCAACCAATGACCTACCTCCTCTAACGAGGTTCAACCTCCTATAGTTTCCACCATCTTCCAGTAATGTCATCCAGCTAAGAAACCATCAGTGGGTAATCCATGGATGAGGTTAGAGTCCTCATGATCCAATATTTTTTTAAAAGCCCACCTTTGATCACGCTGCATAGAGGACCAAACCTTCACCACACGGGACTCTGGTGAACACTACAGATCTAAACTTAATAGTCTCCTCCCAGGTTTATGCTTTGCCCAGGGCTCTCCCTCCATTTCCAGTCCCACTGGAAAAGTGCCCCTGGCAGACCCTTCTCCACCCTCTCTGGAACAAGGCATTTGTGTCAAGTTGACATCAGAATGTGTGATCATGTAGTGTATATACCACCTGTGTAGGGGACAGACAGACTTTTGTCCTGCTCACTGACTCTGCCACTTAGGCCTGCTCAACTTGGAGCCTGAAGCTAGGGAGCGAGCTCAGGGGCCAGGCCCCAAGTTCATGAATTCCTGCCTCAAATCTGAGCAGAATTTCCCAAGCCCTTCACCCAAGTTCTAGTTCTAGTTCAGTTACAATTCTACCCTGAGCTTTGTTGGTGAGGCAGGTGGGCAGATAGGAAGAGGGACCTTGATGTCCTATCTCAGGAACATCCAGGGCCAGGTGACACTGGGTCCGCCTGCATGGTGGCCTGATATGACACCAGAACTGCCCAGCAAAGGGGGCAAATAGGAGGCTACTCCAGAAAAGACTGAGCTTCCACGTGCAGCATGCTGCTCACCTTTGACAATGCAGGTCAGAAGGTATTAAAAGAAGTTCCAACTAGTTGGAAGTCTCAACCACTCAGAAGTTTTTTTAAAATTTTTTTTATTTTTTATTTTTTATTTATTTATTTATTTATTTATTTATTTATTTATTTTTTGTTCCAGGGATTGAACCCAGGGTGCTTAACCACTCTTTTTATTTTTATTCTGAGACAATGTCTTCCTAAGTTGCTTAGGGCCTCACTAAGTTGCTAAGGCTGGCCTTGAACTTGTGATCCTCCTGCCTCAGCCTTCTAAGCTGTTGGGATTACAGGCATGTGCCACCATGCCTGGCCTGCTCAGACTCTTTTGGGGGAATAAAGAATGCATTCCATAGTGGATGAGGGAGAAAGAAAGACAGTGATGGACAGTCAGAGGACAGAGAGAGAGTGAACACATGGCAAGGAGGCACAAATGAATGAACACAGGGCCCTAGTCAAGTGGCCTTAATTCTCTGGCCAGCTCTTTCATTGACTTGTAAAGGACCCTGCGGCCAGTCACTCCCTCTCCTTGAGCCTCCAAATCTCATTTGTCAGCCTGTGTGGGGTCCATGTAACAACTGGCCCAGGTACCCTTCAAGGCCCCACCAGTATTGACCTCAAATTCCCTAAGGGAGAGCTCGCCCTTCCTAGTCTGGCTCTGGCAGTGGGTGTTCCAGAAAGTCACTGCAATGAAAAATACCAAAAACCAAACTTTGGAAATTCCAAGTGTGTATGTGGCTGGGGCATGAGGGAGGCAGGACTTCAGGACAAACAGTCTATGACTCAAAGCCTCGTGGGGGGTAGATCACATGTTCTCAGACACAGGACTGCCCAGTACCACCAGCTGCCCACCCAGCTCGACTTCAGGGGCTTGGGGGCTGTCCTGGCCGTGCCACCACCATGACCCCCCACTCCCCCACCTCCTACTAACACTCTCAGAAGAATCAGTTATACAGCCAAGGCCCAGGGAGGTTCACTAACCTGACTACAGATGCCCTGCAATCTTCAGGCCAGTCTTAATTTCATCACCCCAAGTGGGCAGGAAGGTGAAAGAAGAGAGGAGGAAGAGGAGAAGGAAGAAGGAATGTACTATCTATTCAGCCCCTCCTTGTGCCAAGCATAGTGCTGGCACCTCCCAACATCATTCTCTTTAATCTTCAAAAGTACCCTTTGAGTTAAGTTTAGGGTATATGAAACCAGTGCTCATGGAGGTACCTTTGCTAGCTTAAGTTCACATGATCATAGATGTAGAGCTAGAATTTAGAAGTCAAACGCCAAATCCCTGCCACTGTCCAAGGGTCCTGGCAGGAGGATCATGACTTCAAAGCCAACCTCAGCAAAGGCAAAGCCCTGAGCAACTCAGTGAGACCCTGTCTCTAAATAAAATATAAAATAGGGCTGGGAATGTGCCCAGTGGTTGAGTGCCCCTGAGTTCAATCCCCAGTACCAAAAAAAAAAAAAAAAAAAAAAAAAAAGACAGAAGCAAGGAAGCCAAGGAAGAGGCAAAGGAGAAAGCCAGCAGAAGGTAGCGGGCCAGCAGGGCAAAGAGAAAGGGCAGGCTGAGGTTGGGACACATTGATGGGAGCCAAGTGGGAGGGAGCCTGCCTAAGTCTGCCCAGCTATAGCCAGACCCTCCTCCCATTTCCTCCCTATTCTCCCTGCCTTTGTCTCTCTCTCCCATCCCAACCTCTCTCAGTCAAGATTCACAGAAAAAAAATATACTATTTGGGTGACAATCAGCTGAGGGGCCCAGAGGCTTGGGCCACCAAAGGCAGTCATCCACTAAAGGCCTCCCTGATGGTGAGAGAGTAAATACCAAACTAGACCAGTAACCAATTTGGCACAACAGTTGGGAAAAGTATTTTTTCCCAAACACTGCTTCTCAGGGGCTCCCAGCATGGCACCAGAGCTAGTCCTGCAGCTTGGTAAGAGGACAACAGAATCCTGGTTTGGTCTTTATTCTTTCTTCTTGGGTTCTCAGGATCTTTAGTGCCCAGCATGCCTAGCCTATGCGCTGGGTTGAGGAGCCACAGGGAAAAGGGCTCAAGACACAATTCACAATAGCTAGGTTATGGAACCAACCTAGATGTCCCTCAGTAGATGAGTGGATAAAGAAAATATGGTATATATACAAAATGGAATTTTGCTCAGCAATAAGAGAGAATAAAATAATGGCATTTGCAGGTAAATGGATGAAGTTGGAGAATATAATGCTAAGTGAAATTAGTCAATCTCAAAAATCCAAGTACCGAATGTTTTCTCTGATATAAGGAGGCTGGTTCACAGTGTTGTTGGATGGGGGTACATAGGATTAGAGGAACACTAGAATGGTCAACGGAAAGGGAGGAGAGGGAGGGAGTAAGGGGGGGGGTTGGAAAAAAATTGGTGGTTGAATGAGATGGATATCATTATCCTAAATGCATGATTGAAGATCTGAATGGTACTTATATACTTTGTATACAAGCAGTTGTATGTAAAAAGATACTATACTTGTGCATGATGAATAAGTAAATAAATAATAAAAAAAAATTTAAAAAAGAAAAGGGCTCAAGAGAATTGTGGGACCCACTAAGAGCCCTATAATCTGTTCCACATGCAGTTGGCCACCCTTCCTCCCTTTTCTCCTGAACCATTTTTTTTCTATTGGCCTCCCTCTACCTCTGCTCTCTCTTCATTCTCACTGAGGCTATTGCCATCTTGACCTTCCTTCCCAACTCTACTTGGTCATCTGCCCCAAGTTCCAATTCCCTGCTTCCCAGCAAGCTGGGCCACAAGAAACCAGGCTACTGAGCAAAAGTTCCAAACCCCCATGGCTGCTGCCTGCCTAAGCTCAGGGAAAGGGCCCCAAGGCGCACAAGGAACCTCTTCCTGCCAGCCAAGGCCTGTCTGGCCAAGCTACATAGGCCGAGGTCTGTTGAGCACCCCTTTCCTGCTTTCCATTGCAGGCCCAGGTCAAGCAATGACTAGTATGAACGGGTCTCCTTCCCAGCCAGAACACCTGCCTCATGTCACCCAACAACTTTGGAGCCTTTGGCTACATCTTCTCAGGCCCTGCAAGGCAGAAACAATGCCCACTGAACCACAAGCCAGCAATACCGCCCATTACCAGCTTCTCAGAATGACGGGATATCAAAGCCCCACAGGGCTCATGGAGTTGCGTTTTCTGGGTCCAGGATAAAGGTTGTGTGTGTGTGTGTGTGTGTGTGTGTGTGTGTGTGTGTGTGTGTGTTCCATGTCCTAGCAAGAGTGCGCTCCTACAGAGCCATGGACTTTCCATTGGGAAGGAGCCTAGGAAAGTGACAGACTCTGCTCTCAGAGGGCCTGAGGACAATACTTGACCTGGTTAGCTGGAATAGCTACTTCAGACCCAGAGGGAAGAATTCTCTATCTCAGCCAAAATGTTTCTGTCTGGAGATTGTAGAATGTGAGGAAATAGCCAAAGCCCATTTTTATTCACTGCCTGGGAGGGCAGGCAGACCAGAACAGATCTTCACGGCATACAAAAGGGATAGCCCTTCTATCCAACAGGGGCTGGCATGGTGGCAATCCCAGATGATTAGGTCACTCAGGGATGGCATGGAAAAGAGACAGATCCCAGTGGGTACAAAGGATCTAGTAGTGACTCATGCAATCTTCTCTGTGGAATTTGTGACCTTCTTGCCACATTCTCTGTGAAATCTGTGACCTTCTTCCTGCTTTCTTCCTCCTGCCACCTTCTAGTTGGGCCCTTGGATGGTATCCTTTTCCCCATTTATGCTGTAATCCAGTCACCAAAGGAGGCCACATGCAGTGTGGTCACCCAGTCTAAGATGAAACACTATTTTCATGCCCTCTACCCATTTCATATCTTGGAAGACTGAGTCCTAGTCAGTAGGAATGGCTAGATACAATCTCCCTCAGTAAAGCCAGGGCTTTCTGAGGCCCCCCATGACCAATGCCTGCAGCCTGTTCCTAAGTAAGTTTCACCAGCAGTAGGGAGAAGTTCCCCAATCTCATCCCAAGGATCACTCAGCTTGGCTCTCTCAAAGCCAGCTCTTTGTCTCTGTAGTATTTGTGCCCATAGGGGTACCCAAACAGCCAATCTACTTTCTTTCAAAAAAGTATTGTGGGCCGGGCACAGTGGCACATGCCTAAAATACCAGTGGCTCAGGAGGCTGAGGCAAGAGGATTGTGAGTTCAAAGTCAGCCTCAGCAACTTAGTGAGGCCCTAAGCAACTCAGTGAGACCCTGTCTCTAAATAAAATACAGAATGGGGCTGGGGATGTGGCTCAGTGGTTAAGCACCCTGGGTTCAATCCCCAGTATAAAAAAAAAAAAAAAACTTATAATACTGAAAAAGGAATATTCATGTTGGTCACCCCCAGGTTAAAATCTAAGAGCTGCCATTTTCTAGCTGTGTGGCATTAAGCAAATCCTTTGACCTCTCTGGGCCTCCACTTTCTCGTCTACCAAAATGAAGGTAGTTATTAGTGCTGCCTGCCTGATCTACCCCACAAGCCCTAGGTGGGGGACAGGGTTGTGCCATTCACTCACTCATTCAAAAATGATTTATCAAGCACCTGCTGTATGGCACATACTGAGCTGAAGCCTTGAGATGCCTGCTGCAGCAAACAGAAGGGACAAAGTCCCTGCCTCTAAGGAGTGTCCTTTCTAGAATGGGAAGGCAATCAACAAACAAATATTGAATATGACATCAACTGGTGAGGAATCCTGTAAAGACAAGGCCAAATGAGGGGACAGAGGGCAAAGGAAGCAGGCCCTGCTCTGTCTGCTCCATCTTCCTGCTCAGCCAGGCGCTGAGAGCTGCCTTCTCCATCCGCCATCCACGTGGCTCCTGGCTTGTGAGTGGCCCAGCCAGGCAGGCAGAGCAGGACTGATCTGAAAACCCAGTGGCCTGGCCTATTTCTGTCCCAGAGCCCTGGAGCTGATCCAGCCCAGATCCCAGCCTCTCTTGCTTCCTCAGCTCCAATTTGCCAGCCGGGCAGAAACCCAGCTCTGCTTCCCCTCAGGCCAGTCTCTCCAGTCACCTCCCAGCAGCCAGCCTGGACACCCCTTGGGGCCTAGTCCTCTCCCCATATATGCCTCCCTACTCTCACACGAGTCCCTATTCTGGGTACAATCGGGCCTGTTGCCCTCCTCCACCCACCAGCATGAAGGCAGCAGCTCCGAAGCAGCTGGGGCTTCACTGAGCTGGTACTAATGCCATCTCCTATGACCTGACAGGAGAGCAGGGAGGGATGAACCAGAGCTGGCTTCTCAGAGGCCCTCCAGAGCTCAGGCCCTCCTCTGCCAGTCTCCTTGCCAGAGCGCCATAGGACGCTGTGGCCTGGTGGGGGATGGGTCAGGGGGAGGAACCTCCCCAGGGGAATAGAGACAGTGAGGTGTCCTCAGTCTGGGGGGAGGGATTTCTCCAAGGGGCCCTTCACCCCTCAGTGCCTCCCCTCAGGAGATATGTGCTAGGACCCCTTTCAAATGCATTTGCATTTATGTTTTGGTGATTTTCACGTCAATGAGCCAATTAGGCAAAGATGAAATTTTTCAGAATTGTTTTTCTGCTTGCAAAAGTTAATCAGGCTCATGACAGAAAATGTAAGAGGTACAGAAAAATATAAGGAAAGCAAAAGATCCATTTTTTACAAACCCCACACCCCAGATGGGATGCCTGTTCATATTTTGGTTCACTCTTGATGTCATTTTCTATGCCTAGCTCTTGAGCCCTGTGCAGTTAAAGCCATACCTACACACAGAGGCATTTTAATATCCTTGAGAACATGTAGATTAATATTAGCTGACACCTATTGAATGCCTACTGTATGCCAGACCCTGCTCTCCACACATCATATTAACAGAATTGTTAATTTTGAAAGAATTGTGCATTAATTAATTGTGCATTAATAGAACTGTTCTTTCCAGCAAACCAATTTTTTTAAATTTGTTCATTTTAGATATACATGACAGTAGAGTGTATTTTGACATATTATACATACATAGAGTATAACTTATCCTAATTAGGATCCCATTCTTGTGGTTGTACATGATATGGAGTTTCACTGGTTGTATATTCATATATGAACATAGGCAAGTTATGTCCAATTCATTCTACTCTTTTTCATTCCCATGGGTATGGGAAATGAAGGAAAAGAAGCCTTCCCTCCATTCCCTTTTGTCTAATCCAATGAACTTCTATTTTTCATTCCCATCCCCCTTATTGTGGTCAGGGCCAATTTTAACCCCATTTTACTTCTGAGGAAATTGAGTATCTAACCCAAGGTCAGGCATCTAGCAAGTGGCAGAGCTGGAAAATTAACCCAGAAAACTGACTTCTGTAATATATGTGTTTAAAGACAGTATTAGACAGCTTTGATTATTTCTTTTCTTTTCCTTTTTTTTTTTTAGTTGTATGGTATAGACAGGGGATTGAACTCAAGGCACTCTACCACTGAGTCATGTCCCCCAGTCCTTTTTATTTTATTTTATTTTTTGTGTCAGTGTCCTACCAAGTTGCCCTGACTGGCCTCAAACTTGCAATCCTCCTGCCTCAGCCTCCTGACAGGCTACCATGCCCAGCAAAAATTTTTAAATGACAAAATATATGTACAAAAGAATCTATAGAATATTTGTGTCCGGTTTAAAGGACAATAATGAAATGAGCATCTGTGACTTTACGTCCCAGCTTAGGAGTAGAGCATCACCATTTATCTACTTTTTTCCTTTCTGCATCACGTCTATCAGGCTCATGTCGCTATATCACTCCCAGCTCTTGGATGATGTGGCTCATTACTGTCTAACAATGATGCTTCCTCCTCCAGAGCCTCCCAGACCCCCTGAGAGCTTTTTCTGCCAGGGGCCCCTGGTGAGGCACTGGGACACACTCCTGTGTCCCTGCCAGGATGGGCCCTGGGACACATGAAGATTGGCAGCTGAGATTGGTGGGCACTGGGGCAGCCCTGCCTACTTCAAACCTCTTCTGGCATCAGATGCTCTCAGCCAGGCATGCGTGCCTTTTCTCTTGTTGGTGCCCACTGACCAGTCCGCCTGGCAGATTGGGGGAGGACAGGAATGAAGAAAGGAAGGAGATGTGAGCTCACAGGGGCCCTGCGGTGGGAGAGCACAGGCTGGCTGCCCACTCCAATGCTGCAGGGCCCTGTGTGGGAAGCTGTGCCCTTCAAACTTCACTGCTAGACACTAAGCTCCCCTGTCCCACTGAGCCAGGAGGCATTCACTCACCCTCTCCAGGGACATTTTTTTTCCTTTGGTTATACTGGTGATTGAGCTCAGGGGTTCTCTTACCACTGAGTTATATCCACAGCCATTTAAAAAATATTTTTATTTGAAACAGGATCTTGCTAACTTGCCCATGCTGGCCTTGAATTTGCTCTTCCTTCCTCAGCCCCCAAGTCACTGGGATTACAGGTGTATACCACAATGCCCTGTTCTCAACACATTTTTCTTGAATACCTCCCAGATCTCAAGCACAGTGCCAAGGTCTGGGACATGGGATCAAAAGAGACATAGACTATAGATACTCTCATGGAGGGTCAATCTAGTGGGGACAAAGGATATTCAATGATTAATACCCAGATGATTTCATGACAGTTGGGATGAGTACTGAGAAGGGAGACGCAGGCTGCTAAGAAAGCAAATGACAAGTTTGTCACCTAGCCTGGAGTTTAGGTCTGGGTGAGAGGAGCCCTAAAGGACTTGGCCTGTCTCCAGTCCTGCAGGTATTGGGTGGATGGGGCGGGAAGGGTGGGCAAAACTCCTATCCACTTAAAGTTGTTTTTAAAAGAGCCAGAATCTTGGACTGGGATATAGCTCAATTGGTAGAGTGCTTGCCTCACATGCACAAGGCCCTAGGTTTGATCCCCAGCAAACACACACACACACACACACACACACACACACGCACTCACAAAGAGCCAAAATCTAGCCAAGCATGGTGGTGCACACCTGTAATCCCAGCGGTTCAGGAGACTGAGGTAGGAGGATCATGAGTTCAAAGCCCTAAATAAAATAGGGCTAAATAAAATAGGGCTGGGTATATGGCTCAGTGATCAAGTGCCCCTAAATTCGATCCCTGGTACCCCCCAAAAAAGCACAGGCTCCAGTGCCATGGGACCAAGGTTTGAATCACAGCTATGCCATTTATTCCTTGTGTGGCCTCGGGCAAGTTACCCAAACATTCTAGGCCTCATTGTCTCATCTGTAAAATGGGGATGATGATACTTGTCCCTAGATCATAGGGCTGTCATAAAGATTAAACAGATTATTTGAAAAGTTCTCAGAATAGCACTTGGCACCAGATATAAAGATTCACTGTTTGTGGCTCTGCTGTCTTCCAGGGCCTGGGGTAAGAGGCAAGTGTTGTTCTGAGCCCTGCCAAGGATATCCCCAAGCATTGCCTCTGAGTGTGGAGGCTGGGAAGAGTTGGTTGTTTTGCCTTGTCAGAAATTCACAGAAACTGTCAGCTGTCTCAGGGGGGAAAACCGTTAAAAACCATCCACATCAGCCACTAATACCTCTGTCCCCACCCAATGGAGGGGGTTGTGGCCAGGCCCATCAATAAGGCAGGCCTGGTCTTATATCACACAGAGTGAGTGACAGAGAAGGGGCTTTGACCTCAGCCAATTAGTCACAGCATTAGTCTGGGCGGGTTGGTAAGCATACAAACTTGAACTTGATTCTGGGCTTTGATACTCGATCACACTTGATGGTCATGTGATCTCAAGTCTCAATATATTCCAATATGGTTTGTGTGACTCCTAGGAGTTTTATCTGTGAAATAGGAATGATGGTATCTACCTTCTGGGGTTATTGAGAGGATGAAGTAGATTAGCATGTGTAAGTGTCCCCGGTAAGGCCTGGCATATAGGAATGCAGGCTTGTGGTAATTCCTAAATCCAGGGCCTTTCCACTGTACCAGACTGACTGGTTATGCTGGTGTCCAAGTGCTGCTTTCTGAACAGGCCAGATAGAACCAAGGAATATACCAACTGACACTAGGTCCTTTGGCCTGGTGGGGGCATTTTCCTCTCTAGTTTTAGGCCCCCTACTGTGAAGGCAGCCTGCCAGGCTCATTGAAGGGCAAAAGAGATGCCATTGGATTAGACAAAGGAGAATGAAGGGAAGGGAGGGGTGTTAGGAACAGGAAAGACAGTAGAATGAATCAGACATAACTTTCCTGTGTCCATATATGAATATACTACCTGTGAAACTCCATATCATGTACAACCACAAGAATGGGATCCTAATTAGAATAAATTACACTCCATGTATGTATAATATGTCAAAATACACTCTACTTTCATATATATCTAAAAAAATTTAAAAAATAAAGTACTTTAAAGCAAAAATAGAGAAAATTTAAACAACAAAACAAAACAAAAAAGATGTCAGACTGTGCTGTGAAAATAGTCTCCTGATTCTTCCTGCCACAGGGAAACAGCATAGCTATTTCTCTGTTTTTCCTTCCTTATCTTGGGGCTGGATGGAAACCCAACTGACCCTTTCTATGGTCCCTTTGAGCAAGCATTGTTCCCCTCTGTGATTAGCTCACAGGTCAGGAGAAGTCAGAGTCACTGGATGGCCACAGCAGTTCTTCCTAGTGGCACAGTTGGGTCACCCTGGAGGGAGCTTGAAAATGCCCATGCCTGGGCTCCATCCCTGAGTGTCAGTTTTGATTGATCTGGACTGGGTCTAGGACACGGACATCTTGGAGAAGTTCCTTCCATGAGTCTAACAGGGGCACAGCTAGGAAAGGAGCACCCTGAAGGCACCATGTGAAGTGTAAGAGGTGCTATGGTTCCTGGCTTCAAGCAACCCCTGGAACAGTGGGGAGATGAGACAAGGCAGCCATGCCTAGGCAATGGGATAGGGTGTGCATTCTGACAGGGGTGGAAAAGCATAGTGTCAGCACTAATGTACTTTGCCTGGGCTGCTTCCCAGAGGAGGTGACATTTGATCTCGATATAAGCATGCAGTCAATATTCAGAAACTATCTACTGAGCACCCATTATGTCCCAGGGATTGTTCCAGGTATTGGGGATACAGCAGTGACCAAGAGTCATGCTACCCTTCTACCCCAAGATTCCATTCTGGTGAGGATGTCCAGTGATAGATCAATGGGATTTTTTTTTTTTTCTGTACCCGGTATTGAACCTAGTGATGCTTAAACACTGAGCCACATCACCAGCCCTTTTTGTATTTTATTTTGAGACAGGGTCTCACTATATTTAGTTGCTGAGGCTGGCTATGAACTCATGATCCTCTTGCCTTAGCCTCCTGAGCCACTAGGATTACAGGCGTGGCCACCGTACCCAAATGATCAGTGGGAATTTGATGGGAAGGGAAGCAGGAGTCAGGCATTCCTGATGCATGGAGCTTCATGAGCAAATGGGTGGGAAAGAGGAAGCCTTGTTTTAACACTGACGTTTGATGTGGCTGAGGCCTTGGCATCAAAAGTGAAAGTGGTAAAAGATGAGAAAATAGACTTAGGCGTGGTCTTGATGGTAGAAGTGGGTATGTGTTGAGGCCCTGTTCAGGAGTTGCAATTTATTCTGAGGATATCAGGGAGCCATGATAAGTCTATGAGCAGAGGAGTGACTTGTGTTTAGAACAATGGCGCTGGGGGCGTTTAGAAGCAGGGTCATTGGCCCAACCTAAATGACTCTTTCTCCTGACCCTTCCTTAATCAAGATCCCAAAGTGTTGATTTGCGCTTGAGAAAAGGCCCACATGAAGTAAGGGTGGAAGGCAAAGAGCAAGAAGAATGGCAAAAACCTGCTGGGTGCACTCTTGCAAGCATTTTACAGTTATCACTCATTTAATCTTCACAGTGACCTGTTAGGTAGGCACACTAATTATCCCCATTTTACAGGTAGTAAAACTAAGGCTTAGAGAAATGAATCTATTTTCCCCAAAGTTACATATTTGGCAACTGGTAGAGCCAGGATTTGATATTAGGGAGTTCACACTGTGCACTGCTTTATGAAACACCTATTAACTTCCAAAATCCATAGTCATGAAGAGAAATTGTTTTAGTTAGCTTTTGCATCACTATGACCAAAATACCTAACAAGAATGACTTGGAGGAGGAAAGGGTTATTTGGGGCTCATGGTTTTAGAGGTCTCAGTCTGTAGATGGCCAACTGCATTGCTTTGGGCCCAAGCTGAGGGGAAGGGCCCAGCAAAGGAAAGCTGCTCAACTCATGATGGGGTCAGGAAGCAGAAAGAGAGAGAAGGAAGATGCACCCTTCCAGGCCACAACCCTATGACCCACCTCCTCCAGCCATGCCACACTTGCATACAGTTACCACCCAGTCAGTCCATTCAAACTAGAATGAACTAATTAGGACATAGCTCTCATCATCTAATCATTTTATCTCTAAATATTCTTTCAGTAACAGGAGCTTTTGAGGTACACCTCACATCCAAATCATTACAGGTATTGTGAGGACATTGTCTCAATTCTTATGCTACCAGAAAGACAAAGGGCATATAACCTCATTTTGATCCTGGGTTTTGTCTTCTTGAGTGAAAAGGCCCTCATTAGTGCAAGGCCAGCCCTGATTTGTTGGTAAATTCAGTCCTGGACCAAATATGATGCTTCAGGAGCTGAGCGTGGTGGTGTACACCTGTAATCCCAGCAGCTCAGGAGGCTGAGGCAGGAGGATCACAAGTTCAAGGCCAGCCTCAGCAACTTAGCAAGGTCCTAAACAACTTAGTGAGACCCTGTCTCTAAATGAAAAATAAAAAGAAACTGGGATGTAGCTCAGTGGTTAAGCACCCCTGGGTTTATCCCCAGTACAAAAAAAAAAAAAAAAAAAAAAGAAAGAAAGAAAGAAAGAAAATTTTAAAGTGATGTTTCAGGATCTGGTCACCTTGACAGTCCTGCCTGGTACCCTTACACTTGATGACTTCTTAAACTCATTTGGGGCATTTTGGAGGAATGAAAGAAGGATGTACAATGATATGTCCATGCCTAGCATAGTTCCTGGCACAAACCAGGGTGTTCAGCAGAGTGTTGAAGGTTAAATGAACAAATGAAGGAATAGAGTCTTGAATCTGGCCCTCTCCATACATCTTGGGAGGCAGTAGAGCATAATGGCTATGAAGTGCTTAGGATGGTCCCTGGCATACAGTGGGTTGCTTAATAACTGATAGCTTGTGTTGGCTTTCCAGAATCTTCTCTGAGAACCTAATAAATACCATAGACCATCTTCCCAGAATAATATACTGCCCAGTTTTCCATGTGAGATCAGATTTTAAGCAACCTATAATGATCAGACTCCACAATCAAGGGTCTAGATTCTGGTGACCTCACCCCCACGCCACATAGCCATGGGAAGGATGTTGGGGGCAAAGATGTAGTTTCCCCTCCTCTCTGGAACACTTTTCCCCATGTCCTGCTCTTTGGGAGTGAGCACTTTGGGAAAAAGAAATTAGAGACAAGGGAAGGGAACCCTTGTTCAAACTCCCCACAACCATTGCCATCTTGAGCCTGTATGGCCTTTCTACCTCCTCTCTCTCCCTTCCTCTGGAGGCTAAGGACCCAGTGGGTGAGGCTGGAGAAACTATCCAATTTAGGCCAGTTTGGATAACAGGGAGAGAGCAGGAGTCAGGAGACAGCTGACCAGCCAGGCACAGGCTGAGGCCTACATGAATATCTTCTCCCTTCCACACATCCCAAGAGACCTTACTCCCATTTGTAGATTTAAGGCCAGCTTAGAGATGGGGAAACAAGAGCAGGGCTCCTGGGCCCACAGGTGGCTGATGTCAAGGGAACCCAAGCCTGTCTCACTCCAATGCCCTCCTTCTCTCCTCCACATCAGGTTGCCTCAGGGGAAAGGGAAGATTCCAGGCTGGCTGAGTCAGCCTTGTCCTGGTGCTGGGCCCATGGGTAAAGGGCCTCACACATCTCACCTTGAGCTCCCACATCCTCCTTGCTTTGGGTCTCTGGTGAGCTGTACTGGGAGTGACAGCCACCCATCTGGAGGGGGTAGAGGAGCTGTAGCTGAGTTTATGAAGAGCAAAGGTGACTCCAGCTGCACAGGAAACCTAGTAACCCTGATTATGTGTTTATTCTTTCCCTTCCCTGCCTCCTGCTCCCTCCTCCCACCTCCTTCTCCTCTTTCTTCCTGCCTCCTCCTCGTCTGCTTTTCTACCTCCTGTCTTCTCTCAGATCTGCCTTCTGCTCGCTGCCCTCTACTCTCATCTGCTCTTTGCCCAGACATAGCCCTGCCCCAGCAAAGCCAGCTGGCTCTCGATGGCCTCTTGGCCTCCCTTCCAAGGGTACCACACACCAAAAAAGAGGCAGCAACCCTCCCTGCCTCTGGTAGAACTCTAAAGCAAGAGGCAGACCTAGAGAACAGCTGGTTTTGCCCTAATATCCCTTTTTTATAGATGGCGAAACTAAGGCCCCAAAAGGAGACAAGCTGTGGTCAAAGAGCTATAGCAGAACCAGAATTTGAGTTCCAGATGCAAGATTTCAGGCAAATCAGTGGTATGAGACCATGGGTGCAGGAGGAGGTCTCAGGAGGACTTGTAGCCTCTGGGCCATGCCTCCACCAATAAAGCATTGTACCAAGAGAGCCATACACCTATGGGCTCTAAAGAGGGTGCAGGACCCATTGAGGTCAATCTAGTCCAATCCATCATGGCCCAGACAGGGAAATGGAGGAACAGCACCAGGAAGTTCTTTCATCCCCCAAGCCACACAGCCACAGGGAAGGTCTAGAAGCATTCCAATGGGATCAAGCAAGTGGAAAAACAGGAAGGAGTCATGTCCCCCAGGGAAGTATACCTACCAGCAGGCTTTGTGGGTAAATGGAAATGGGTCAACAAAAGTAGCTAGGATAGCTATTTTCCCCAGAGATTTGTCCTGAAGAAGAGAGGCTGGTCAGGCTTGGACTGTTGGGACAGCACTTAGAGGCAGCACTTAGAGTAACAACTAAGTTGCCCTTCAAGATCATTTTCCCTTGTTAGTAGCATTATGTGTGGCTTATTGGTGGGATACCACCTTTTGGGAGGAGGCTTGGGACATAGGTGGCAGGAGGAGAAGGAACCTTTGTTCAGCTCTAAAAAATTCTGCATTAACACAACCTGACATTTTGGTATTAGCTTTTGTTATGCTAAATTACGCAAGGATAAACTTGGGTCTGGGAGACAAACCACACTGATTAGTGTCAGCCTTAGACCCACCTCACCATGACCATGGGCAAGAGTAGAGGCAGGAGCAGGCATTTGTGCAGTGTTTCTTGCTCCTCTGCTTTCTTTCCCAGAATTTCTATTGTCCTGTCTTTCTATGGAGGCCCAGGGACACAAGGTAGATTTCCAATGAGCCCACATGAGCCATTTGCAAGCCTGAATAAGGGATTGCAGGAGCGGGAACCCTTCTCTAGGGTCCAGGGGTTAGGGGGACTAGATCTGGGAGGAAAAAGGAAATCATCTTTCAGTACATCCGTGGAGAAGAAAATCAGATAGGAACTTTAATAAAACTGCCTGGATCTCACTTTATTGCCAGAATCCTTTTCCAACCACCAGTCATTGCACCCTGGGGTCTCTGGAAGGCTGTGTGCCAAAGGCAGGAGGACAAGGAGTGGAGAGGAATAGGAGTCATAGCTGGAGTTCTGCTCTGGGGATGAGGGAAGGGGACCAGCCCTCGCCAGGCACTGCCTCTGGGCTGGGAAACCTGCCAAGCACTATGCTCTACTTCTCTCAGTGAAAGTTCACCACACCCCTCTGCAGTTGAGCTCATTAGCCCCATTTTGCAGATAAGGGAACCATGGCTCAGAGAGGTTGAATAACGTGTCAACGGTCATAGAGCTAAGAATGAGAGAGCCCAAGCTGGGCACGGTAGGACAGGCCTGTAATGCCAGCTACTCTGGAGGCTAAGGCAGGAGGATCACAAGTTTGAGGCCAGCCTCTGCAACTTAGCAAAGCCCTGTCTCAATTTTTCTTTTTGGTTTACAGTACTGGTAATGAGATATGGTTTTGCTAAGTTTCCAAGGCTGGCCTTGGACTTGCGATCCTCCTGCCTCAGTCTCTAGAGTAGCTGGCATTACAGGCAGGCACCACTGCAGGTGTCTCAAAAAAAAAAAAAAAAAAAAGGCTGAGGAGGGGGACTGGGGTTGTGGCTCAGTGGTAGAGCATTTGCTTAGCATGTGCGAGGCCCTGTGTTTGATCCTTAGCACCACATAAAAAACAAATAAGTAAATAAATAAGAGTATTGTGTCGAACTACAACTAAAAAAAGTAAATATTTAAAAAAAAGGCTGGGGAGGTAGTTCAGTGGTAGAGAGCTTGCCTAACATGCACAAGGCTCTGGGTTCAATTGCCAGTACTGGAAGGAAGGAAGGAAGGAAGGAAGAAGAGGGAAGGAGGGAGGTAGAGAAAGGGAAAGGGATGGATGAATGGTACCCAATTCTTGGATCTTATTTCCCAGGCTTCTGCCCCACATGCCACCCCAGCACCTGATGAGTGTCTTTGGGAAGGAACTGGTGAGAAGTGAGAAACAAAGAAGGGATCTATTCCTTTCTTTGAAGGGATCATTTTTGAGAACTGGAGGCCTTGCCCAAGCTGTATTCCATAGCCCCTCTGTTCCCTCCCTATCTAATCACCCTTTGCTGCCCCCTGCCTCTCATCTCAGTCCCTGAGAACTATCCCCTCTCCCTTTTCTTGGATATGGGAGTAGATGAAGGCACACCTCAATCTGTCCTAAGCACTTGTCACAGGAAGGACATGACTTAGACACAGAAGCAAGTTGAAAGTGTAGACAGCCTGACAGTCCAGCCAATGAGGGTTCAGAGTCTAGCTTAACAACATACTGTGGTATGGCCTTGAGCAAGCTGGTTAATTCCCATCTTAGTTTCCCACCTTATAAAATTGAGGCAATCATAGCACCTGCCCTCTAGGGTAGATTTGAACATTAGGTGGGTTAATACTTGTCAACTACTTAGAACAGGGTGTGGCACATGGGAAGTGCCATGTAAGTAAATATTGGCTCTCATCATTACTGGATTTCACAAGGAAGACCCACAATGCCAACAATAAAAGGTTGCCAGAGAAATCCTCAGGGGAACTATTGTAATGGTTCAACAAGAAATGAGATTGTCCAGTAGTAGGACATAGGGTGTCACCTCTAATGATGCAACATGAAAGGCTACTGTCCAAGAAAGTCCCTGCAAGATCTACTTTACTGATTAGCCCAGAACTATTGGTCACTATCAAGATGAACCACATGACATTGCCAATACCTGACATTGTTGGCCTCCAAAAATGGTAATTTCATATGGTTTGACCTGATAGCAGAGTTCATTCTCAGGCAGGTCATGGCAGGTTCAGTCCCCACTCATGCCTTGGCTCCTCAGATGAGAGAGGTTGCTAAGCATATTTGATCAATTTTTATAGAGTAAACAGTTGGGCTGGGTGTGGTAGTGTAATTGCAGCCTGTAATCCCAGTGACTCGGGTGGCTGAGCCAGGAGGACCACAAGCTCGAGGCCAGCCTCAGTAACTTAGCAAGGCCTTTAGCAAGTTACTGAGAACCTGTCTCAAAATTAAAAAAAAAATAATAATTGATTAATTAAAAGGCCTGGGGATGTATCTCAGTGGTAAAGCACCCCTAGGTTAAATCTCTAGTACAAAACAAAAGTGTAAATAGTTGGTTTCTTGTAGGTACTAGGTGTTTCTAAAGGGCTTGGAAACTGTACTTCTATAAGAAGTTGAAAACGTTCCTCCTGGAACCAATTTTTGCACGATTATAGCTCTTGATCTATAAAGCCAAGAGTATATTTTAGATAGATAGATAGATAGATAGATAGATAGATAGATAGATAGATAGGAAGGAAGGAAGAAATCAAAAAAGTTATTATTTTTAGGTGTCTGAAGATGAGTGACGAGCAATGAAAAACATTGATGGCATTGCTGGAGGTACTAGAAGGCATTAAGAGCCACTAGAGATGGTGCTTGTGATACTGGGACACTGCCCAAGATTGTGGAAATAGAGTGAAAGAGGATCACTGTCATCTCTGCCCCTTAATGGCCCCAGATTGTTAGGAAATTGCTCAAGGCAGAAGCATTTGCACATGTATGGGGTGTATATACGTCCTCCTCTCCAATCTGTACCTTGCTGCTATTTCTTTTCTTAGTGTATTTATTATTATTATTTTAGTTGTACAAATTTAGGGGGAACAGTGATAATTCAATACGTGTAGCCGGGCATGGTGGCACACACCTTGTAATCCCAGCGCCTCGGGAGGCTGAGACAGGAGGATCGTGAGTTCAAAGCCAGCCTCAACAAAAGCCAAATGCTAAGCAACTCAGTGAAACCCTGTCTCTAAATAAAATACAAAATAGGGTTGGGGAGGTGGTTCAGTGGTCAAGTGCCCCTGAGTTCAATCCCCAGTGCCAAAAAAAAAAAAAAAAAAATACAAGTACATGTATACAGCATGTAATGATCAAATCAGGGCAGTTAGCATTTACATCTCCTTTCTAATTCTATTGATAGTATGTCATGGTCCCTCTGAACCTCATTTTCTTCTCTAGAAGCTCCCTGAAATCAAAGACCACATCTGTCTTGTTATCACCAAATTCCCAGCACTTAGTGCATTGATGGGCACAAAGTAAGCCCTCAATAAATGGTTTCTGAGTGAAGTAATTAATGAAAAAACAAAGCCAGCATGATTTTCCAGGAGGAAATGATGAAGTCCTGTGAAAATCCTTTCCAAGATCTTGATGTGCTACACAAATGCCTGGTATGGCATGGATGTTATGGCTAAGGTTTCCAAAAGCTGTTGATGGGACAGAACTGAGACACTTTGGAGTCTAGATAAGGTTGATAGGAGTCAATAGCTCCACTGAGGGGGTGACAAAAATTGGGGCTTATCTACAGCAAGAGGGATTTAGGTCAGACCTTCCAGACACTGTGAGGAGGTGAGGCAGAATAGGTTGTCCTTCCCTGAATGTCTTTTAAAACAGAAAGATTTGACCCTCGCCATACCAGCCCCAGCCACCCACTAGTGGGGGAGGGGCTTGAACACTTAATCTCTTCCCTCTGGGCCTCAGTTTCCCCATCCACAGCTGGAAGTGGGGAATAGTGGTAAACTCCACAGTCTATGGTTCCTTCCAGCTCTTAAAGTCTGGAATTCTGTCTGGAAGCTGGGCTGAGCTGGAATAACTTCAGAAGGCTGTAGACGGCTATAAAAGTGGTGGGATCCCTGGGGATGGAGAATCCTGCAGGGAAGCCCCCTCCCCCCAACCCTCCACCTCTTGCCCTTTTAACTGCTACAACCACAACCCTCCCCTGCTCTCCCGCGTTCCTCCTTCCCAAGACCCCATAGCTCTGTCTGGAGGCCCCATTCTCTGACCAGTTTTGTTTGCTTTTAATAAAGTTAATCGCACTCCTAATTTGTATGTAATGAAAATATAAAAGGGAGACATGGGGGCGAAATTTCCATTGGAGTGGGAGCAGTCCAGGTCCAGGGCCGCCAGCCGCCTCCCCACCTCCGCCCTCACTGCTGCCTTGTCCATCCAGGATTCTAAGAAAGGGCTGAGATCTGGGCCACAGCCTAGCTCAGTTGTCCCTGTTGCTCCCCCAGGGAAGCTTCCTAGGGCCTGCTGGTTCTGCCTTCCACCTTGCTTTTGGTGGAGGACAAAGATCTCCCCACCTAAGTCCTAACAGCACCCCAGGCTCTACATCTGTAGGACTCCTCATACCCCCAGTGATTCAGTTTCTTCCATATATACACATACACACACACACACACACACACACACACACACACACACATATACATTTTTTAATTGTAGGTAGACACGATACCTTTATTTTATTTATGTGGTGCTGAGGATTGAATCCAGGGCTTTACACATGCGAGACGAGGGTGCTATTGCTTAGCCATAGCCCCAGGCCCAGTCAGTTTCTTGAAGTGAGGGGTGGCCTTTGGCTGGGTACACAGTAAGTGGCATCAAAACTCAATGCATCCATTCTGTGTGTGTGTGTGTGTGTGTGTGTGTGTGTGTGTGTGTGTGTGTGTGTTGGGGTGTGTATGTGTGTGTATGGTACTGGGAATTGAACCCACAGGAACTCTGTCACTGAGCTACAACTCCAGTCTCTTTTAGCTGGGCATGGTGGCACATGCCTGTAATCCCAGCAGCTTGGGAGGCTGAGGCAGAAGGATCTCAAGTTCAAAGCCAGCCTCAGCAACTTAGGGAGGACCTAAGCAACTCATATTACTAAAAAAAACAAAAAATGGCTGGGGATATGGCTCAGTGGTTGAGTAACCCTGGGTTTAATCCATGGTACCAAAAATAAATAATTAGATAGATAAATAAATAAACAAAATTTATATTGAGACAAAATTTTTGCTAAATTGCCCAGGCTGGCCTCAAATTCGCAGTATGCACTGGGCACTGTACTGCATGCCTGTAATCTCAGCACCTTGGGAATCTGAGGCCGGAGGATCACAAGTTTGAGGCAGCCTTGGCAACTTAGCAAAGCTCAGTCTCAAAAAATAAAAATAAAAAAGCTGGAGATGCTGAGGATGTAGCTCAGTGCCCCTGGATTCAATCCCTAGTACCACACACGTGCACATGTGCGCACACAGACACATTTGCAATTGTCCTATCTCAACTTCCTGAGTAGCTGGGGTTACAGGTGTGTGCTATTGTCCCCTGATCAATGCATCCATTTTTTACTGTGTCCCCACTTGGTCCCCGGGATACACTGGATTTCTTAGTGAGAATGGAGGAGAATATATTTGGGGAAGGGGAGGTGATGGTTTGATTTTAATCATCCACATATTGGCACTTTTGTCGACACCCACCCACTTATCCATCTCTCACCACCTGGCATGCCTTTCCTTCACAGGTCTCTCTCAACTGGTTGGTCATCCCAGGTCCTGCCACCTGCACGTGACCTTGGTGCAGGTTGCTCCTTTTGCATCCCTGGGCCTCAGCCTCCCTGTCGCTCTCAGAGTCAGGTAAAGAGTTTGGTGGTGGATGGAGAGGTGGCCATTCCTAAAATGGGTGATACCTAAGTCTCAGTGTGCTGGAGAAGCTGGGGGGCTGCTTCCTGGAGGCCCAGTCTCCCAGAAAAGAGTCCTCAGCTGTTACGGGGATTTCCTGCTACACTCACCCACTGCCAGAGACAACTTCCATGGGAACTACCCCTGTAGCCATGATGTGGGGGGATGCTGTCCGAGAGGAAATGGGTCAAGCACCCTAGGTTCCTGGTAAAGAGTGCTCAGGGAAACCGTTCAGAGCAGGCGATGGCAGAGGACCCAGGCAGCTGGAGCCAACTCCATCTCCAGGCCTTGTTTCAAGAAGCCCATGTCCCAGACCCTTGGTTGTCCCCAGCAGAGGAACACAGGTAAGGCTGATGGGGGTTGGGTATAGCTCAGTGTGCAAAGAAGTGAGGCTATAGGCCAAGCAGCCCTTCCTCTGCCCTCCCAGGGCCAGGTCAGGCAGGGTACAGGCTGGGATCCAGACCCAGATCGGGGTACAGAGAGAGCAGCACTGCTAGAGGGGGGCTCCCAGCATGGCACGCCTGAGCAGCAATCTGGAAGCTATTGGGCTGGTGCGTTTCTGCGATCCGATGCGAATGCCATGCCCAGTTCATTTCCTCTAAGGAAACACAACCTCGGGGGATAATTAGAGCTTCTTTGCGTATACAATCCCATATTGTTTATCCAACACAAATTAAAAAACATGGGCCCTGAGAACATGGAGCGAGAGATAAAGGATCCTCCTCCTCCTCCCCCTCCTCCTCCCCTTCCTCCTCCCCCTCCTCCTCCTCCCTTCCAGCTGGATCTCATTACCCTGCCAGGCCAGGCCAAGCCCCAGCCCCAGCCCCAGCATAACCCCACCCAACCGTCTCCTGCTCCTCTACACAGCTCTTATGGGTCCCCAGAGTTGGACAGTCAAAGTCAGGGCCTGAGATCTCATTAGCGTTCCCCCATGTCTGTCTGCCTATTGCTCCTCAGCAAAAGGCGGCTCTGGCCAGTGTTTGACAAAGAGTGACCATTTGTCCCTATGTCCTCTCAAGGACCCTCCCACTGAGAAACGTGGGAAATACCAGCCCACAAACATAACTTGCACCCAGGAGCAGAGGCAGGGCTGTGCCCTAGGGGTTGCTGGGAAGGAAAGGCTGGTCCTCTTGGCCCTGGCCTTGGCCCAGGTTCCCTTCCACTGCCCAGATGTGCTCCACCCAGACAACAGGGAGCCCAGTCAGCCTGGCCTGGGGGCCCCCTCCACAAAGACCAGCCCCTATCCCCTCAGGGCTCAGCCCAACAAAGGAGGATTCTCAGCCGGGCTACTCAGGGCAGGAGGAAGGAGGGTTGCGGGTGGAAATAGCTTCAGAACCCAAGGTTGGCCATCTCCATGAAAGCCCTATTATTGCTCAAGTAGCTAAACGTCTTGCTCAGCATGGCCAATTCAGCTTCCCTCACTCCGGTCTCCCCCTAGGAATAGCTCCACATTCCAGTACTGCACAGCCAGCCTTTTTCAACCATGGGGAAGCCAGGAGGGCTGAGGAGGATGAAGTAGGGCTGTAGATGACAACTTACTTTTCCTAAGCCTTGGCCTGCTTAAAGGGCAAAAATGGCCTCACAGAAGTTTGTTTATCACCACTTGTGCCCTTCCTGTTTCACTGCTGTCACAGCCCACTTCTCAGGGGGCTTTGTTGCAGGAGGCCTGCCTTTTTCCTAGGGGGCTAGGAAGATGTCCTCCCATCCACTGGCCACAAGGCAATATGGCCTCTCTGCGTCCCAGGGCCAGAGGCCAGTGAGGCCAGGCCTCTCTATTCTGTGCCCTGATCCTTCCCTCAAACTCAATCACTAAGAAGGTGAGAGGGCTGGGAAGAGGAATGGATGCTCTCCTGGGGCCAGGCCCTCCCACCTTCCCACAGGCCCAGAGCAGGGATCTGACTGGTGGGGTGACCAGGGAGTTTGACTTGAGGTAGAATTTTCTCTGGTTGAAGTGAAGAGGAAGTTGTGTGAACTGAGAACACATTCCCCGTCTGGTCTGTTCTTTCAGCTCTCTTGGTATTTTTTTTTTTTTTTCTTTTCGTTTGTCTCTGAGCTGGAAAGAACATGTGCTTGGCAGATTTTTTTTTATTAACTCTGTAGCTGTCTCTCTCTCTCTCTCTCTCTCTCTCTCTCTCTCTCTCTCTCTCTCCTTTTTCTCTCTGTGTCTGTCTCTGTCTCTCTCCTTTTCGCTTGCTTGACAGAATTTAGATTAGACAAAACATGAGCTCATTTCTGCCTGAGAGAAAAAAAAGAAAACCACTTCTCTCCCCTCCCCCACCTCCTTGCCTTCCTAGCCTCACCCACCTCTGCTCCCCAGGCAGGGGGCGGGGGTGAGCCTTCCTCAGACATCATCTCTAAGTAGGGACTTGTGGGTGCCATTGGCCTCACACTGTGTCAACTCCCAGCTCCGGAGGGCAGATAGTCCCAGTCTTCCTGCCCACCTGCCCAGAGTCTTGGCTGGGGGTAGAAAGCAGGGGGAGAGGTGATGGAGAAGGACATGCCTAGGGTTCTGAAGGTAAGTAGGCAAGGTGGGCCCTGTCATGGTAGCATCTGCACCTCACACCCAAGTCCCAGGCCTTAGGGCCACCTGAGCCTCCCTCATGCTCCTTTATCTCACTCCCATAAGCATCGCTGAACAATCGCCACACCACCTAATGGTTTCTTCAGCTCATCACCTCTAAGCACTTACTGGGAGCCCTCTCCTCAGACTGCCGACCAAATCACTGAAACCCTGTTTCTCTCTTCCCATATTGTCAGGCATATGGGACCATTGGGCATATGGGATTTTGGCATGGGAGGCCCAAGTTGAAATCCCAGCTTTATCACTCACTTGCTGGGTCTTGGTCTAATCATCTCCTACTGAACTATTTGTCTATAAAATGGGAATAATATGATCTACATAATAAAATTGTCATGAGGTTTAAATGAATCCATTTTGACTTCTTGAAACTAGAAAATTCCTGATACATTGTGGATGTGCAGTAACTGAAGGAATTCCTCACTCCTTCTCCTCCTCTTTCTCTCTCTATCTTGCTCCCTTTCTCCCCCCACACCCCTCTCTTTCTCTTTCTCTGTTCCCCTCTCCCTCTCCCTCCTTCCTGACAGAAAATAGAGGCGGGAGGACAGCAGGAAGGATTGTGCTTAGACATGAGAAAGGACTTCCTCAGAGTGCTGTGATTAGGACTGGAAAGAACTGCCCATTGGAATACATAGAGCTGTCTTCCAGCACACAACAAAGGAGAGCTGTCTGCCCTGGAAGCAGGAAGATGGGGGTCATCCTACCCTGGAGGGGCAGGAGCAGTGGAATGACCATGGAGTGTGTTGAGACAGAACCCTGGCTTTAGATGTTGTTTTTGCCATTCTTGGTGTCACCGTACTCTCTGAGTTTCATTCAATTCCCCACCTATACAAGGGCCAGGAAGCTGCCCTTCTTTCAAAGCTGTTGGGCAGTATCTTTATGAGTTTTTGCCGGTTACTCAGATGAGTTTCCCTTGTCATTCTACAGAGCCGGAGAGGAAGACCCGGAGCGGGTGTCTGGGGCTGCCCCAGTTGCTGAGGCTGCTGGGCCCTCAGGGACTTTCACGATCACATCCTGGCAGGCAACGTTCCAGCCCAGTGAGGGTTCCAAGACCAGTGGGCCCCTCTGAGTCAGTGTGCTCCCCCACCCCTCAGAGCCACACCCCTAACACCCTACCGCCTGTAAGCTGTCCCCTAGCCAAGCAGGGCAGTCCTGCTCTTCTAATCTCGTTTTATAAATTAATCCCTCTCTTCTCTTAATCATTTTCATTGCCTGCCTCTGAGCCCACTCCAATCCATCTACTGCTCCTGCACCTTCTCCCACTTATCATCCCCTCCTCTTCCCTCTGGCTGAGGAGAGAGGCCCCCCATACAGCCTGCTGCTACTGCAGCATGCCAGGCTCCTGGGTGAGAGGGTGAGCTCCCAGGCTCCAGTGGCTCTGGCCACTTTCCCTTTGGTTCCTTAGAACCAGCTGATCAAAGTAGAAGCACATGGGAGCTGGCAAGCAACACACCTTGCTGCTGCTACTTAGGCAGAAGCCCCGGTGAAGTCCATCTACCTCTCTGGGCCTTGTCCTTGCTGTCTATAGAATGGAGCACCTGACAGGGACCTAGGTGAGAAAGCAAATGCTTAGCAAAGAACTGGGAACATTTGAGTCACCCTACTCACTTCAGGAGAGGACGGAGATCCCTGTTCAGCCCTCAAGGGTAACTCTACACTCCATGGTCGTTCCACTGCTCCTGCCCCTCCAGGGCAGGATGACCCCCATCTTCCTGCTTCCAGGGCAGGCAGCTCTCCTTTGTTGTGTGCTGGAAGACAGCTCTACGTATTCCAATGAGCAGTTCTTTCCAGTCCTAATCACAGCACTCTGAGGAAGTCCTTTCTCGTGTCAAAGCACAATCCTTCCTGCTATCCTCCTACCTCTATTTTCTGTCAGGAAGGAGGGAGAGGGAGAGAACAGAGAAAACAAAGAGTGAGGGGAGGGAGAGAGAGATGGAGGAAGAAGAAGGAGAAAGAGGGAGAAAATTCTTCCTTCAGTTATTGCATATCTACAATGTATTAGGGGAGGGCTCTCTGTGCATCTCTTCTCAGCCAGCTCCTGTTCCCACATCACCAGAGCTCCCTTACATGCACAGGCCACACAGCCCATCTTGGCCACAAACAAGAGCCTCCTTCCCCAAGCTGCTGTCAGCTGCCTTCAGGGATGTTAGGACATATCACCTGCTGTAAGAAGACCAGACTAACCATGGTGGTACACACCTGTAATCCCAGCAACTGGGGAGGCTGAGGCAGGAGGATGGCAAGTCCAAAGCCAGCCTCAGCAACTTAGTAAGACCCTTAGCAACTTAGGGAGGCCCTGTCTCAACAAAATAAATAAATAAATGAAAAAGACTGGGGGTTGAAGCTCAGTGGTAAAGCATCCCCAGGTTCAATCCCTGGTGAAGAAAAGAGAGGAGAATACCACACTTGAAACAGCTTCTGGCCATGGAGATGATCAAAAGGGGCTTTGGGTGAAAAGTGGTAAGGCTTTTGGCCGAAAGTTCAAAGGCATAGCCAAGACACTGAAAGATTCCATTTGCTTCATCTCCTCAATTCTCTCTGGGGAAGGCACCCCTCTGTTTGGTTTCCTGGGCCCCAGGTGGAGAGAGCAGTTTGGGAAGCTTGGCTGTTTAAAGAACCCACCTTGAATTTTCCTAGTCCTGTGAGCCCACCTAAGGCAATCTGTCTCCTTACCTTGTCCAAATGAGTGCCTCTGCCATGCCAGGTGCTGATGGCTTCAACAGCAATGAATATGGTAGACATGGTTCTCAGCACACATAACTTAACATCTAGTGGGTGGCCAGGGTGCTTTTGAACCCTGGTATGTCTCATGCCAACACCCATGCTAAGATGCTGCATGCTTCAAAGAAAAGAAAAATCATTGTAGTTGTGGACAAAGGAGGTGGCTGACAGTGACCAAGAAGCTTCACAGCCTTCTAGGATCTAAGGATCTAGGGGAGCAAAGAATGCCTCCTGGAACATGGCAAGGACAGGAATGGTGTGCCAGGGACACAATGGAGCCAGCCATGTCTGCAGGAGGGGATAAGAATTGATGTACCAGGAGCTTTAAACTGACTCTTGGGAGATACATAGGAGCTGGCCCAGCTGACAAGAGAGGAGATGATACCATGGTCAGGACCCAATACTTGCATAAGCACCAGAGCTAGTGCCAGTAGCCCCGTGATGGTGGAACCCCTACACTCTCTCCCTCCCTATCAGCCACATACAGTCCCCTGTGCTGGCAGGAAAGGAGCAGTTTCAAAGAAGCCTGCATTCTTCTCTGCTTTGCTCTTTCACAGGATGTGTGGCCTTGGATAACAACTTCATCTACTTCACCTCTCAGAGAATTCATTTCATGGAGCCACGACTCTTCAATCTAGATGCTGGGGACCGAGCTGGTGTAGGATAATAGGTAGTTATTGAAGGGCAAAAATCACACTGGAGACAACTGTGCAGCCAAGAGATTTATTCACCAGCCTTTATGGCTGGTCGGAGGTAGAAGAAGTATGGGGAGAGAGTAGTCAGGGAGAGGGGAGTGTGCAAGCTCTGAACGGAAGGTGGGTGCTTGGTCGTGCCGGCTGTGGTCTCTGGAGCTGTTGGCTGGGGCAGCTGCCGTCGGGCTGGAGATGGTGAGTCTGGAGCTGTCTCAGTGGCTGCCTCCTCTCAGTAGGGACAAGCTGTTGTGTCTGAGCTCCGGGCAGGCAGGAGTTTTAAGTAGGGATTTCTGGTGGGGGAGTGTACCAGAGCGACCTTTAATGCTATTGGCTCTTTGCCCAGGGAACAGGGTGACCTTTAAGCTGATTGGCTCCTGCCTGGGGAACAGAGTGACCTTTAAGCCGATTGGCTCCTGCCCAGGGAAAATGAAACCAGGTTGCTTCTTATGGAAATTTCCATGGGGGAGGTGGCCCATCAGCGCAAGCCTATCTATCAGTTATTATTATTGCTATCTTCATCATTACCTTCATGAAAAATGTCCTCTCAAGATGTACCACACAGCCAGATGCCTTCCCCAGCTCCCCTCTCCTGCTTGCTCTGCCTCCCCCTCCACCAAGTTTTTCCACCTACCCTTCATTCCCCCTGCACACCCCCAGCACAACCTGACCTCTTAAAGGCAGACAGGCCAGGCCCTGGATAAAGTCTGAAGGGTCCAATCCTAGCAGGCTCCTGGCAGACTTCAGGGTAATCCACATCCTCTTGCCGGTCGCCTGCCACCTTGGGAGAAAGAATGGCCGACTGAGAAGATTTTCTCTCCTGTTCCAGTTTAGATGTGTTTTATTATGTGGATTGCATTACCTGGGCCAGGGTCTGTCTCATTCCTCTGCTTTGACCACCCCAACCACTGACCACCAATGAACATATGGGAGAAGGAGGTAGGAGAGTAATTTGGAGTGAGAAGGTGGTTGCAGGAATAGCCTCTGTCTTCAACCCCCACCCCCCATAAACACAGCTTACTCAAGTCTTCTGTCACTGACACCAAAGGCAATCATGTCTAAGCCAGTGGACTGCTTAGGCCTGGCCTCTACCAGGCCAGGGAGATGGGGAGGGGTCAGTGAGGGAGAGTGCTTGAGGGCAGGGCCAGAAGTCCAGCCTGGTTCTTATTTCCCTGGCTGGGGCTAGGAACTGGAGCCTGTTCTGTCTTCCACCAGCCCTGCCCCGAATCCTGGCTGAGCTCCCTCTACACCCCTGTGATCCTAGCCCTGAGTACCATTGTGGGAAATAACTGGAGAGATGAGCCCAGGGACTCAGTGATACAAGTCAGGCCTCGCTCTTGTCAGCCGAGAGTTCACACAGCCTCTAAGAACCAAGACTGAGTCCCAGGCTTCCTGAACTCTGGAGCTGGAGCCCATTCCCAACCAAACATAGATTCTAAGGCCCCAGCTCTGCTCAGCTGCCCCCATCTCCCCTCCCCCCATCATATACAAGACATGCAGCTTAGCTTCCCCCTGCCAAGACACCCCCACCCCAGCCCCACAGCCCCTCTCCAAAGACAGGGGCCTTTATCTGCCACGTTCCTGGAGGCTTTTTCACTAAACAGGGCCTTGAAATCCATTTGCCGCAGACTGTGAACTTCCTCTCCATGCTCTTGCCCGCTGGCCCTCTTTGAGCTCAACCCACCCCCACTCCCACCCCCTCACTGGCGTCCGACAGCCTGTGGCCCAGCAGCTGTCACCCTGATCTCCCCCTCCCCAGGCCTCTGGGGCCAATCAGGGGGCACCTGGAGGAGGTGCTTGGGACCAGGAAGCAGCAGCAGCCTGGACTCCAAGAGGGAGCCAAGAGTTTGCTCCCTAGTAGTGTCCTGAGCTCTAGCCAGCCAGCATGCAAAGGGTGCTTCTCCTTCTTCCAGCCTGCTAGGGAAGGAGACCATCTCTTCCAATATTCGAAAGCCACCAAGACATTCCTCCCTGAGTCACACCTTCATTCCTCATAGCCCTCGTGGATGCATGACCATGTTGCTGAAAGAGATGCGTGACAGTGGCCTGATGACCTTGCAGACACAGTGGGGAAGGCAGGTGAGCTGAGTTATAGTCCTGCCTCAACCAGAATCCATGACCTCATGCCAGTCTGGTCGCTTCCTTGGGCCTCTGATTCCCCCAGAGGCTCCTCCCCACCTAGCCCTGACATCCTCTTGTTTCCTGAATAAAACCCTGCTCCCCTACCCAGGGTAGTCAATCCTAGGTCTTTGTGCCCTTCTTTCTAGAGTCTAAAATGCTTCCATGTTCCACAACAAACTGTATTCTCCATTCCACAAGGCTCTCTAAAGCTGTAGAAATGGGAGGCTGCTACCATTCACTGAGCACCTACTATGGCCAGGAACCTTTATTGCCATCTATCTCATTTAGGTGTTATCTTCATGATACAGGCTGAGGAAACAGAGACTCAAAAAGTAGAAGTGACCTACAGTTCCAAGGCCAGGAAATGGTAGTACCACAACGTGAACCTGGGTAAATAGATTCCCCCATCTGTTCTTTCCTTGCCTCCCTCCCCTTATCCATGCCTGTACACCAATGTACCCAGTAATGGAAAGAGGACCTATTAAAGCATTCTCACTCTGCAGTAGCTAGTTACATACAGTGTTCCCAATCTTAGGCAGGCTGACACATGGGCAGCTTGTGACCCACTCTAACCTGAGGCTTAATTTTAGCTTTATTTTCCTAAAATTGCATTATACTAAGCTAAAGGCATAAGAGGAAAAGTATACCCCAAGGACAGAACACATGGAAGAGGAAGGTAAGGCCTGCTGGGTCTCAAGTCCCTCAACTCAACTGGGAACCTACTATGTGTGGCCCACTGGTAGCCATTTTCACATAACTTCTCTCCCCCTATCTGGGACAAAGAACCAGGGTATGATCAAAAAGTGAAATAAGAGCAGAGCCAGAAACTAGGAGGACATGGCCAACTACAGCAGATGCTTCTAAACCATCTCTTGTTTAAATATAACAGCCCTTTGGGTTAGCAGTCATCTAGGCTTTTTTACAGATTGGGAGACTGAGACCCAGATAGGGCAAGTAACTTGCCCAAGAACACACAGTGAGAAGTTGGCAAAGTAGTTCTCCTACCCCCATTCACAAATCTGTCAAGCCTTTCCTCATCTGCAGGAAGAGGTCCCCTCTGTCTCAGACACCCTAGGCCAAGACAAGAGTGCCATATGCACAGATAACCTATCTGGCAAGGGCAGGGCTACAGGCCTTAGCCAAAGTTTACTCTCAGCCACGCTGCCTGGAGCTCACCCTTATACTGGCTCCAGGGGACGCCTGTCTCTCTCCCCATCTGTCTTTCTCATCCTTCCCCACTCTGGTTCTCAGCAATGAATTTGTTGGAAACCTGGACTGAATTACCACCCATTACCCAACCTGCCTCATTCCAAATCCCTGGCATTAATGCAATCAATAGAGGGGAAGCAGGCTGCCTGTCTGGCCCGCCCAGCACTGTGAAAGCCCTGCACCCCAGCCCCTCCTCCTCCTTGCGCCTGTCCAGGCCCCACACACCATTCACACATGTGCCTGTCAAAATGGAGCTGGTCCTCTCCCCACAGAGGAGGCCCTCCTGAAAAATGAATGAAGACACATAGGATCCTTTTTTTCTTTCAGTGAACATTTATGAAATGCCAGCTGTGTGCCAAACACTGTCTTGAGGCACTAGAGATAGTGGACATTGGGCAGCTTACAGTCCAACAAGAAGGGTGGGCAATACACAAGTAAACTATAAATTGACAGCATAACCCCAAGACCATAGTGAGACCGATGAAGAAAATAATCAGGCTTATCTAATTATGATGTTGGATGGGCTGTTTTAGATCCAGTGTTCAGGGAAGGACTCAACAAGGAGGTAATGCTTGGAATGAGACCTGGCTGACAAGAAAGACCCAATCATGTGAGGATCTGGGGGAAGGGATCAAGGAAGAAAGAACAGAAATCGTGAAGATGTGAGATGGAAGTGCTATAAAGAGACTACTTCCTAAGCCAGGCGCGGTGGCGCACGCCTGTAATCCCAGCACTTTGGGAGGCTGAGGCAGGAGGATCGCGAGTTCAAAGCCAGCTTCAGCAATGGCGAGGCACTTAGCAACTCAATGAGACCCTGTCTCTAAATAAAATACAAAAAAGGGCTGGGGATGTGACCCAGTGGTCGAGTGCCCCTGAGTTCAATCCCCGGTACCACAAAAAAAAAAAAAAAAAAAAAGAGAGAGACTACTTCCTGAAAGGCTTTTCATGATATAGTCAAGGTAGAGTTTCCTAAGTCATGGGAAAGAGTTTGAGTTTTATCCTGTGTGTGAACAAGACTGGCCAGATGTAGTGGTGCATCTCAGCTACTTGGGAGGCTGAGGCAGGAGGCTAGCAAATTTGAGGTCAGTGGGCTGGGGATATTGTTCTGTGGGAAAGCACCTCTGTGTTCAATCTCCAGAAGAAGAAGGAGGAAGAGGAAGAAGAGAGGAGAAAGAGGAGGAGGAGAAGGAGGAGAATAAGAAGAAGAGGAGGAGGAAGAGGAAGAGGAGGAAGAAGAAGACTGAATTTGTGTTTTGGTAAGATTGTTCTAGTGGCTCCAAGGAGAATGGGTTATTGAGAGCAAGGGTTGAAGTAAAAGATGTATCATGTCCACAAAGATGAAGCTGATGATGGCCTGGGCTAGGCTGGTGACTACAGAGAAGTGGACATCAAGTAGGCAATTAGATCTACCAGTCTGGACTTCAGTGGGGATGTCATGCTCTTGCAGAAACCCACCCCCCATGCATGGTTTCTCCTTATCTCTACTTGGATGCCTTGTTAGGCATCTCAAATATACTCTGGCTACAGAAGACCTTGATTAACCCCCCTCACCAAATTAGGCTGTTAGATACATAAGCATGGGGCTTACGGGAGAGATCAGGACTGGAGACAGAATTTGTGAGGGGAGGCATTGTTGACATACAAGTATTATTTAAATCCACAAGGCTTGATGAGATCCTCTGCTGAGAAGATTTAAGCAGGGAAGATGAGAGCACCTGAGACTAACCCCAACATATACAGGAGCCTGCAAAGAACCAGAAAGGGAGAAACCAGTGAAATAAGAGCAAAACTAGGAGGATTTTGTCAACTGTAGCAGATGCTTCTGAGAGGTCCAGAAAGGTAAGACAGGGCATTGGTCTCGGCAATATGGGATCACTGACAACTTTTTTGACAAGTGAAATTGTAATAGAGTAGAAATATGCTTAAGTAGCTGGAAGTGAGAGACATTTTAGTGTAGAGATAATTTTGAGAGGTTTCACTGTGAAAGAAAGCAGAAAGATAAAGAAGAAGAGATAGGGTCAATGAACTGCAGATCTAAGGAAGGGCAGAGCATTGTCAACTATGGGTCCTAGAGGGAGTAAGATAGAATGGAGGACAGGGTCAAGAGTAGGATGATTTAAACCAAGCTTTTGAAACTTATGTAGTTAATAGTGATGGCAAGGTCAAGGGGATATGGCCATGGGAATGGAAAGCAGAAGACCAGATTCTTGGAAGTGGAAGACCAGATGAGATGGAATGAAAAACCAAATCCTTGAGAGCATAGAAGTCAAGATGGCAGCTCTATGTTAATTCAGAAGTGGCTAAGGGCTGGGGTTGTGGCTCAGCGGTAGAGCGCTCACCTAGCACGTGCGCAGCCCAGGTTTGATCTTCAGCACCACGTAAACATAAAATGTGTTGCATTGTGTACAACTAAAGCAACTAAATAAATATTAAAAAAAAAAGAAGTGGCTGAGAATACTGCCATGATTAGTGAGCCACTACAGATGTTGTCAGTGAATGCCTGAAAAAGGGATTGGAGGCTCCGAAGAGGGTTTGGAAATGTGATAGCCAGGTGTGGTGGTGCAGACCTGTGATCCCAGCAGCTTGGGAAGCTGAGGCAGGAGGATTGTGAGTTTAAGACCAGCCTCAGCAATTTAGCAAGGCCCTAAGCAACTTAGCGAGACCCTGTCTCTAAAAAGGACTAGAGATATGGCTCAGTGGTTAAGTACCCCTGTGTTCAATCCCCTTTACCAAAAAAAAAAAAAAAAAATAGAAATGAGGTAGCCCTGGGAGGAGCCATTGCATTAGAAGGAGGAAGGGAGTCAAATAGCCTAGAAGAAGACACAGGAAATAAGGAGAACATCATCCCCACCTCCCTTCCCAGAGGCATATGAGATGTGGGAGAAGAAATATAGTCCCCCAAATATAGCAAGAGCTTGTGTCACTTGGGGCATAAGAATGTATGAAATGATTGTAAGAGATTAAGGATGTGGGGAAGAGGTAACAGTTGCTGACAGTGGACCATGGGTAGCAGAAGGCAGGGAATAAGGGTTTTAGGAGCTCAGGAAAATGGTAAGATGAGGCCTCAAGCAAGGACTGATCATACGGTGCCATGCAGGGACTGGAGTTGGGGCATGATGCTTCCAAGGCCATGAGGCCTGGGCTTCTGTGGCAATCCATGTAAACATGGATGTGAGTCCTGATGGGATAGAGCCATTTCTTCCAGAAAGTTCACTCATCAGGTCATGCCAGAAGACCTGGGGAGATTGAGTGACTATCCCTGTTGGGGGCTGGTGGCTGTAAGGCCAAGGGTGAGCTAGGGCTTTTGAGTGGGGGAAGCCCTGCAGGCCTCCCATATGACCTGCAGGGGGCAGTGTCTCCGTTGAGGGAGAAGAGATGGAGCCCCAAAGAAGCAGAGTGTGTAAATACAGGTCCAACCAGGTACCTAGGACTCTATACCCTCATGTATACCTGCATGTACACAAGACCCTTGACACAGCCAGAACACATAAGCATAATTAAATCTATGCAAACACGTACATATGCAGGCACACACATTTTTGCATTTATTCACAGAACACACCATATACACAGGTCCAGAGCACTACACGTGGCCATCTTCCCCCAGACCATCATGAATACACATGTGCGCATGCACGGCAGAGGCAACCCAAACTGGGTTTTCTTAAGTCTTGCCAAGCCTCAGACAGCAGAAAATCAAGCTGAAGTTGAACAATCCAACCCAGAAAAGGGGGAGGAGATGCAGGGGCGTGAGAATGCGGTGTGTGTTGGGGGAGTCAGGCAATGAGAAGCAAAGGAGCCAAGCGCTGAGGGGGAAAAAAAAAGTAGACCTTTTGAAAAAGGGAAAGCCTTCAGACAGAGCAGGAATGCAGGCTGTAATTAGAATCGCTTCAACCGTCTCTAGATCCGGAGAGGATAGGCAAACTGGTTGCACATGCGGCATGGTGATCCCCAGCTTAGATAATGTCAGTAAAGCATGTGCGCCTGTGCGCGTGCGTGCGTGTGCACGTTGGAGCATGTGAGGGCTGTGGAAAATGCACTTGACCGCATGGCATCAGGCCCTTAGAGAAGCCAATGTGAGGCACCTCCCCTTGCCCCTGTAGCTGCCTGCCTTCTGACTGCACCTCTCACCTGACTCTGAGCCACCACTGCAAACCGACCAGGCCCAGAGAAGACAGAACTTGCCCAACGCCACAGAGGCGACTGAGTTGGGTTTAAGGGTGATGAGGTGGCAAATGGAGGGAGTGGGAGCTAGCACCCCTGAGTTTAAGTCCCAGTTCAGTTACTGACAGCCTGACTGACTGGGGCCACATCCCTTCCCTTTTCTGGGCCTCTGTAGCCTGAAGGGAGATCTTGGGGTCCTTCCAATCTGGCCCAGAATATTCATCCAGGACTGTTGGTTATGAGCAGCTGGAAAAAGGCAAACGAAAGAGATTTGTGGGGTGCCTGCAAGAGGAGGAGCTGGGCTGGGAAAGAGGTGAATGTCTTTGGCTTCCCTGGGCCTAGGAAAACCTTCATACACTGGCCTGGCCAGTGTGCTATGGGCACCAGGAACGGAAGCTGGCCCTATAGAGGAGGGCCAGGCAGCCAGGCAGGGCCCAGCCAACCATAAACATTCTCCCTTGTATCCCCCCCTCTCCACCCCCCTTCTTTTTGCCTTTCTCCTTAGGCTTTCTGGAAGGACCTTGGGACCAGCTGCTATGGTCACTAAAAATAACCCAGGCAGCTTTGGGTGTGAAGGAGCCCCTCTTATTTGCAGGGTCCCAGAGGCCTGGCAGTTGGCAGTTGGTGTCAACACCCCCCCCCCAAGCCTGAGAGATCAGATTCTTCTTTCCAAATGCAAGCCCCAGTTGCAGCCCAAAGTTTCAGCTCCCCATACACTCACTGCCTGGGTTCCCAGCATCCCGGTGACTTCCTTCACATAGTGGGTAGTTTGGATCCTTGTGCTCAGAGAATAATGATGATGATGATGATGATTACTTATTGAACATTTACTGTGTGTCATTTACTCTGCTAAGGGCTTTGTGTGTGTTCACTCATTACTCCTCACAACAACCCTTTGAGGTAGGTATTATTAGCTTCATTTTACAAGTGAACAAACTGAAGCAGAGACAGCTTAATTAAATTACCCTGTTATGCAGCTAGTAAGTGATGAAATGGGAATGTTTTTTATCCTTTTAATTGTGGATTCTTTCAGGGATAGAACAATTTTGATAACAAGGAGAGTAAGAGTTAATATTTCTTTTCATTTTTTTGAGGTCCTGGGAATGGAACCTAGGGTCTCAACCATGCTCAGCAAGTGCTCTTGCACTAAACCACACCCCCAGCCCTAATAATTTATATTTATTCATCTTCATGGCAGTGGGCTTCCCTGAGTTCCTCAAAAACTGGTGAAAGTGCCAGCCCAAGGGAAGGGTGTCAGCTGAAATTGTCTCAGCGCTATGTAGATCAAGGGTTAAATCCTTGCTTTGCTCCTTGCTGGCTGAGTGCTTCTGAGCAAGTGTCTTACCCTTTCTGGGCCTCTTGAGGTTCCTCATCAGTAAAATAGAAATAATAGCAACAGCTGGCTCTCAGAATGGCGTGAGGATTCTAGGGAGAGACGTGTGAGAACTTAGCACAAATGAGCTCACGCTTCCCTCTTCTCTCTTCTGAGCAACACCTGGGGTCTCTTTGTCTCATTCTCACCAATGGCTGGATGGAGGCCACCTGAAGTCCAAGCTGTTCTTTCCACGTGGCACTAAAGGCCTGGGACAGGGCCTCCAAGCTTTACAGGGGCCTAAGAAAACGTTTGAGTCCCAAGAAAAAGAAAATTTATTGGCTCTAAAATATGAAAAGAAAACAACAGAATTGGAATTAATAAATGTTCTATTATATGTCTACAAAACGTAATATAATATTGGCCTCATTAATTGTTAAATTTAGTATTCCTAAAAATTTCATTACATTTGAAAACAATTTGTTGGTTAGATTTCCTCACTTTGCAAGAATTCCCAAGTATGCATGATGATTACAAAGAAATCATAGCCAATTGGGAATGAGTTTTTTTTTTTTTTTTTTTTCTGGTACCAGGGATTGAATTCAGGGGCACTCGACCACTGGGCCACATCCCCAGCCCTTTTTTGTATTTTATTAGAGACAGGGTCTCACTAAGTTGCTAAGTGCCTCACCATTGCTGAAGCTGGCTTTGAACTTGTGATCCTCCTGCCTCAGTCTCCCAAGTGCTGGGATTACAGGCATGTGCCACCACGCCTGGCTGCCAATTGGGAATGAAATAAGTTACTCATAGGCAAGTAATTTCAAAAGCGGAATTATAAAAATCCTTTGAAATGTTTTATAGCAAAAATTACATTTAATATGGGATGTGGGTGCGTTTTCATATATCTGACATGCTGGGGGGTAAAGCCTCTAAAAGCGAGAGTTCTCAGGGCGGGAGGAGGTCTTGAGCAGGCCCTGCTCTGAGTGGCAGGAGAAGCCACAGTCTTGGGATGGAGGAAAGGAATAAGAACACCTCTGTGAGACACATTGCTAGGGAGAAGCGACCATGGACCAGGGTGGGCGCCCACTCGTAGGGTTATTCCCCTCTTCTCCTAAAAAAACAAACAAAACAAAAAACAAAAATCCCACCCTGGCCACATGCGTGTAGGTGCTGGCAGAATGGCTCTCGCAGAGCAGCCCTTTCATGTACTGCCCTCGGCTCTTATCAAAGGCCCTTTCAAGAAACAGACATGCCTGTGTGTCTTTCATAATCAGGAAGAGAAATAAACATTATCTGACAAAAAGCGAGAAGCAAACAGCCATGTGTAAACGGTGTCTGTTAGGTTGTCAAGCCATTGCCCAGGACATTGTCCACTGGGCTGCTCAGGGCCCTGGGGCAAGGACTCACGTGAGGTATTTCTCTCCCAATTTAGCACCAGCATAAACTTGAGGTCCCTTGAGGACCATTTAGTTTCTTCCTCTCTGATACCAAAAGCAGCAGAAGGCTCTGCTTCTGGCATGCTTGCAATGGGAGGCTATCTCACTGCAGGCAGGCCCTGGGAAGCACATAGGCCACCACTTACTTCCACGTGACCTGGGGCAGGTCCCTTCCCGCTGAGCCTCCTGTGCAACACGGAGGGGGGTGGGGTGGCTGTCACAGGGTTCGTGTGAGGATGTATGGAGATAATGGATGTCAAGTGGAAAGAACAGGCCCTGGTGTGGTTAAGAACTCAGCGTGTGGAGTGGATTTGCTCTCAATTGCTGAGATTGGATGACTCTGACCTCCTACATCAAGATGCCTGCCTGCCCACTCTGTAGGATCTCTGCTACTCTAGCTCTGTGCCCAAGACATGCCAGCAACTTGACTAGGTGGAGCCTCTCCCTTATCAAATCCCCATATCAGTTGGGACCGTGGCGTATCCCTGCAATCACAGCAACCCAGGAGGCTGAGGCAGGAAGATGGAAAAGATCAAGACCAGGCTGGGCAACTTGAGAAGACCCTGTCTCAAAAGAAAATTTTTAAAAGAAGGGCTAGAGATGTAGCTCATAGACAGGATGCTCCTGGATTCAATCCCAGTGCATATGTATGTGTACACACACACACACACACACACACACACACACACACAAAATGTCCAGAGATTACCATCAAACCCTGGGGCCAGTAGTAGAGACTCCACCATGGCCTTCAGATCCCCAAGAGTGAAGATGACTCCCCTCCCCTAATCTAGAAATCCCTGCCTGGCTAGTTACCCTTCCGTGGTTTCTTCTCTTTCCTTCTCACCTCTTCAATGCAAAAACCCAGCAAGCAGCAATTCTGCTGAGAGCTGTCTGTCCTACTTATTGCTGTGGCCAATGCTGGGATGAATGACCCCAAGCAAGTGGCTCGTGGCATGATACCAGCTCATCAATGATCAACATTTGGGCTCATCCACCATCTGCAGCTGGGCCACCCACTCTTCAGGTCAAGCACCTCACTACCACCTTAGGAGGAGCTTTGCCCATTCTTGAATGCCATCTCTCCTCTGCTCCTCTCTCCCTTAACACCCCCCACTTCCTTACCCCCCCATGACACGCCACTAGCCCTTCTTTCTTTGTATGTCTGCCATACTTTGTGTAGGCATCCTCTGCAGCTCTTCTTCCTTTTTATTTTTTGGTGCCAGATATTGAACTCAGGGGCACTCAACTACTGAGCTACATCCCCAGCCCTATTTTGTATTTTATTTAGAGCCAGGGTCTCATTTTACTCAGAGTTGCTTAGCACCTTGCCATTGCTGAGGCTGGCTTTGAACTCATGATCCTCCTGCCTCAGCCTCCTGAGCCTCTGGGATTATAGCTGTGCACCACCATGCTTGGATCACTGCAGTTCTTAGCACTCTCAGCTGCTTGAACCAGCATTTCTGGGTTCTCAGGTCTGTATGGCTTAAGCTGCCTCAAGGACTGTATCTGTGGTTTCATCTTCAGATCTTTAGTGCTTGCCACAGGGTATACCTGCCAAAAGGAACAGAACTCTACATTGGTGGAGGAGGCAGGGAGAGAAAAAAAGGGCATTCCAGCTTTGGAGGTTAGTCTTTCCAACTCTGGGCACTGGGACTTAGAAGATCTGAGTTCCACTTCTTAGTCACTTTTAGCTGTACGGCCTCAGGAAATTCACTTCTTATTCCTGTGAGCCCTATTTTATAACCCCAAAAATGAGGATCCCAAGCTGGGAGAAACTCAGTGGTAGAGTGCTGGTCTAGCATGCATGAAGCTCTGGGTTCCATCCCCAGCACCAAATAAAAGGAAAAAGCAGGAAGATTCCAATCCCTCACTTCCTCTTGCAAAGGTTGATTCAGAGATCAAATGAGAAAAGGGTTGAGAAAGTATGGTTGACATTGTTAACTGCTGACCAGCATTAAAGGCTCCTTTCATTTGCTCATCTGGGAATTCTGAGTTCATTGTCATGAGGAGACTGCAGACTCCTTGGTAACATGTAGATGGACCAACTGCACCCACTACCCACCTTGCCTGCTAAATGGCTCCATTGCAGAGGCAACGCAATATGTATGTATCACATACATAACTTAAGGTGAGTCCAGTTTACTATGTAGCCCAGTTTACAACATCCAGAAGCTCTCTGTGTTCTTCCATCCCTCTACTCCCCACTTCCTCCCCACCTGGCAGGCAACCTGATCCCTGTTTGACATTTAACTATATGATTAATACCAAAAGCAGCCAGCACTTGCCATGCACAGTGCCACATGCCTGTAATCCCAGCAACTTGGGAGACTAAGACGGGAGGATTGCAAGTTCGAGTTCAGTCTCAGCAATTTAGCAAGACCCTAAGCAACTCAGTGAGACCCTATCTCTAAATAAAGTACAAAAAGGGCTGGGGATGTGGCTCAGTAGTTAGGTGCCCCTGGGTTTGATCCCCAGTACAAAGAAAAAAAGACTATAAAAGAGAAGCAAGGAGCCGGGCGCGGTGGCACATGCCTGTAATCCCAGCACTGTGGGAGGCTGAGGCAGGAGGATCGTGAGTTCAAAGCCAGCCTCAGCAATAGCGAGGCACTTAGCAACTCAGTGAGACCCTGTCTCTAATAAAAATACAAAAAAGGGCTAGGGATGTAACCCAGTGGTCGAGGGCCCCTGAGTTCAATCCCTGGTACCACAAAAAAAAAAAAAAAAAAAAAAAAAAGAAGCAAGGACTTGAATGTTAAGCAACGGAATTGGGACTTGATGTCTGCAGGTGACAGGGAATTCACTTACCTTCTAGTTGCAGAGTGAAGCCAAACCCAAAAAATAATTCAAGGGGAATATACTTGGAGAGTCATGATCTGTGTCAACTAGGAAGTACAAAGTCCTCAAGAGGGGCCAGTGACTTGGGCAAGGTCAACCAGTGAGACAGTAGGAATCAGGCCTTCATTTGGAACTGGGGAGAGTTTAGGAATTTGTAAAAGTAGAGGGGAGAAAGGAAGGATCCCAAAAGCAGGAAATCCAAAGAGAAAAGCGACCTGATTTGGGGCAACCTCACATCCCAACCTTATATCCACATAGACTGTCAGATGTAGCTTTGAGTAGGGCAAGTTAAACCCCTAGAATCCTATTGATTTCCCCAAATCCTAAACTAGACCACATGGCCCAGGGAGATCCAAGAGCCAAGCCTGGTCTCCTTTTCCTCCACAGAAAGTAGACCAGGAAGTGTTTCTCAGGGGGAAAGAAAAGAGCCAGCCAGGCCTAGCTGGCCAGGCAAGTGTCCTGGTTTGAGAGAAGCCAGGCCTAACCTAACTTGAAGCAGAGGGTCATCCACAGCTAACTGAAGAGCTGTTTAGAACCTCATCAAGGTGGGGTCCTGGTGGCCTCTGCCCTGTGTCCTACACTCACAGCTGGAAATCATTAGGTTTGCTCAGAGGGTCCCTGTCAAGACAGTCAGACTCTGGGATGGATCAAGGTGAAGGGGATGCTGGCAAAGAGGACCCCAGTGCCCAGACCTCACACCAAGGCCCCCCACAGCTGCCAGATCCCTTGGGAACATGTCAAAAAGACATTTCAAAGACCTGGTCGGCCCCTTATCAAACCACATGCGCCCCTCCCCAGTACCCCCCCATGTGGCAGGCCATGTGTGCAACTCTTATGGGGAATTATGGGTGCTATAGTTTTGGTGAGGCTGCTTCTCAAAGCAGTGGGCTGGTTAGTCAGATAAAAGTTGCTGAAGAGAGTGTAAACATGGACTGGTAATATGGAATCCAGGAATTCTTAGGATATATAGCCCTGGGGAGGCAAATGCAGGGGCTGTGGCCAGTTCCCCAAAGTACTTACCTATAAAATGGGTATACTTCCTTACTCACAGGACATTGTGAAATGGAAACAAGAGACTGGATACAGAACTCCCAACACAGTCTGACCTGGCACAGTGGTGCTGCCTGTAATCCCAGTGACTTGAGAGACTGAGGCAGGAGGATCACAAGTTCAAGGCCAGCATCTCAACTTAGTAAGACACTGCCTCAAAATTTTTAAAATATAAAATAAATAAAGGGCTGGGGATGGAGCTCAGTGGTAGAGCACCCCTGGGTTCAGTCCCCAGTACTGTAAAACAAACAAACCTCCTAGCATGGTCCCAAGCACAATGCTAGGCCAGTTCACTCACTTTTTACCCCCTAGAAAGAGGGAGTCAGGACAAAACACTTAAAAATCCACTAGTCCATGTAGTTCCTGCATATTAAAACTTGGAGGGCCCAGCAGGCATGGTGGCACACGCCTATAATCCCAGCAGCTCGGGAGGCTGAGAAAGGAGGATCGAGAGTTCAAAGTCAGCCTCAGCAACCATAAGTGCCAAGTGCTGAGTGCTAAGCAACTCAGTGAGACCCTGTCTCTAAATAAAATACAGGGGGCTGGGGTTGTGGCTCAGCAGTAGAGCGCTCACCTAGCATGTTTGCGGCCCCGGTTCGATCTTCAGCACCACGTAAAAATAAATGCATTGTGTACAACTAAAACAAATAAATAAATAGTTTAAAAAATAAGTAAAATGCAAACTGGGCTGGGAATGTGGCTCAGTGGCTGAGTGCCCCTGAATTCAATCCCCGCTACCAAAAAAAAAGAAGTATGTGCTTGAGCTATAAAAGTAAAAATCATGCTAAAACATAGCAAATTCCAGTACAAAAACAAAAACAAAACAAACAGAAAACTAAGAGGGCCCAATACCACTAGACTCTACTTCCTCTAGTCTACTAATATAGTGGTCAAGGCCAAGAGAGGTTAGGTGGCTTATCCAAGACCACACAGCCCATCAATAGCAGAGCTGAGACTAGAATCCAGGCAGCCTGCATCATAGCACACTGGAGTGCTGCTTGTCCCAAAGCCCTGATTCAGCCTCTGCAGCAATGCTGGGTGATTTTCAGCACTCCTCCTTTGAACAAGATGCAATAAGGACGCTTCTAGATATTGCCCCAGCAGGGCTGGGCCTAGAGATGGAGGATCCTCTGCTTTTGCTCCAAGTTGCAGCAGCAAGGCCCCATACAGGGAGGCAGGGAGGGAAATGGAGAGAGAGGCTGACTTTCATGGGCTACCATATCACATTGCAGTCTCATATCTCATTTGCAGTTCCCCAGTCCCTGGCCCCCTCCCTAGCTCTTTCCCCAGTAGATCTGCATGGTTTGCATTATTCCCTTTCCCTCCCACCCCCCTCCCCGGATATCTTGGTTCCATATTTTCCACGCTGAGGCTCAGTTTACTCCTGGCTGGGCTCCGGGCCTGCACCTGGGTTCTAAGAGAAAGGTCTGTGTGTGTGTGTGTGTGTGTGTGTGTGTGTGTGTGTGTGTGTGTTGGGTGGGGGAGTCCTGCTGTTCATCCAGCCTTTCTCTCTGCCCTGGAAGCAGGCCACCAGAACATACTCCCTGTCTTCTGCTTTGTAAGAACTTTCCCCTAAGACAGTTCTCAAATTAAACGCTGCAGAAGGCTGGGCATAGTGGCACAGGCTTGTAATCCAAGTGACTCGGGAGGCTGAGGCAGGAGGATGGCAAGTTCAAGGCCTGCCTAGGCATCTTAGCAAGACCCCATCTCAAAATAAAAAAAAAATAATAATAAAAAAATGCTGGGGATGTAGCTCAATGGTAAAGCACCTCTAGATTCAATCCCAGGTACCACAAAAATGAATCAATACCTCCAGCCTCACATTTGTTTATTTTGAATGCTTATTAGAAATGCAGACTCCCAGGCCATGCCCCAAATTGACTGAATCAAAATCCTTGGGAGCAGGGCCCAGGAATCAACATTAGACTAGTTGTTCATTCATAAACATTCTGTTTGAGTAGGGCACCATGACCCATGTCTGTAACCCCAGCAACTTGGGAGGCTGAGGCAGAAGAATCACAATTTTGAGGATAGCCTGGGCAACTTGGCTGGACCGGTCCCAAAACAAAAATAAAAAAAGGACTGTTGATGTAGCTTAGTGATAGAGTGTCTCTGGATTCAATCTCCAATACAAGGGTAGGGGGTGGGTGGATTATGCTTGAATCTTTAACTCATTGGCAAGGGATTCCTTTCCATAGTTGACCTTGGTCTTTCTTAGTCCACGTTCATTTAAGAAATGTTCACTGACCATCACTAGCTCATGCTCATCCCTCTCTACCTACTTTTTTTTGGTACTGGGGATTGAACCCAGGGACTCTTAACCACTGAGCCACATCCCAGCCCTTTTTACTGAGTTGCTTAGGGAGTCACTAAGTTGCTGAGGCTGGCTTTGAACTCATAACCCTCCTGTCTCAGCCTCCTGAGCTGCTGGGATTACAGGTGTGAGCTACCACACCCAGCTTCTCTGCCTATTCTTTCTGCTGCCCTTGCCAGCTCCTCTTCTTCTCCTAGTCCTTGAATGCTGGAAGGCCCTGGGGCTTGGAACTTCTCCCACTTTTCACTGCTCCCCAGTCTCCCTGTGTGAGCTCATCTCCTCTCAGTTCTAGCTCCTATCTGCATGCTGATAATCTCTACCCTAGGCCTCTCCCTAGCCCTCTCCCTTGAGTGTCAATCCTATCTCAGCTTGTATGTCCTCCAGGCCCCCCCCCAACTCAACAGGACCCAGCCTAAGCTCATCTTCTTCACACACTCTGTGAACTTTCTGAAGCTCATATCTGATGACCTCATTTAGAAATCTTCTGGGGACTCTCCTTGGCCTTCAAGATCAAATCCACACTCTCAAGCCAAAATGCAAGGCCTGGCCTGCTCTGGTCCAGATCAGCTGAATGACTCACAGTTCCAGAAATGCACCAGGTGCCCCTCACCCTTGGCCTTACATGTGTTACTCCCACTTCCTGGAACACAAGGACATGGTGAGAGGGGGACCAAAGGGGACATCTGTCTTTGAGTGCTGACGTATGGGGGTGCTTCTGAGATTTCAGTTTTAGTGTCTTAATGAACATGTGGAAACAAAGGGGACAGACAGTCTCCTAGCACCATTTACCCCAGACATGCTGTTGTTGGCTCAGCTTCCTCCCTCCTGCTCCCTCACTAACCAGGCCAAATCCTATTTCCCCTGGATTATCAATATGCTAATGATCATAAATAAGCCTCTAAGAATAGTGCCTGGTACCTAATAGATACTCAATAAATATTTGCTAATGATTGAGTGAATGTGTTCCTCTAGCTTCCCTCTGCCAACATATTGTATCATGATATGCAATTTTAAGTCTGTGTCCTGTCCTCCCAGGCTTGAGTTCACCAAGAGCAGGGGCAGTACCTTCTCTGTTTATGCATCCCAAGAGCTCAGCACACACCAGTAGGGCTCACCAAATGTTGATGAAAGAGTTTATTGAGACCCCTCGCACTGAACTATGTCCTGAGGAAGCAAGCAATGATTTAAAACAGTGCTGTGGCCCTGCTCCTGAGATTCTGGAAACTCCAGCTGATACACTAAGAATGGCAAATCTTATGTTTTAGAGGAGAGATGAGGAGGAGGGGTGAGTGGGAAGCCTGCCCAGAGGGAAAAAAAAAAAAAAAAAAAAAAAACTTTTTTTTTTTTTATTGCAGTTCTGGGGATGAAACCCAGAGCCTTATCCATTCTAGGCAGGTACTCTAACGCTGAGCTCCATCCCCAACCCAAGAATGGAAATTTTTTTTTTTTTTTTTTTTGTACCGGAGATTGAACTCAGGGGCACTCAACCCCTAAGCCACCTCCCCAGCCCTTTTTTGTATTTTATTAGAGACAGGGTCTCACTGAGTTGCTAAGTGCTTCGCCATTGATGAGGCTGGCTTTGAACTCACGATCCTCCTGCCTCAGCCTCCCAAAGTGCTGGGATTACAGGCGTGTGCCACCACGCCTGGCTAAGAATGGAACTTTTGGCCAGAACCTTGGCAAATGTGCAGGACTCTTTTAGTCTTCAGTTATAAAATCTATAGCTTTTTAGCCGAGTGCATACCTGTAATCCCAGCAGCATGGGAGGCTGAGGCAGGAGGATTGCAGGTTTCAAGGCCTGTCTCGGCAACTTAGTAAGGCCCTCAGCAAATCAGCAAGACCCTGTCTCAAAATAAACTAATAAAGGGACTAGGGTGGGGATGTAGATTCGTTGTAAACTGCCCCTGTGTTCAATCCCCAATACATATAAATTTTATATATATATATATATATATGTGTGTGTGTGTGTGTGTGTGTGTATGGCTTTTTGATCTATGAAAGCTAAGTGCTGGCTGGAAATGTAGCTCAGTGGTAGAGGGTAGAGTACCCCTGACTTCAATCCCCAATCTCCAGGACCACAAAAAAAGGAAAAGGAATAAAAAGCTAAGTGCCATTCATTTAATATCTCAGCTAAGCCAGACACCAATCCTAAAAATAGGGACCATTATCAGCCCTGGTTTTGCAAATGACCTAGCAGAAGTGCCCAAGGCCATTCATATAATAAGCAGCAAAGTTGTCACTTGGTCCCCAATTTTCCTGACCCTAGAGTTCACATGCTTAGTACCACATTCTCCTGCCTCCAGATCTATACACACTGTAGAACATTTCAAATATACTATCTCCTAAAATATTACTCCTAACCTGCCCTGCAGGGAATTTAGTTCCAAGACACCTCCCAGCCTCTGCCATGGATACCAAAATCCCCAGATGTTCAAGTCCCTTATATAAAATGGCATATTTGCATAGGACCTACACACATCCTCCCATATACTTTAAATCAACGCCAGATTATTAATAATACCTAATGCTATGCAAATGATTTGCAAATAGTTGTTATACTGTATTGTTTGGGAGGGACTCCTTACACATTCAGTAGGGACGCAATTTTTTTTCAGACCATTTTCGACCCCACTTGGTTGAATCTACTGATGTGGAAACTGCAGATAATAGAGACCAACTCTATGTGCTTGCAGGCCTTTTTTCTTGCTCTCCCAAATGAGAGCAGAGTGCAATGTTTCAGAGAATGGAATCTGCAGTCAGGCTGTCTGGTGCATGTACCAGTTCTGCCACTTCCTAGCTGTGTATCACTGAGCCACATGCTGTACTTCTCTGGGCCTTGCTTTCTTTACCTGTAAAATGGAGATAGTAGTGATGGTACCTAATTCACAGTTGTTATGAAAATTAAGCCAGATGTGATAGCACATGCTGTTGTGCCAGTGACTCAGGAGGCTGAGACAGGAGGATTGCAAGTTGGAGGCCAGCCTCAGCAACTTACTGAGGTTCTAAGCAACTTAGCAAGACCCTGTTTCAAAATAAAAAATAAAAAGTGCTAGGAATGTGGCTCAGTGGTACAGCATCCGTAGGTTCAATCCCCAGTGCCAAAAAAAAAAAAAAAAAAAAAAATCAGTTACAAAATACTTAGAATAGTGCCTGTAACATAGTCAGTATTCAAAACAAATGGAATTGGACTCTACGTGTTGCTTGGTTCCCTTACATCCTCCCATGGAATAGGCTTTTCTCAAGTGAAGATGAGCATTCTAAGCTGGTGAGAAAATAAGAGCATGAGCACAGAGATGGGAAAATATGTGATGTGTGTTTGGGGAAGTTCAGAGAGGGCTGGTGTAGCTGGAGAGGTAGATGATGAAGGCATCAGTCTCCCTTTATAAGTCAGGACTGGGAAGAAAGCCCAGGAGTCCTCCAGCCCCTGCAAGCAAAGCCCTCGGATCATAGATCCGGGTTCTCAGGCCTCTTGTGGGCTCCTCAGCAGGGCAGCTGGGACAGGGGCTGGCCCTCCCCAGGCCTTAGGGTTTATACTCTCCAGGCAGCTGTCTGTCTCTGTCTGCCCAGGTCCAGGCCCCCAGGCCTGGTTCACACTCAGGCATCTAAAGCATTCTCTCCTCCTCAGAGGAGAGGGAGGGGGACGGCTGGCAGGGCCAAGGCCCCCTCTGCATCTGGAGGCACCACATTGGGGGGAGCTCTCCTTGGAAAGCCCAGGATGGGGAAGGCAGGGTGAAGGGGCCAGGGCAGTCTGCCAGGGTGGGCTCCCCTTCTCAGCTGAAGTCTAATGGGAGCTGACAAGAGCAGCTGTGGGCCTTTGATCTGCCCTTCAGGTATGTGTCCCAGCTTGGGATGGGGAAGCTGGAATGAGGAATGTTGATGAAGGCGGAGATAAGAAAGGATCAGTCCAACCAGGGAGAAAGGGCCTGGGCCACCAGGCCAGTGCTCAGAGGAAGAAAGAAAACACCATAAGCTAGAGAAAAGCCTGCATGGTCCCTTCCTGCCCTACCAAGCAAGAGAAACCCCACTGGACTCAACTAGACCCTTCTTGCGTGATCTTTATTTCAGGTCTGTACTTCACTCTGCCCACACCTGGACAGACATGAAGTGGGTTGGGCTCAGGACTCAGCCTCAGCAGGTGAATCGGATGTGGGCTTCTTGGAGTCGCCAGGTCTGAGATGGGAGGCTCAGCCCTGGTCCAGTGGATAGTTTTCCAACTGGCCCTGGCCCAAGAGACACCTGTTTGGTGTGGCTGGGACAGATCCATAAACCTTCCAATTGTTGTTTCTCAGGCCACTGGGACTCCCTCCCTCAATAGCACTCTCTGAAGTGGTCAACCACCATTTTCTCCAAAATTTCCCAGGATAAGTTGTGCACCATCTCTTCAGGCAGCTCTTCTGACCAATTTATGGATTTGATTTTGTCATCCCCAGCCACACCTTATAGCCCTTCCCTGGGCTGACTCTGTCCACCTTGCCTTTTCCTTTTTTTTTGGTACCGGGGATTGAACCCAGGGTCACTCAACCAATGAGCCACATCCCCAACCCTATTTTGTATTTTATTTAGAGACAGGGTCTCACTGCATTTATTAGCCCTTGGCTAAGTTGCTGAGGCTGGTTTTGAACTCGCAATCCTCCTGCCTCAGCCTCCTGAGCTGCTGGGATTATAAGCAAGCATCACAGGCAGGCCTTTTGCTTTCTTATTTTTATTTTTTTTTTAATTTTTTTTTAGTTGTAGATGAACACAATACCTTTATTTTTTTAGTTATTTTTATGTGGTGCTGAGGATCGAACCCAGTGCCTCACATGTGCTAGGCAAGCGCTCTAACACTGAGCCACAACCCCAGCTCATCTTTTGCTTTTTTGAATGACATCCCCAGACACTGACCTGCAAAAAATCAAACACAGAAAATCAGACAGCGAACAGACAGAACCAAAGGAGGAGCCAGCTGCTTGCATGAGATTTCAGGTTCTGAGCATTTCTGAAGCAAGCAGATCCTGGTGAGATCTGAACCCAGATCTCAGGAAGTGGACACAGGCATTAAGGCAATTCAGAATGGAAACCCAGAGGGCCTGGGTGTGTAGCTCATTGGTAGAGCACTTCCCTGGCTTGCATAAACTCCTGAGTTCAATCCCCAGCACTACAAAAGTTTTAAAAATGCTGGTGCCTGTAATCCCAAGGGCTAGGGAGGCTGAAGCAAGATGATCACAAGTTCAAAGCCAGCCACAGAAATTTAGCAAGACCCTGTCTCAAAATAAAAAATAAAAAAATGGCTGGGGATGTGGCTCACTGGTTAAGCACCACTGGGTTCAATCCCTGGTACCACCCCCAAAAAAAATATTTAAAAAGGAAGGGGTGGAAGTTGCACATAGTTCTTTTGCAGCTGTCATGTTTGGTCCCTTCATTTCTCAACCTGTTTCGCTTTATCAGAGTGTTAAAGCTGGCAGGAACCTTAGGGGCAATCTCATCCCACCCCACCTAGTGCCCTGCCAGAGGCCTTTTTGCACCTCTACAGCTTCGGCATGGGCTGAGGGGGGAGCTCCGTACCTTTCACTTCTTGGATTGTTCTAGTTGTCAGAAAATGAATTCCTACTGTCTGAATTCACCTCCATGTAACTTCCCCCTTGGACCTAGTCTTCTTTTTAATCTCTCTCCTCTCTCTCTCTCTCTCTCTCTCTCTCTCTCTCTCTCTCTCTCTCTCTCTCTCGGTACTGGGGGGTGAACCCAGGGGTGCTTAACCACTGAGCCACATCCCCAGCCCTTCTTTGTATTTATTTAGAGGCAGAGTCTCACTGAATTGCTTAGGGCTGCTTTGAACTCATGATCCTCCTGCCTCAGCCTCCTGAACTGCTGGGATTGCAGGCATGTGCTACTGTGCCCAGCTTACTTTTGAAACTGTTGTAGATGGAGCAAATGACCTGTAATTCCAGCTAATCAGGAAGCAGAGGCCAGGAATATTGCAAGTTCAACGTCAGCCAGGGCAACTTGGTGAAACACTGCCTCAAAATAAATAAGTGCTGGGGATATAGTCCAGTGGTAGAACACCCCTGGGTTTGAGTCCCAGTAATAGGGTGTGGATTCTTATATATGGGGAGGCTACTGGAGTGATGGTAAGAGCTGTATGATTTAACAGCCAGACACCACTCCCCCCTAACCATTGGGTGGCCCCTACCCTTCAACCTGGATAAATACCATCTAGCTCAAAGACTTTTTTGTAAGTTTTCTGCCCCATGACAGCCTTTCAGATTTCTGAAGATGGAGACCACACCTCCCACCCTTCCTCACAGTTTTCTCTCTTCCAGGATCAACAACTCCAGTTCCCTCTACTGATCCTCCAAGGGTGTGAGCTCCTCTCCTCCCCAGCCAGCAAATTCCCCTCAGTGCAGGAGGGAGGCAGACATCCAGCGTGACCTACACTCAGAAATGTTTGCAGAGAGGAAGGAAGGAGAGAGGCCACTTTGTATCCTCATGTTCTCTCTCTGCACCACTTTCCCCTTGAACTTGCAAGTGTACTCAGTTGCCCTTATTTCTAAAACCACAAGAAGCAGGACCTAGAACAGCCACCTAACACCTTTGCCTTGTCTTTGTGCCCTCCTGGCTCCCTCTCTCCCTTCCTGCCAGGGTCCTTTGCAAACTTGCAAGGGAGCTCCTCAGGAAGCAATCCCCACCCCAAGGACGATGATCTTGTTAATTACACTTGCCTCTCCTCTGGAACCCTCTCAGCATCTTCAGACACTAGGCCCAGTGATCTATAACCAAGCCTGATTTGGGGGCAGGGACGGGATCTGCTTCCATTTAGGAAGAGCTGGCCACCTTGAGTCCCCTCAAGAGCAGTCCTGGGCCAAAGCCTGAGGTCCAGCTCAGAACCTCAGGTCCCAGGGACCCTGGCAAGCCCTTCAGGAGATGACAGCATCAGCAGGAGTCTGACTGAAAGTGAATAAGGCAGGCCAGCCTCCTTCCCAGCCCCCCTTCATCCTCCTCTTCCGGCTGCTGGGAAGTTGGAATTTTGCCCTTTCTCCCAGGGGTAGTCACCTGCTTCCTCCCCACCTGAGTGCTAGGGCTGCTGAGTAGGTGGAAGGGGGTGAAGAAGGGGCTGGGAGCACTAGGTAACCTTGGCCTAGAGGAATGTGCAGAATAGGCCAGGCGACAGGGCCCCTTTCCCAGCCAAGGGCCCAGTGATAAGGAAAGGGGGAGGGGGCATCTGGAGGCCCGTCAGTGGGAGGGAGACCAGAGCGTGCAGGAGAATGTGCTGTGTCAGCCCTTAGCCTCTGAGCTCAGCCTGAACTAACAACGCCCTCCCCTCCCCCTCCTGCCTCCGCTCTCCTTCCTTCCTTTCTTGCCTCCCTTCCTTCCTTCCCACTCTAGGTCTCCATCATCCTTCCCTTCCATCTCCACACCTTCCTTTCCTTCTCACTGTCTCTCTCTGTCTGTCTCCTGGCTCTTTTGGCCTCTGCACCCACAGCTCTCCCTCCATCTGTTTCTGTCCCTGCTTCTATCTCCCTCTATGTGTCTGTTGCCTTGTCTCTCTACTCTCTGCCTGTCCCTTTAAGGTCTTTCTCCCAACCTGTTTCCTTCTCTAGATCCACCCATCTCTCTGGGTTCCGTAATCTGTCATTATCTCATCTCTTGGTCTCTGTCTCTCTCCCCGCCTGTCTCTTTCTCTTTGCCTCTGCCCTGTTCTCCCATGCTGTCCTCTCTCTTTCTCTGCTGTGTAGTCTCCCCTGGCTGGCTGTGCCTCTGAAAGGCACCAAGCCCAAGGCTGCCTTTATCAGCAAAGAGAGGGAGAAAAAGAGGCAGGAGGGGGGCATCAGCCCCTGAATACAGGGGAAGACTGGGGAGGGAAGAGAGCCACCTTTTAAAGCCTGTCTGATGAGCACCCTCTTTACCTTGTGACGGAAGGACACTTATGCCTACTTTTCAGATGAGGATAGTTAAGGAGGAAAGTGACTAGTCCAAGATCACAAAGTGAGCGGGGCGGGGGGGGGGGGGAAACGCAGAGGACCTTGAACCCAGGATTTTCTGCCTCCATGGTCCACTGGGAGAGGGCCTGCTCTTTGCCTGTCATATGCTGTATTCCCTATCCCCCCCCCCCACACACACACACACCACCCCGAACTGATCTCATTCTCCGGGATACTGATCTTTGGCCTTTGCCAGAAAAGAACCCATGTTAAAATCTCCTGAGAATCAGGGCTGGTGATATCCAAGGTTTCATAGTAACATAAGCCTGAACTGGTCCCTAGAAGGGAATCCCCCTAGGCCTCTTGAGAGAGATGACTGAGAAGGTCTCATCTGATGGGGTCACACAGAGTCCCAACTAGAAGGACCCTTGAAGCCACATAGTCCAAATCTTTCTTACTAGTTGGAGACATCAAGGCCCAGAGAAGGGAAATGAGCACAAGCCACCTCTAGACATTGGCCCTCAAGGGAACAGGGACATCTGAAGAAGGAAATTATCAGGGACTAGTTTGGTTTGTATAAATACCATGAAAATTCTATGCAAGCATTTCCACCACCACCACTACCCTGCCCCCATCACTGCCACCAAGCTGTCTGCATGCCATCCCTGGAGCTGACACTTGGAGAAAAGCCTGGGGCAAGTCCTTGTGCCCTGGCCTTCTCATCTCTGGGGCTTTCCGGGTGTGGGGTCTGTCTGACCTCTGGGCCCTGAGGTCTGTGGCCCTGGGCTTGCCTATTTCTTTCCTCATGGGGTGGGGGTACCAGCCCAATCTGGTAATGCAGTTGAGAGAAACAGAGACAGAGAGACATAGAAGGGGGCCACTGGGAGAAAGAATAACCAAAAGAGAAACAGACTGAAGAGAGGTAGAAAATGTGAAGCAGTGATCTGGGCTAGGGGTCTTTGGTGGCCTAGAGGAAGTGTTCAGATGACTATAGCTCAGGAGACTGAGGCAGGAGGAACACAAATTCAAGTCCAGACTGGACCACTTAGAGAGAACCTGTCTCAAAATAAAAAGAGCTGAGGATGTAACTCAGTGGTACAGTGCCCCTGAGTTTAATCCTCAGAACCTGAAAAGATAAAGGAAGGATTGCAATTATGTTCCTTACAGGTCATGGCAGCCCTGGTCCCACCGCAACATTGCCTCAGACAGGCTCCAAAGGGCTGTGCACACACATGAGCTCATTGTGCTCCTTGCCATAGGCCCATGACGTTGGCAGGGATGGGGTGGCTGTTGCCCACTTGCCAAAAGAGAAAAGCAAAATCCAGAAGGCCAAAGCCATCTTAAACTCCAGTGTATCAAGTGAGCTGCCCACCCAAGGCCTTGCTCAGGCTTCTAGTGGCCTTTGCTGCTTTGCCCTCGGTCCTGCTCTGGGAGACGTGGTGTGTGAGTTCACCTGAAGAAGTCTCAAGAGAAGAACTGGCGAGGGAGAGAAATAGGGAGCCAGACTTGCTGGAGGGCATTTAGAGGGAGAGAGAAAATGATTAAGGGAGAAGAGGGATTGGCTGAGAAAGGGAGATTAAAGGAGCCAACAGACAGGGCTTGGCACAGGGATGAGTCAGGCCAACCGCCTCCCTAGATAGTGATCTACAAATATCTTAGAAGTGTAAACAGCCAAGTAGGCTTCAAGGAGGAGGAGGAGCAGGGGCAGGAAGAGGAGGGATGGGGGCGGGCCACGGAGTGATTTGGCCAGTCAGAGCAAGGGCACCTACCTTGGGAAATGCGCTGGAAGAAGCAAGCTGGGCCAGGGGGCATGGCCCTGGAAGGCTGCCCTGGCAAGCTGCACAGGGTTTCAGTAGCAGCACTATCTGGAGGGTGGGGGTGGGTACTGACCTCCCACCTCAGCCCCTCTCATGGACCAGGCATTTTCTTCCCCCTACCCCACAGTGGGACCCTGTGCCAACTTGGGCCTTTTCCATCTCAAATAGGACTGTGTCTGTGGGCACACACAGCATAGGCCTGGGCCTGGGCCTGATTGTCCATCTACATGCACAGCCTTGGGTTGTTTGAAGGCCCAAGGGTGGCAGCAGGAGCCTATCTTCCTCAGAGGGGTCTTCTCCTGCCTCCCAGGGGCTTCAGATGCTGGGGGACTGGCCTGCCTGAGCAGGACTTAGCCCTATTATCTCAGAGCAGAGACCACACAGAGATGCCACCCACGAGGGGTACGGGGCAGGGGCCAGGATGTTGGCCTCACGTACACTTTTCTGTGCTCTGCCCAATGTCCTGATGCAAAGGCCTAGGACACTGAACCTCCTCTAAGTAGTTGTGGAAACTGAGGCTCAAAGAGAAATGATGCTCTTGAGTTTGAGATGAAACATTTCCTGGACAAAAGAGGAAGTTGGAAACAATTCTTCTCGAAGGGTTGGAAATAGTGTTCCCCTTAGACCACCAAGCCATGTTCATGCACATAATCACATGGGCACCTAAATATGCAGGGGTCTCTTCTACATCCCTCCAACAAGGGTAAAATGGGGACACATGAGTAAGGACTCAGAAGAGACAGAGAAGCCCAGTGTTTTCACATTCAGTGAGGGTCTATACTGGGTATTGAACCTAGAGGGACTTTACAACTGGGCCACATCCCAGCCCTGTTTATTAATTTTTTTAATTTAAATTTTAATTTTTTTAATTTATTTGTTTTGGTGCCAGGGATTGAACTCAGGGGCGTTCAACCACTGGGCCACATCCCTACCCCCCTTGTTTTTGTATTTTATTAGAGACAGGGTCTCACTGAGTTGCTAAGTGCCTTGCCATTGCTGAGGCTGCCTTTGAACTCGCGATCCTCCTGCCTCAGCCTCCCAAGTGCTGGTATTACAGGCATGCACCACTGTGCCCAGCCTTTTTTATTTTTTATTTTGAGATAGATTCTCACTAAGTTACTTCGGGCCTTGCCAAGTTGTTGAGGCTGGCCTTGAACTTGCAGTCCTCCTGCCTCAGCCTCCCCAGCTGCTGGGATTACATGCATGCACCACCACCTCAGACTGAGGCATCTGCATCCTGAGCCTAAGTGCCCTTTTTGATTCCTCCCAGAGCATCCTCCTTCCCTATTCATTTTGGTATCTTGGGAAACTATACTCTGGGTAATCTCCAAAGCCCCACCTTCTGGGGAAAGAAAAACATGGCCAGATCACTGGCAAGAGGAAAGTGGCCCAGTTTCTATTGTCCCAGGGAGAAGAATGAATACTCGCCATCCTGCTCCTTTTGACTTCTGGCTGTGAGGAGGGACGTGTGAGAAGCTCTTTCAGAACTGTTGAGCTAGGCCTTTCTATTTGTACCCTGTGGTCCCCACACCAGAGACACTGTGGCAGAGCCCACAATGTATGCCAAGTGGCTAAGAGACCCTGGGGAAGAAAGAAGGATGGGAGGGAGGCATACCGGGAGGGATGAGTCAAGCGTGCACAGTGAGTCTTAGAGTTCAAAGTGCCATGGAGAGCTTGTCCCTGTGAATGAGAGAGAGGGTAGAGATTTTGCTCCTTATTTTTCACAGGAGAAAAATGAAAATCAAGAAGTGAAGGGACCTGTTCAGTGTTCCACAACTAGAGTAGAGAACAATGCTTTGAGTTTTTCTCATTGCAACCTATGAAATAACAACATATGTGTGTATAAAATCATTTTTACATCAAGAACCAGTGGACATGTATGTAAAAATGTGTATATATAAATTGGAAACAAGAGTTTTATGTGACTGCTTATCCTTACTACATGGGACATACACTGTTTTTTTTTTTTTTTGTTTGTTTGTTTGTTTTAAATCCTGGTCAAGATTCACTGAATTGATTATATGACTTGTTAATGAGTTGCAGGCTGCAGTTTGATAAAGAATATTGGTGGTTACAGGACACAGACCCTAAAGCCAGAGAGGGCCCACTGCAATGTGCTCTGCTGCCTCATTTGGAAAGATTGAGGGGATGGGGACAGTTTAGTAAAGTGAGAAGACAGTCATGGCCAATGCAGTACTGTAGCTTCTGGAGCCAAAGGGAGGCCTCCTGGTTATGGCCTCTCACTCCTCCAAAACAAGCATAGAGCTCAGGTAAGAGCCAGAGACACTTCAAAATGCTGGCCCTGAAGGCATATAGAGCCAGGATGCCAATACTGAGGCCTGTTGGAATATGACCTGTAACAGAAGGGAAGGGTGAGACACAAGGAGAGAGAGAATCATCCTGTGAGAGGTACAGACGCCCCTGCACACACACTCACACATGTGTGCCCACACATGGCTACATGCTGACATACACACATCTTCCATTGCAGTACCTCCATCATATTCAGGCTTCCACTGTGTCCCCTCCCTGTTTTTGCAGATATATATGTGCATGCCCCTCTCACACGCTCTCACAATACACACACACACACACACACACACACACACACACACACACAGGTAAAAGAGAGAGGAACAGCTGTCAGTACGTGAAAGGCCACCCAGCCTGAGGGGGAAGTACAGAGCAAGAGCATTATGGGCTCTTTCTTCTCCAGAGACAGGGGCCATTTGCATAATTCCTCCTGGTGAAAGCCATCCCTAGGGGGATGTGAAAACAGCATCCATGGGGGTCTGGAGTCAGGCATTCCCTCTCCAGACTGTTGTGGGCATCAGGTCCCTGCTGCTAAGAGGAGAACACCTGGTCCCATCTTTGGCAGCCCTCGGTGGCCATGAGCCTCTTGGAGGATGGGGGTTGAGGGACAATGATTTTCTGAACCTAATTCTGCCCCACAAGAAGGACTTTGCTGGGGACGAGGAGGTGCTTGGTGTCCCAGGAAGAAGGAAGCAGGTCTGCTCAGGACTGGTTCTCACCAAGAGGGAAGACTGGGCCCACTCCCCTGAAAATGTACACTGGGCACTGGGAATATCAAATTCAGAGAATCCAGGGAGAAGATTGGGGATGAGTGATCAGAGAAGATGATATCACAGTCCAATACCCTCAAAAGAAAGATGGCACACACACTACCAAACATGCTATACAGATTTAACACAATTCCTATTAAAATTACAATATCTTTCTTCATAGAAATAGAAAAAAGCAGCCATAAAATTCATTTGGAAAAATGAGAGACACCCAATAGCCAAAGTAATTCTTAGAAAAGTAAAGCAGGAGACATCACAATGCAAGACCTTAAATTAGGGGCTGGGGTTGTGGCTCAGTGGTAGAGCACTCGCCTAGCACATGCTCGGCCCGGGTTCAATCCTCAACACCACGTAAAGAATAAAGGCACTGTGTGCAACTAAAACAAATAAATAAATATTTTTTAAATTTTTTAAAAATACCTTAAATTATACTACAGAGCTATAGTAACAAATACAACATGGTATTGGCACCAAAACAAACACATGGACCAATGCAATAGAATAGAAGACACAGAGACAAACCCACATAAATACAGTTATCTCACACTAAACAAAGGTGCCAAAAACATACATTGGAGAAAAGATAATCTATTCAACAGATGGTGCTGGGAAAACTGGAAATCCATATGTAGTAGAATGAAATTTAATCCCTATATCTCACCTGGCACAAAACTCAAAGTGAACCAAGGACCTAGGCATTAAACCAGAGACCCTGTGCCAACTAGAAGAAAAAGCAGACCCAACTCTCCAACGTGTCAGCTTAGGAATTGAATTCCTCAGCAAGACTCCTAAAACATAAGAAGTAAAAAACAAACCAATAAACAAGATGGTATCAAACTAAAAAGCTTCTTCACAGCAAAGGAAACACTCAAGAACATGAAGAGAGAGCCCACAGAATGGGAGAAAATCTTTGCTGTCCACACCTCAGATAACACGTTAATTTCCAGCATTTACAAAGAATTCAAAAAGCTTAACACCAATCAATCAATCAATCAATCAATAAAACAAACCAATCAATAAATGGCCAAAAGAACTAAATAGACACTTCTCAAAAGAAGAAATGCAAATTGTCAACAAATATATGAAAAAATGCTCACCATCTCCAACAATTAGAGAAATGCAAATTAAAACTACACTTAGCCAGGCACAGTGGTCCATGTCTGTAGTCCCAACGGCTTGGGAGGCTGAGGCAGGAGGATCATGAGTTCAAAGCCAGCCTCAGCAACAGCAAGGTGCTAAGCAACTCAGTGAGACCCTGTCTCTAAATAAATTACAAAATAGAGTTGGGGGTGTGGTCAGTGGTTGAGTGCCTCTGAGTTCAATCCCCAGTACCCCTCCCCTCAAAAAAACTACCCTGAGATTTCACCTTACTCTAGTCAGAATGACAATTATCAAGAATACAAGTAACAGTAAATGTTGGTGAGGATGTGAGGAAAAGGGTACACTTACATATTGCTGGTGGGACTGAAAATTGGTGCAACCACTCTGGAAAGCAGTATGGAGATTCCTCAAAAAATAGAAATGGAACCACCATTTGACCTGGTTATACCTCTCTTCGGCACACATGCAAAGGTGTTAAAATCACTATACTACAGTGATACAGCCACATCAATGTTTGCAGCAGCACAATTCACAATAACTAAGCTATAGAAGCAACTTAGATGCCCATCAAAAGATGAATGGAAAAAGAAAATGTGGTACATATACACAATGGAATATTACTTGGCCATAAAGAAGAATGGCTTTATGACATTTGGTGGTAAATGGATGGTTCTGGAGACTATCATGCTAAGTGAAATAAACCAATCCAAAAAACCAAAGGTCAAATATCCTTTCTGATATGCAGATGCTAACACAGAACAGGTATGCGCAAAAGAATAGAAGTTCTATGGATTAGACAAAGGAGAATGAAGGGAAGAGAGGGATGGCAATAGGAAAGACAGTGGAATAAATCAGATATAACTTTCCTCTGTTCATATATGAAAATACCACATTGAATCTTCCATTGTGTATATCCACAAGACTGGGGTCCTAATTAGAATAAGATATACCCCATGTTTGTATAAACATATCAAAATAGATTCTACTGACATATATAACTAAAAAAATTAAAAAATAATTTTTTAAAGGAAAGATGGCACAAAGACTCAGGAGGGATAAGGACACCTAAATGTTTGACTTGAATGGTAGAATTGCCCACAGTCAATGGAGCACATTTTGCAAGTAAGAGCCGCAAAAGGATTTTGCAAAAAAAAATACTCAGAAATGGCAAGGTCACACATCAAGCCTACAAAGTGAGGCAGAGAATGGGGCCATGGACAAAAGAGGCAAGAGAGGGATGAAGTCAAGGGACAACTGCCAGGACAGCATCCAGGCTTAGTCGGCAAGAAGGTGCCTATAGCTTGACTTGGTGACCAAGAGAAACTGAAGGAAGGACCAGGTCTATTTGGGGATGACAGGGAGGAAGTCTATTACTTAGTCCCCCGCTTTTTGATTTCTTGATCTCAGAAACAGCTGTATATATCCTTCTTTTCTGGCACTTGTCACCTTCTGACTTCTTTTAGGACTTTGCATTGGCATGCCTTTCCTCACCGACTATATGGATGGGCAGCTTGCCAAGTAAAGGAACCACATCTGGCTTGGTCCTGGGTTGCCATGATGCCCAGGCCATTGATGCTGAAGGCATATGTTGTTTTAAATGACTTCACCTCCAAATCCAGTGTAGCAACCACACAATTGCAGATATGAGGTCAGAACCATTGTCATGACTCTTAAGAATTCATTGAGACTGGGAGGTTTACAGTACAGCATCAGCTTTCCAGAATGAGGAGAGGAAGATGGGTGATATCAACCCACTTGCTCAGTTTAGAACCTTGACCAAATTCTCTAAAGTGTTAAGTGGCCAGTTCTCAGGAAACCTCAAAAGGAAGATGGCAGCACGGGGAAGCAGTGTGTTCACCAAGTTCACATTGAAGCCAGTTATGTCTCATTTTATTTTGTAACTATGTTGGTCTCTGGAGTTCAGCAAAGCTTCTGACAAGGACCCTTGCTCTGTCCTTGTGAATAAAATGGAGAACTGTGAGCTGGAGAAGGTCATATGAGATGAGTTAGTCATTGAATAATTGAACTTAAAAAGCTTTGACTGATGTCAACTAGGAAGAAATTATTTAGCAGCTGCCACAGGGCCCTGGGCCTCCAGCCCATCCTTCACACTGAGGTTAATAGTGATCTGCAGGAGGACTCAGAAGACCTGATCACCAGAGACCCAGATCTCCAGAGACCCAAAGATGCAAGGAGCAACTATTTGGTTGAATCAAAAAATGAAGGAAAAAAAAAAAAAAAAAAACACCCAGGTTGGAAGCAGACAGATCAAATTAAATAGGAGTGAATGTAAAGTGAATGTAAAGACTCAAAGCTGAAGTGCACAAATACAGGCTGGGGAGACAGAGCTTCACAGCCACATGTGTGAAAAAGACCCAGAGCTTTGGATTGGCCACAGGCTTCACAGAATCCAACAGTGTGACGTGGTGGCTAAAGAAGCTAATGAAACCTCAGGCTGTATGAATAGACATACAGTTCCCAGATGCATGGAGGTAATAATTCTGCAAAACTCCCACCCATCCAAACATCTGGAATATGGGGCCTAACTGTACGGCCCACATTTACCAAGGCACATTGATAAACAGCCAGGAAGGGTTTGCCCAGGCTGGGGAACCACAATACTTGAGAATAGGAGAACAGGGGCTCTTTCCCCCATCCAAAGGGGCTCATGAGCCTTGTCCTAAAAATAGCAATATTCTGGCAAGGTGTGATCCTATCGAGTACCCATCCTGTGCTACACACTGTGTGGAGAACTTTACCCATGTTGAACCCCCTAACAACTGTAAGGGAAGGAGTTCTTACTCCCCTTTGACTCAGAGAAGAAAAGTAATAAAGTCTCACATCTAGAAAGTAGCAGAGCCAGTACCAAGCCCAGATCTGCTGGGTTCCAAAGACCATGCTTTCACCTAAATAGCTGAAGGCCAACATGGGGCAGAGGGAACAAGGGTAGTCTGTATAGTCCAAAAAGCCTATCTGGGATCTGTGGATGGAAACCACTGGAAAGTATAATTTCAGCTCAAGCATGCATGGTGTTTGTGGGTTTTTGCTTTGTTTTGCTTTAACTTTTTATTATGGAAAATTTCAAAACTATATAAAAGTAGACAGTACCCATCACCCAGTTTTAACGATTAGTAACTCATGGCCAATCTAACTTTACCCTCTCCCCCACCTACTCCCCTTCTGAGGATTGTTTTGAAACAGATTCCAGCAATCTTATCAGCATGTATACAGATGGTGATTTTAACACAGCCCTGTCCTAAGCTAGGACTGGCATCCAGGAGAGGGAGAGAAAGAGCCTGTTTTAATCAGCTTTTTTACCACTGTAACTAAAAGGCCCAACAAGAACAATTGTAGAGGAGGAAAAGTTTATTTGAGGGATCAGGGTTTCAGAGGTTTCAATCCATAGACAACAAGCTCCACTCCTCGGGGCTCAAAGTGAAGCAGGACATCATGGCAGAAGAGTGTGGTGGAGGGAAACAGCTCATGTGGTGATCAGAAAGCAGAGGGAGAGATTCCACTGATCAGATACAAATATATACCCCAAATTCAGGCCTCTGATGGCCCACCTCCTCTAGCCACACCCTACCTGCCTTCATTTACCACTCGGTTAATCCCATCAGGGAATTAATTCATTGATTAAGTTAAGAATCTCATAACCCAATGACCTCTCCTCTAAACCTTCTTGTATTCTTTCACACATGAGCTTTTGGGGAATACCTCCCATTCAAACCATAACAGAGCTCATTTTCACTAGAGGGCTGGAAGTATCCCTGAGGCCATTCTCCATCCATAGCAATAAAAAATGGCCATGCCAGTTCCCTCGTGTTTCAAACATAACTGGATCAATGGGGTGCAGGTCAAGGAGCAGAGGCCAGAGCTACCATCTAGGCAAAGGAGATTTCTGAAATGCCTTAGGGTTGCAAGAATATTCCTAGTAGTGCAAGCTAAGGAGTCCTCCATACTCCTTAGCATGCCACTGTCCTATCCCTGGTACCCAAGGTTTACTCAGAAAGAAAGAGGCATATATTTCTCCACTCTTAACACACACACACATACACACACACTCAAACACATTCACATACTCACACACCCTATTAGAGTCTTTGGAAGGCACGAAGGCATGTCCTAGGACGCCTCTCACACCTTTCCCTGGAGCCTGGCATGAGTCACCTCCTCAGCATGGACATGTGGGCACAGGTCTTCATGGGAGCCGTGGGAGCAAGCAAACTTCAAGGCTTCAGGGGCCGCCAACCTCCAGGCCTCAGCTACACTTCTAGCAAGTTATTCCTCTTGGCCCTAATCCACCATCCCTCATTGCCCTTTTATGTGTGCCCCTTCTTTTTCAGTCTCTTTTTTTCAGTCTCTCTTCTGGCCTTCAATGGGGACTTCAACCCTAGTGGGGGACAGCTGGAGGCAGAAGTGCAGTGGTTGAAATGCCCAAACCAACCAGGGTAACAGCACTTGACACATTTCAGAGCAAGGAACCTGAAACATTCTTTGGCCCTGACCTGAATAGAGGCTTACACATATGGCAATAGCACAACAGGTACACAGGCTGGATTTGGTGGGCCCCAGTTCACATGTCTATGTTAGTTTATTAGCCTTTGGCTAGAAGGCAGGGATTGGCCTCCTGATGTTCTCTCTGAATGGAGACCAATGACAATCAGGATTTTATGATATTATTTATTAATTCATTTTTGCTACCAAGGATTGAACCCAGGGGCATTTAACCACTGAGCCATATCCCTAGGGCTTAAGTTGCTTGGGGCCTTGCTAAATTGCTGGGGCTGACCTCGAACTTGAAATCCTCCTGCCTTAGCTTCCAGAATAGTGAGATTACAGATGTGCACATGCCCAGTTTCCTTTCTCCCTTTGAACCTGGCAGAGAGAAAAAGACTTTCCCCAACACCCGACACACACTGTGCACCAAAACATTCTCAAATAGAAAATTAAGTGGCCCAAAGCCTCACTTGACCCAATTCACTGGGAAATCTCTAGAGTAGGCACTGGCCAATAGGGAGATCCTCAGAATGCCAAAGGCTGATGATCCCTGTGACTAGGAGAAAGGAAAATGCTCCTTCCCCCATGGCCTTTGCTAGATGTGGCAGGATTGGCCAAGAAAAGGACACTGTGTGGTGTCTCCCTGCTCTACAGTCTTCTTATAAGCCCCTCTATCTGGTGCAGAGCACATGCTTTCTGGAGACATCTTTTGCATTGTTGAGAACACTTATGTTATTTAACTTGGCATGCATATCTGTGTGTGTCTAGGTGTTTGCTGTCTTTTCAATTAGACTGCAAGGCCCCCAAGAACAGGAGGTACCCCTTCATCCATCCTGTCCCATATGAGCACAGAGCTGGGCACCTGGAAGCCTTCAGGTCAACCTGCTTCTTGCTTCTGAGATTGGGCTACTGCTCAGTGTCCCTCCACAAAGGGTGAAGATTCCAAATGCCTCCCAAGTTCTGGGTCTCTATGACAAGGGGCCTTCCTGAATTTTCAGAGACTCTCTTCCTGGCTCTTTCTTTCTCTGGGAAAATTGGCACAGGCCTCTGAGCCCAGACCCCTAGTCTCTCTGGTACATCTCTGTACCACTGTCTCTGTGAGTGGATATCTTATAGTCTCTAGGAAATGAGGGCGGGACCAATGCAAACATCGCAGCTGAATAGAATCTTTGTGGCCTAATGATTTTGGAAAACGATTTGCATGGCAGACTTATTATTCAAAGGATGGGAACCAGCTGTTCCCCCTTTCTCTGACAGCAGGATAAGACAGAGCCAGAACTGCATTTGGAGAGACCAAGGTTTCTGATCTGGAGGGGCCAATGATACAGGACACTGTAGCCCTAAATTTGGGGATGCAGCATCTTCTCTAGAAAGCTCTAAAAGCAGATCACTTTCCATTCCAGCTCAATATGGGCAAAGGATTCTTCTCTCTGGAATCAAGGGATGGACATGATGACTCAAAGAGGATCAAGGAACAAAAAGGCCCAGGATGAGCAGCACTTGGCAAGACATGGACAGGAACTAGGAAGTAAAATGGCTTGGTGAAGACTTGGGAGAGAGATTTGGGACTTTTTTGGACTAGGAACTCCATCTAAGAGACTGGGTAATCACAGGGGAACTATTCCTCATTAAAAGCCAACTATATGTTGGGACCTGTGCCAGAGACTTCTGAATTTATTAATCTCATTCATCCCTCAAAGCAAGACTTTGAGAAAAGAGGTTATTGTTTCCATTTTATTAATAAGGAAACTGAGGCTCATTCAGAAGGGTGAAATGACTTGTCCAAGGTCACACACATAAAATGGCAGGGCTAGGGTTTGAGCCTAGGCCTGGATCCTAAGTTAGTGCTCTCTGCTACTTAACAGTGTCCAAAGAGATCAGTGACAACCTGGGCCACTCCTGCTTGTGGAGAAGGAGGTGGGGAACGGTATGGCACTCTTATCAGAAACAAAGCTACTGCATCAGGCCAGTCTACCATGGGGCTAGTTCCTCTGGATCCAATCACCCTCATTCTTTGATGTCCCAGGCTTGGGCACCAGGGCTGGCTGGGGGAAGCCATTATGCTAGAGCCCTTCCTGTCTCCAAAGAGAATGGGTGTCAGGGCCCCAGGCTCAGGAGTCAATGAGAATGGGTCTGCTCTCATTCAAAGTGAAGTTCCACCCAGGCATCTGGTACTTTCTGCCAGGGTCAAGGGAGTGCCTCCTGAGATGCACTAGGAGGCTGGTCCCCACCCACATGGAACTTGTGATAGGCTGAAGGAGATATTGTGTGTGCCAATGCCCAAGGGATGGTACAATGCACCTGCCTACTCAGTAAGTGTTCAAATATACATGGCCAAATGAAGGTCACTATGGTGAGAAGATCTGAGCCCTTGGGGGAGTTGAGGTGCAGAACTGGGAATCCATAGTGCCTGGTCCAGAACCCATTTCTTCCAGGAGAGGGGACTCTGCTTCCTTTCACCAGCTGCAAGCATCCTGCTTAACTCTTTCCCTACTTCTCAGCCACCCCACCTGCTCTGCCTTGCCCACCAGGGAAGAGGAGATCATTCCCAGCCTCTCTCCTCCCTGCTGTCTCTGCAAACAGATCCATAGCCCTTTTGTGTTTTAAGGACTTTAAGGTTACTTGGACAGAGAAACAAGTGGTGGTGGGGGGCTGTCACCAGAATAACAGCCTAGGGGAAGCCTCAAAGGGTCAAGAGAGTAGAGTTCCAGTTGCCTTTGGCATTCATTGAAATGGAAATGGGGCTGAAGCAGCCCAGCCTTTCTCATAGGCCTTTCCCAGACTCCTTTTCTTCCATGGTCTCATGGACACTGCTTGTAATTTTATTCTCTCTCTTTTATCCCTGAGCTTGGGGTCCTGTATTCCCCAGCAAGGCACCCTCATGATCAGCTCCCAACCCCCAGCCCTCATCACCATCAATAGGCCCTGGGGGGAGCAGAGACCCTCTTAGGGCAAAATAATAGGCATCTGTGATTAACATCATTCAAGCTGGACCAAACTCAAGTGGGTCATTTACATGAACCCTGGAATGTCAGTGCTGGGAGGGAGTTTACAGATCCTCTGGGTCATCCCTTCCCCCTGTCCCTACTCTTTAGGGGGAACAAAGAAGGAAACTGAGGCCCAGAGAAAAGAAGGGAGTTCCCTCAGGGTTAAAGAATGAGGAAGAGACTGAGCCAGGACCAGGGGGCAGGGTTTCAGATAGCTCCAAAGGTTCTAGCCAACTTTACTTTTTATTTCCAACTTTGGGGGCCAAGGGTCTGGGCCTCTGAGAATGAGCCATAGAGGGAACATCAGAGAAAAGTCCCGCCTGCTTTACACAGGGGGTTTCCAAGGAGGGCTGCCCCTAGCTACAGGGCAGCTTAGGCAGTCCCTCAAGACCCAAATGAAGGAAATCCTCATCCACTACTGGCCTACTATGTGCAAAATCCTCCCACATGGGTCATTTTATTTCATCCTCATGACAATATAACCTAAGAAGAAGGCCTCGGGCTGGGGTTGTGGCTCAGAGGTAGAGCGCTTGCCTAGCATGCCTGAGGCACTGGGTTCGATCCTCAGCACCACATAAAAATAAAATAAAGGGGGCTGGGATTGTGGCTCAGTGGTAGAGCGCTCGCCTCGCATGTGCGCAGCCCGGGTTCGATCCTCAGCACCACGTAAACATAAATGCATTGCATTGTGTACAACTAAAGCAAATAAATAAATAAATAAAATAAAATAAAGGTATTGTGTCCACCTGTAACTAAGAAATAAATATTTTTAAAAAAAAAAGAAGAAGAAGAAGGCCTCACTATTATCCTTATTTCCTAGTTTAGGAAACTAAGTATCAGAATTATGAAGGGACCAGGAAAAGGACTTGTAGCTAGAAAGTGATCTTCTGGGATTAGAGCCTGTATTCTGTGACCTGTATTCTTTGGCTCCTCACAGGTTTCCCAGCTGTGACCCAACTCTGGTCCGGGCCACTTTCCCCATCCCCTTCCAATCCCCTTGCCATTCATTCACCTGGGTTCGCCTGGAGTGGCCAGCAAGGGATCCACAGATTAGTGCTCTGAGGAACACACAGGCTGTGTCAGCCACCTCTGAGGACTCTGAAGAGCCCAGAGGCAGCTCTCAGCAGACTGTACAACAGGCAGGTGTGGAGCAGACAGTGTGTGTAAATCTTGTCTAGGTGTGGTTCTCAGTGTGCTTGATGGCTGGTGTCTAAGTCAATTGGCAAATGCACATAGATGCTGGATCTGAGCCTGCGTGGTGGCGTGTGCCTGTAATCCCAGCGGCTTGTGAGGCTGAGACAGGAGGACCGCGAGTTCAAAGCCAGCCTCAGCAATTTAGCAAGGTGCTAAGCAACTCAGTGAGACTCTGTCTCTAAATAAAATACAAAATGGGTCTGGGGAGGTGACTCAGTGGTTGAGTGCTCCTGAGTTCAATCCCCAGTACCCAAAGAAAAAGATGCTGGATCTGTACAGGTGTGAGTATTTGAGGCTGTTTGGGTCAACCTAGACATCTAGCTATGTGTGCAATTGTCTACATGTGTCTGTCGACATGTGGCACTGTGTCTACAGATGTGTATTTCTTTATATGAATATGCATCTTTTTCTGCATATACCTACAATTGTGTGTATGCAGGACTATGAGCATGTGAAGTCATCCCTCCAGTGTCTAGGTGTGGGAGCGGGTGGCCATACTAGTACCTGCACCTGCTGACTTGGAGTTGTGTGTGTGCTCAGGTGTGTATATGGTGTGTGTAACTTAGACGACCTTCTGTGTGATAGGGCATGCTTTTCGAGGTCTCTTTTTGCCTGTGCATCTGGGGGAGAGTCTGCACCACACCTTTCTGGGTCTAGGGGTATCGGTGATGGCTTGCCTAAATATAGCACATGTGTGTGTCTGCACACACATCTAGGTCTGGGTACACCTGAGCCTCTGAGGGTGCCTAGAACACGTGGATATCCATGTACTCTTGGACCCCATCTCAGTCTCCACCTGTGAGTCTCAGCAATCTCCAGACGTTCCCTGCAGCCTTGTGACCCACCCTCCCTGCTGTGGAATCAGGACCCATCGGTGTGAGCATCCCTGTTACACCCTGCCAAGTGCACTAATCCCCCTGGGGAAGTGATTACCAACAACCATACACAGCCGGAGTTGCTTAATCACTCTTAAGAAATTTCTTTATAATCTGAGTAAATTACTTTAATTACTTGCAACTACCAATTAGTGTTTGAAGGTTTCCCTTCCAGAGAAACAAGCCTCCCCCTCTGGACTTGCAGTCTCCTCCTCCTCTTCCCAGAGGAGGGCTGTTCACCTGGCCAGCCCTCCTACCAGGCGCCGGACTGCCCCCTGTTCTGCCCACAAGGCCCCAGGCACAGTGGCCAGGTCCCTGGCTTGGCTTCAGGAGAGCTCAGTTTCTCACTAGTGCTCCAAGGCCTCCTTGCCAACTGCAGGCCCAGCACATGAAGGGGAGGCTGGGGAGTCTGGTGGTTAGGACACCAGTGGTGAGGGCAGCTTAGCCCTCTGAGCTCACCCTCAAGGGCAAGGCTCATTCATGGTCATCCTCTTCCCCTTTCCCTACCTCTTCCCCTTCTCCTTCCCCTTCCCCTTCCCTTTCCCCTTCCCACCGGGGACTGAACCCAGGGGCGCTTAAATGGTTAGCCACATCCCCAGTCCTTTTGTATTTTATTTAGAGACAGGGTCTCCCTGAGTTGCTTAGGGCCTCACTGAGTTACTGAGCCTGACTTTGAACTCATGATCCTCCTGCCTCAGCCTCCCAAGTCACTGGGATAACAGGCTTGTACCACTGCACCTGGCTTCAGTCAGTCCTGGTCTTGTTCCAAGAACTATCACCTTTATTCAGAATGTCCCCTCTCTGGGATTACCTTCCTCCCCAGCCATCAGGAAAAATGGCTGCTGCCTCTGAGCTCTTGCACAGATGGGCCCAAGTTGCTGTAAGGCATGTGAAGGTCAAGCAGCCCTCTGAGTCAGGCTGCTGCCAGCTTCTGCTGAATTCTAGAAGAGGTGCTGACCCTAGCCCAGAACCTCCCAGAGAAAAGGTAGCGTGCTGAATGGAGGAAGAACACTAGCTGGGGTTAGAGTCCTGGCTCTGCCTCATCTTAGCTGCACAACCTTAGGTGAGTCACTTCCTCACTCTAAGCTTCAATTTCCTTATCTGTAAAATGTGGAAGATGATACTGATTTCATAATTTGGTGTGAAGATTAAAGCCCCACCCCCATGGCATGATGCTAAGTACAGAAGGGACACAGAATACATGCTAATAATTCCCAATGTGTTAGGGGCTGGGAACACAAATAGGCCCTGTTGCTGCCTACAGGAAGTTTCTAGTCTTATAACGGAGATAGAACATGTGAAGAAATAATTAGAACAAAAGGAGAATTGTGGTGTTTGCCCTCACAGGGAAATAATCACTAAGTGTTTTTCAGAAAAACAAGAGTAGGAAAGATAGGGTTATTGAAGGAGCCTGTTTTCTTTTTTCTTCTTTTTTTTTTTGGGGGGGTGTGGGTGGGTGGTACTGAGGATTTAACTCAGGCCCATCCACTTAACCACTGAGCCCCAGCCATTTTTATTTGTTTTTATTTTGTGACAGAGTTTCACTAAGTTGCTTAGAGCCTTGCTATTGCTGAGGTTTGCCTTTAGCTTGCAATCCTCCTGCCTCAGCCTCCTGAGTTGCTCAGATTACAGGGCATGCACCACCACACCTGGCAGGAGGCTGTTTCCCGTTGGTCCCTCTCTGGGTTCACTAAGACCTAGACACCTGGAAGGAAGCATCTTTGTGTGGCATAGCCATATAGGAAGTTACAAGCCCCCACCATGAGTCTGCATTGACCTATTGGGGTGCCTTTGTGAGTGTATACATGTGTGTGCTTGCCTGTGGACACACACGCACACGATGTCTAAATTAACATGCTCTGTGTGTGCACATGTGCAGGAGAATTTGGGGATGAGAAAAAGAGTAGGTGAAGATGAGGTAAGAAGTGAAAGTACCAGAAGGCTGGAGGTATAGCTTACTGGTAGAGGGCTTGCCTAGTGTGTGCCAGACTCTTGGTTCCACCCCCAGCACTAGCACCAAAAAAAAAAAAAAAATACCAGGGAGCAAGGCTGCCACATCACCTCTGCCAGCTCTTTTTTCCCTCTTCCCAGTGTTTGGTAGAAGCCCCTCATTATAAAGCTCAAGGGCCCAGCTAGCCAGCCATGGCTTCCTTTAGCCCCTCCCTTCCATGCAGGTCCCCTATCCCTGAGATAGCTCTGTGATAGTACTGATTCCTTCCCATCTTTATCTGGACACACAGTTCCCAGGACATTTGTTCCTCTGCTGTCCAATTATGTTGGTCCCATAGTTCTGACAGCTAGGTCCTATTAATATCTCTGTTTTTTATGAACCCAGGGCCTTGTGCATGCGAGGCAAGCACTCAACCAACTGAGCTATATCCCCAACCCCAATATCTCTGTCGTAAAAATGAGGAAACTGAGGCACAGAGAGATGATGTGACTTATCCCCTGCAAACTGTGTTTGAAGATAAGTTCTTCAACCCCTAGTTTCTCAGTAAGGCATGGCCTGTGGGGTTCCCACCAGCCCTGGGAGGGGCAGGAGGGAGGTTGAAAGGAAAGGCTGCTTCTTTGGGAGCTTGCAGCCATTTGGGTCCCAGCTCCACACCCTTTTCCTAGACCTCAGTTTCACCAGCCCTCCTTTTCCACGCCCCACAGAGCCACGGGAATCAGCAGCCTCCTGGGCAGGCAGTAGGACTGTGAGGGTTAATTAACTGTTTCCCAAAAAGCTTTGAAGATGAAGGCTCCTGGGTGTGGGGTGGGGCTGGCTTGCAGGCAGGCAGAGCCTCCAATGAGTTGGGGCGCCAGGTTGTTATTAAGGAAAAATCCCCCAGCTTCTGGCTTCCACTGCACCCACCCCCTGCCAGGTGCTGCCAATGAGCTCTGCACTTTGCAAGCTCTCTGGACTCCATGCCCTACCATGCCTGGGCGTGCTCTTTGCAAATGTGCAGCCCTAGGCCGCTAGTGTGCAAATGGGGAAAGAGAGAAGGGAATGCAGGCTATAGGCAAAGCAGGTCCCAGGGCCACATGGAGTGGTGGGTGGAGGCATTACCCAAATATCCTGCCTGTGAACCTGTCCTAGCTTGATCTGGGGAGTGAGACTACTGGCTCTGGCCTTGGCTCAACCATGCCAACACTCTTCTGCAGTGGGCCTGATCCAGAGGGCCAGAAGGATGGCTACTGATTCAGTGTCCTGTGTCATCAGAAGGCTAGAATTGGAATTTGAGGTGTATTTCCCCTAGTAAAATCAAGTGGAAAATAAATATCCTACCTGAAAGCTAGACCCTGTCCTCTTAGAACTTCTGATCTATAGTGGCACCCTATTTCTTTACAGATAATTTTAACTGAGCTTCTCCAGAAATCTTCACCATGGCTGATTTTAGGACTGTCAGCAAAAGAGTCTCTACAAAAGAGTTCAATGTAGATAAACTTCCTATTTTCCTGTTGTTCTGTTACTTGGCCACTGGCCTGGAAAAAATCAGCACTCCAGATGTGGGAGCCCCCTTTACTTGTTTTTCACAAACATGTATCCAGTATAGTACTTTGTAGAAGTGTGTTTGCAAATGCAAAGTGTGATAATAAAAGGACAAATTCTTTAATAAGACCTCTGGCCTTGAGCTGGAGCTTCACAGAAATGTCTACATTTCTAAGATAAGAGAAGTTACCAATTGGGCTTCATAGTAACAGCTGGCAGTGGGAAGAAAGAAAGGGGAGAAGAAGCTCTCCCCTTCTCAGGTGTTGTCCTTGAAGGGTTAACTTGCCCACAACAGTGAAAGAAAAAAAACTGCTTTTATGTGAACTTCTGTAAACTGTGAACTTCTGAGCCCTTCCCCTTACATGCTGGGTATAAAGTTCTGAAACTACCTGAACTCGGGGTTCAGGGGATTGATTGATTACAGTGAGAGCTGTACCCTCTGGACCTGGCTGCAGCCAAATAAAACTTTTTCCTGTTATCTTAGGTACCTTGCCTTGTCTGTCCCTACAACAGATCTAGTTGGAAGGATAGAGTTCTAATAAGATCAAACATAACCATTCAACCCAACAGTCCTCTTCTGGCTGACTACCCTACAGAAGTACTCACTTCCATGCAGGACACCGTACACAATCTAAAGGGCCATCATGCCGGGCATGGTGGCACATGCCTGTAATCCCAGTGTCTCAGGAGGCTGAGGCAGGAGGATCCTAAGTTCAAAGCCAGCCTCAGCAACTTAGTGAGGCCCTAAGCAACTCAGTGAGACTCTGTCTGTAAATAAAAAATAAAAGGGGCTAGGGATGTGACTCAGTGGCTGAGCACCCCTGGGTTCAGTCCCTGGTTTAAAAATAAATGACAAACCCAGAGCAAAGAGGGCATGGGTAGTGGCTGCACAGGGCCTGGATGGGAGACAGTTCTGAGCACCTCCGCAGTCCTGACCCTGTACCCGGCTCTTTCCATGTCCTTTATCCTGGCCTCAGTCCTGAAGCATAAGCATTAGTGCCTCCATATGCAGATGACAGTCTGGAGGCTCAGAGACAGAATGACTTGGTCAGTGTCATTATCTGCCAAGAGGCTAAATCTGTACTTGAACGGAGAATTCAGACTGTGCCCACTGGACCCCCACCCATAGTGCAGGAGACGCTGGCTATTTGAGCAACCCCTCTGGGTCTCAGCAACACTCTCTCGGGTCCCACTTTCTACTTTCTCTTCGTTCTCCCACCTCTAGAAAGCAACCCTCAGCAAATCTCAGAGCTCAATTTAGAAAGGGTGCTTGCGCCTTTGGTGCCAGCTGGCCTGTGGGCAGAGGCAGGGTTAGCCATGGTCACATTTCCTGGAGGCTCTCCCACCAGCATCCTGCAAGGCTGGCCGGGATCCCTTGGCTGTGGGCAGAGCCTGGGAGAGAGCCTCATCCTGAAGGAAAAAAGAGGAGGGACTCCCATATTTCCTTTTCTCTGCTGCCTCCTACCCCCTGTGGCAAGACAGTGTGAGACTACCTAGAAAGCAGGGGGAGTGGAGGAAATAACAATACAGAAGGTGCCTCAGGGTACCCAAGGGATCAGCGCTACCTCAGGCTGGAGAGTAGGCTCTTAGTTTCTCTTGCTACCTACCCTCTCTTCTGAGCAAACTATCCAATCAGCCATTTGGGGTGGCTATCCTAGCCCCCCTGTCCCTTCAAACTTCAGGGCACAACAATCAAGACACAAGCATTTTCCAGGCCCTACATGGACTCCTGGCTTCTCGCTTCCACTAGGTGAGTTGCCCTCTGATGGAGATGTCTTGGGGGACCCTGGCTGGGTGTGTTCAGGACTAGTCAGGACTAGGATGCTGGGTTCCCTCCCACCCTGGTCCTAGGGATTGAACCCAGGAGCGTTTTACCACTGACTTACACCCCAGCCCTTATAAAAGTTGTTTTTTGTTTGTTGTTGTTGTTGTTTTTTTGAAACAGGGCCTCACTAAGTTGTCTAGGCAGCCCCCAAACGTGTGATCCCCTGCCTCAGCCTCCCCATTTGCTGGGGTTACAAGCATGCATCACCACTCCTGGCTAGGCTGCTGGCTTTGAGGTCTATGTTCCTTCCCTAGATGTGGCTCAGAGTTGTCTGGACTCTCACTTGGAAATCCATAACCCCTTAGCCGACTGGCCATGTGACAAAAGAAATAATCTCAGCCTGGAAAAAGTTCTGTCCCACTGTTGCTTGTCTGAGGCACCACAGGCAGTGCCAGGAAGACACCCACCTGGATATTGAAGAGACCTGCCAAGGCGGAGTCCCAACCCTGCCTGAATTCACTGTGAGATTTGCTTCCTATTACAACCTCTACATCACATGGTTGCTGGAGGCTCAAATGAGTCAATGGATATAAACAAACTTTGTAACAAGAAGAATTTATTGGGTGCTCACTATGTACCAGGCACTATTCTGAGCACTTTATAGTATTAACTCATTTAAGTCTCACAGCAACACTGTGACCTGGGGACCTGCCTTATTGTGATTTTATAGAGGGCCTGGGGGAAACCTAAGGTACAGAAAGACTACCTAACTTGCCCTAAGTCACAGAGCTAATAAGTGACAGAACTAGGATTTAAACCCAAGCAGCCCAATTCCAGAATCTTCCCCCTTAACCAGTATACTATACTATAAAAGACTGCACATGCCTCAGTATTATTTTTTAATAACTGCCTCTCACTAAGGCTTTTGGGAACTCTTCACAGAAGGGACTAAAAGGGAAAGCAAATGAGGATTTGGAGAGGGGAAAACAAGTGCCTGATTTTTGAAGCGCTCTGCAGTGGTCAGCTCCTGCCTGCCCTAGCTAAGGGCCTGAAGCCCCTTCCCCACTCACAACCTTGGTTTTGGGGGAGCATCGGGCGGCTCCCTTCTTCTCTGGCTGCTGGGGCAGGTCGGTGAGGCAGGACCAGCAGGCGAGCCGCTAATCAGAAGCAGCAGGCTAGCCCAGGCTGCGCCCCGACCGACCGCTTGGCTGGCTCCTAGGCTGCGGTGGGCGGCGAGCGCCTGCTGAAAGGCCCCTGCTCCACCCCGGAGCTACCTGCGGCGGGCGGCGGCGGCCGCGGCGGCCGCGGCGGCGGCGGCGGCAGCGCGATGATGGAGAGCCCGTGAAGCCCCTCCCCAGGGGCCCGGCTGCCCGCCACTCTGCTTTGATAGCCCGGTCCGGGCGGCAAGTCCGCAGTCCAGCAGCTGCTCTGGCGCTGCACATTCTTCCTGGCCAAGAAGGAATGCAGCGAGTTAATGGGATCCAGATGTGTGACTCGGCTGGGCTTGAACCCCAAATACCCCAAATACCAGCCAGGCCACTGGGAGACCTGGGGGTGCACAGGAAGGATGCCGGTACTCCCAGCCTCCTCGAGGACCTGGACCCCAGTCTCATGTCCCTCTAGTTGTGCTCCAGGGGTCGGGGGCAGGGCTCAGGCCTCTGCTCTCTTTCAATTCTAGATTTCATGTCAATACTCAGCCTGCTGGGCTCACCAGCTGCCTCCCCAGGGAGTTGGTGAGCCTGGTGGGTAGCTCTAATGCCCATGGTAGAGGTGGTGTATGCCTATGGGAGTCAGAAGCCCCGTCTTCTGGCACTGCCAAGCAGGGTTCTGCCCCCTCTCCTGAGTACCTAGCCTGAGCTGGCCCTTTATATTCAGGATGCAGGCTTTTGGTCAGACATGAAGCCCAGGGATCACTAGACCTGAATGTCAACTCAAGCTCCACTGGGTCCTACTGGGACGGCCCTGTACTTGTCGTGTCAGTTTTCTAGGCCTTAGTTACCTTCTCTCTACATTGAGAGCACGTGTAGATAGTTCTGCCATGGGAGGGACATGGAACCTGGCTCTGAAAGCTGACTCTGGTCCCTGGTGGTACACAGGGAAAGGAAACCTCATGTCAGTGGCACGGTTCCTGCTTGTACCTTCTTCCTTTCTCTCCCTCAGGGCCAGGCCATGTATGTCTGGGTCCCTGTCACTGGAACCAGAAACTGGGAAGAAAATGAGTCAAGATGAATCTGGGTGCCCCTTGGATATGTCCCTTTAAGAGCAGGTGCCACTCAACCCATGGCCGTGTGTTCATGGGTAGGCTGGGATCCCAGACCAACCAAGGAATGTTACGTGCATATGTAGCCACATGGGGTGTGAGATAAATGGTTTGTAATATAATATGATGGACTCTTAAAAGGTCTTCCTATCCCCACAGCTCTCTTCCAGCCTCCAGCAAGCCCAGAGAGCCTGAAATTGCACCATTAGCACTTTACAGTAAGTTATTATTTGCCATTGACACCACAGTGTGAATTAGCTGATTAGCTTGCTGGAAGACTGAGAGCAATGGGAGGGGGACAATTCCACAGCCTGGCAGGGCAGATCTAGACCTGATTCAGAGGCAGGGGAATAGGCTAGGCACCCATGGTTGAAAAGCTGACAGAGCAGGAGCATGACACCTTTTGGATCATTGTACTGTGAAACAGAAGACCCAAGTTGAAGTTCTGTCATTGTCACTGACACAGTTCTATACCCACATTCAGGTCACACTCTTTTTCTGCACCTCATTGTCCTGACCTGTACAGAAGATAGTGCCTGCCCTGGGTAGGGTCAAGGAAGATGGAGGGATCTCTAAGTGCTGTTTTAAGGAAGACCATTCAAGTGTTTTAACTTCCAGGTGCAGCTCGGAGCTGGGCTATGGCCAGAGCCTCCCTATGGTCTGGAGAAAGTGAAGGAAGCAGGGTCTTAGGAAAAGAAATGTCGGGGCCATAGGAGTGGGGAGTAGGAAGTTCACACTTTGTGGGGGACCCAATTCCTGGTCTACACAGGCTCAGGAAGGTAGATAAAGAAAGAGGGGCGGGAATGAGAGAGGGAGTGAGAAGGCTAACCCCAGCCTATCCCCCTCACTGCATTCGCTTTTTAAAATAAAACCCATTTATATATAAATGTTGGCCTGATGCCCAGTCTCTGTAGAAAAGCTTTTCTGTATTAAACGCTACAATGAATTAAATTAACCATAATGATTTCTTTGTGAATGGAAACCTCTCTCTCTCTCTCTCTCTCTCTCTCTCTCTCTCTCTCTCTCTCTATACCCCCTTCCCCCCGCCTTTGTAACATGGTTTTGATCAGGTTTTCCCCTCCCTCCCTCCTCAACTGCAACACCACCCAGCTCCCCACCCCCAACACCCCTCCCAGTAAGTGACCAGTTCTGTGAATCCTTCCCAAGACCAAACTGATGGCTTATGGTGTTCTATGGGAAGCAGAAATCAGCCAGCCCAAGGGGGCTCATAGGCACAGATGGGGCCAAGGGCCTGCCCTAGGAAAGCACATATCCACCACAACTTCTTCCATGGGAGGTTCGCTGACTGCACAACCTGCATCTGAGCCTCACTTGGTTCATCTGTAAACTGGAGTGAGTGGTGTTGAGTTCTACCAGCTCAAGGGAGGGAAACTAGAAGGGGGATGCTTCTGTGGGTACCTGAGCAGGGTAAATGGGTGGCCTTCATGGGGTGTGACTGAGAACACATCCAGCTACAGGGCATCTCCAGGTATGGGTACCTGGACTCTTTTCCATGCTAGTTCAGTCACCCATCTGAGTGCATGTGAGTCTTGATGAGCAGAGAACCTTCCCCAGGGCTAGGCTCCGCACACAGGCAGGGATGCCAGACACTCCCTCCTAGCCACTAACAATTCTGTATAGGGAATGGTCAGAAGAGGGACCATGACTGTGGCTGGGAAGAATCAGGGGAAGCTTCCTACGGGTGGAAGCTCTTAACCCAGGAAACAGAAAAATGGGTTCATATAACAACAATCATTTGGCCTGGAGTGGTGGTGCACACCTGAAATCCCAATGGCTCTGGAGGCTGAGGCAGGAGGATTGTGAGTTCAAAGCCAGCCTCAACAATGGCAAGGCACTAAGCAACTCAGTGAGACCCTGACTCTAAATAAAATACAAAATAGGGCTGGGGATGTAGCTCAGTGGTTAAACACTCTTGGTTTCTATCCCTAGTACCAAAAAAAAAAAAAAAAAAAAAATCTTTCCCATGAACACACAGAGCTTGACATTTCTAAGGCTCTTTTATAGGCATTATGTCATTTCTCCCACACATCAAGCCTATAAAGTATGCATTATTATCCCCATTTGAGAGACAAGAAGACTGAGGGTTTCAAGCCTCTGGTACCAGTTAATAGGCCCTGCCCACCACATATTCCATCTCTGCCAGACCAAGCCCCAAGCAGCATGTTGACTCCAACCCTTCAGCTCTAGCTCTGGCAGCTCCCCCCCTGCTTCTTTACCACCCACAATGGATGTCCTTTCCTTGCCTCAGTGGCCCCAACTGTACCATGACAGGTGCCCAAAACCCAACACAGATTTCTCAAAAGCACCAAGTCATTGTGCACCTGGGAGGTCTCTTTCCATGCTGCTCCCTTTGTCAACCTCCTGAACCCCATTTACCTTTCAATTCTCCCTGCATTCCTGGGTACAGTTCTGCCCCTCCCTCCCTGGACTGTGAACAATATCCCAGATCTGTGGACACCTCTGTGCCTCCACCAAATGGTGTGATCAGGGATATCAGGATGATCTCTGAGGAGACACATCTGTCCCTCCAAGACCCAATACAGAATAAGTCACTGAGATGGCTGGCAAAGGATGGTGGGGGGGGTCTTTTCCATGCAGTTCAGCTGAGGTATTTGTGGCCTCCATTCCACCCAACACGGTTGTGAAAAATGAACATTTTATCTAGGATATGTCAACTTTGAGAGGGTGAAGTCAAATCTAATCAAATGCAAGTGAGAAACAGGAAGGGACAATGTGCTATTGTTAGGGATGGCCATGTGAGATGGATGCTCCCAGTCCCATGAAACCTTCTTATAAAAGTCTCAAAGCCTCTGGAAAAATCAGGGTCCAACATCCAGAAAGCACAGTAGGCAGATGTTGCAATGTGCAAGAACCAACCCAACAGACAAAGGTAGATTCTTCTTAGAGCCTGGAATCTTCTAGAAGCTCCTGGAAGAAGAGATAGTGTTACAGGGACAGACGAGGCAAGGCACCAAAGATAGCAGGAAACAGTCTAATTATTTGGCTGCAGCCAGGTTCAGAGGGTACAGCCTCCATTGTAATCAATCAACCCCCTGAACCCTGAGTTCAGGTAGTTTCAGAACTTTATACCCAGCATGTAAAGGGAGGGGCTCAGAAGTTCATAGTTTACAGAAGTTCACATAAAAGCAGGTTTTTTTTTTTTTTTTCTTTCACTGTTGTGGGCAAGTTAACCCTTCAAGGACAACACCTGAGAAGGGAGAGCTTCTTCTCCCCTTTCTTTCTTCCCGCTGCCAGCTGTTACTATGAAGCCCAATTGGTAACTTCTCTTATCTTAGAAATGTAGACATTTCTGTGAAGCTCCAGCTCAAGGCCAGAGGTCTTGTTAAAGAATTTGTCCTTTTATTATCACACTTTGCATTTGCAAACACACTTCTACAAAGTACTATACTGGATACATGTTTGTGAAAAACAACTAAAGGGGTGTCCCACACCTGGAGTGCTGATTTTTTCCAGGCCAGTAGCCAAGCAAAACAGGGCAACACAAAAATAGGAAATTTATCTACATTGAACTCTTTTGTAGAGACTCTTTTGCTTACAGTCCTAAAATCAGCCATGGTGAAGATTTCTTGAGAAGCTTAGTTAAGATTTTCTTTGGAGGAGGGGGTGCCACTACAACAGGAGTGTGGTAAAGGGGCAATGTCCTAAGTCACACAAGACGTCCAAGGCAGGAGCATGGGGAGGAAGCCAGCCTCTAACTTTGCCCTTTCCAGCAGCTACACTTAAACTGGTGGGCACTGGGTCTTCCCCGGGGGCTGGTGGGGTTGCAGCTCCCTCATGAATGCAGAGACATTCAGCTCCCATGGAGGCCAGCGACACAAGCAAGGTCATCCCCCAGCCTCCATTCCCTTGGAGGCCCTTCCATAGATGGTGGCCGCTGGGGGTCACATAGGAAGGATTCCAGGCAATGGGGCTAGCCCAGAAGAGTTTGGCAGGGTGCCAACAGGCCTGCCCTGGCACAGAGATATGAGCGCATGGCCGTTGCAACTGGTCTAATTGCTGTCTCATCAGCTCTCCCAGGGGCTTATTCCAGAGCCAAGCAAAGGGAGGTTTCTGCTGTGAGACTGGAGGGAGCCTGAGGAGAGGTGGAGGGCTCAGCACTTTGAAAGGCACTGACAAACCCCAGCATGCCCAGGGCAGAGACCCAAGTCTGGGGGTGGGGAGAGGCAGGGAGCAAAATAGCCAGGAGGGAAGGGACTAACATTCTCAGTAGCTGCTTTTGGCTTCCCCTCTTGACCCAGTGTCTCCCCCTAGCTGGTGTATATCTCTTTTCCCCAGAGTTCTCCCTTGGCTGTACCTGCTTCCTCACCTGCCCTTGATACCACAGACCACTGCTATCGGGCCCCCAGCTGTACTTCAGCTCTCACCTGAGACCACAAAAACCTAATTTCAAAAGACCACTTGTCTGTCCTTAACTTCCTGAAACCTTGTGGCCACATTTGATATGTTTCACTATCCTCTGCTTCATGAAAATCGCTATGCCCTCATTCTAGTCTCCCTACTTAGACATTGGTTTCCTAGCTCTACTTCTTTAGACATTCTTTTACAGTCTCTTTCCTTGTCCCCTCTTCTTCAGTAACTCTCCAAAATATTATCCTCCAACCTCACCTCCCCATAGATGCTCTCTTGTGTCCTCTCAGCCACTCCTGAGACTTCTACCACCTTCTCTTGGCAGCAAGTGAATGCCATGTCACCTCAGCCTGGACCACTCCCCTGAGCTTTAGCTAGTACAGACACAGACTCAGTGGTCATCTCCAAAGACATGTCAAAGGGCTGAAGGTATGGCTCAGTGGTAGAGTGCTTACCTAGCACGTGCAAGGTCCTGGGTTCCATCCCCAGCACTGCTGAGAGAGAGAAGAGAGAGAGAGAGAGAGAGAGAGAGAGAGAGAGAGAGAAAGGTGTCAAACCCATCTCACCCCAAACAGAATTCATTGTACCCCCAGACCATATTTCCACCAGTTTTCATTTCTCAAGAGGCAGCCCCCCATCCACCCAGGCTCCCAGCTAGAAACTTCCGCTCCTCCCTCTCCCTCACCCCTCACATCTAATTAATTACCATGACCTGCCAATTTTACCTCCTTAATAGCTCTGGAATCCATCCCAAGCATTCCATCCCTACAAACACTGCCCTAATTCAGGCCTTTATTATTTCTCTACCACCAGAGTGCGTCCTCCTCTGACCAGTCTCCACATTACAGCCAGTTAGATCTTTTCAGCACAAACTGGAGCATGGAATTCCCACCATCAGAACCAGCCAGTGGGGCTGGGGATGCAGCTCAGGGGTAAAGCACTTGCCTAGCATGTGCAAGACCCTGAGTTCAATTCCCAATGCCACAAAAAAAGAAAAACAATATTCATCAGTGACTTCCCATTGCCTCCGGGGTCAAGTCTAAGTTCCTGAGCATGGCATATGGTGCCTTTAGGATTCCACCCTTACTCATGTGTCCCATGTCCAGCCCTGACAGGACTCCTGCCCTCACAGAGCTGTCCACTCAGCCACCTCATACTTGATCTACTCACATAGGCAGCTTAGGGGTGAGGTAGTTATGAGTGTGGGCTCATCAGGGTTCAGTGACACACTTATAGTCCCAGCAACTCGGGAGGCTGAAGCAGGAGAATCACATATCCAAGGCCAGCCTGGGCAACTAAGCAAGGCCCTGTCTTAAAAAAAGAGAGAGAGGGAAGAAGGGGAGGGCAGGCTTGGGATCCTGATTGCTTAGGAAAGTCACTTACCTACCTGTGCCTCAGTTTTTCTATCTGTAAAATGGGATAGAAACGGTCTTCATCTCCAAATATTGAATTTCCCTCATAAGGGAGCTATCTAGATTGTATATGGAAAGCCCTTAGCCACTGATGCATATTAAGCACTGAATAGGTGTTAGCCTTTATTAGTTATTATTCCCTCTTCAAGGACCATCTCTGTGAAGCCACCTCTTCCTCTTAGATTAAGATAAGTGCATCTCTTCTGGCCCTGAGAGTCCTAACTTCTATCATGACACTTGAGACTATCTGCCTACTGCCTGACCTTCCTCCCCTGCTATCAAGCTATCTATCGAGCAGTGGGTAGAGCTCAGTGGCAGAGAGCTTGCCTAGCATGTGTGAAGCCCTGGGTTCCATCTCCAGCAGTGAAAAAAGAAAAAAAAAGAAAGAAAAGAAAAGAGAGATCTACTTATTTTTGCATCTCTAGTACCTAGCCCATAATTTTTCATATGAGCCTCAGACCAGCCTAGCAGTACTATTATCATCTCCAAAGCTCAGAGAGGTAAAGGGAATTTCCCAAGATCACATAGCTAGAAAATGGCAGAACGCTGAGTTAAACCAAAGTCTGCAGGATTCCAAACCTTCTGATCTTTTCACTTTACCTAAGTGCCTCAAGGAGGGGAGGTCTTGAAACCTTGTCCTAGAAGGAAGGATTAAAGGAACTAGTGGCTGCTCTGCCTGGAGAAGAGACAACTCAAGGGCAAGGACCATTCCCTCCCAGCCATCTGTTTGAAGCCTACTGCTGCTGGTATGTGTGTTTCAATAGTGGTGCCAACGCATGTGTTAGACACGTGTGTGATGAGGTCATGCCAAAGCACTAGGGATGGAAGTCTTCATCTGCAAGCCCCCACTCACCTCTGCACAGTCCTCAGAATTAATAAGATGCTCTCCCAATTTATTTTGTCATTTGATCATCTTTACCCACCTAGAATGAGATAGCCATGGCTCAGACTGGGCTGTGACTTGTCGCAAGTTGCCCCATGCAGAAGTGGCAGAGCTTGGACACCAACATTTAATCAACACAGAAAGTCTATAAAAAGCCCCATTTCCTCTGGAACTCTGAGGAGAAAGAGACTATGGCTGGGGAGGTTATTCCCCAAAGAAATGGGGATGTGAGCCGGGCGCGGTGGTGCACGCCTATAATCCCAGCACTTGGGAGGCTAAGGCAGGAGGATCGCAAGTTCAAAGCCAGCCTCAGCAAAGGCAAGGCACTCAGCAACTCAGTGAGACCCTGTCTCTAATAAAATACAAAAAATGGCTGGGGATGTGGCCCAGTGGTCGAGTGCCCCTGAGTTCTATCCCCGGTACCAAAAAAAAGAAAAAAAAAAGAAAGAAAAGAAAAGAGAGATCTACTTATTTTTGCATCTCTAGTACCTAGCCCATAATTTTTCATATGAGCCTCAGACCAGCCTAGCAGTACTATTATCATCTCCAAAGCTCAGAGAGGTAAAGGGAATTTCCCAAGATCACATAGCTAGAAAATGGCAGAACGCTGAGTTAAACCAAAGTCTGCAGGATTCCAAACCTTCTGATCTTTTCACTTTACCTAAGTGCCTCAAGGGAGGGGAGGTCTTGAAACCTTGTCCTAGAAGGAAGGATTAAAGGAACTAGTGGCTGCTCTGCCTGGAGAAGAGACAACTCAAGGGCAAGGACCATTCCCTCCCAGCCATCTGTTTGAAGCCTACTGCTGCTGGTATGTGTGTTTCAATAGTGGTGCCAACGCATGTGTTAGACACGTGTGTGATGAGGTCATGCCAAAGCACTAGGGATGGAAGTCTTCATCTGCAAGCCCCCACTCACCTCTGCACAGTCCTCAGAATTAATAAGATGCTCTCCCAATTTATTTTGTCATTTGATCATCTTTACCCACCTAGAATGAGATAGCCATGGCTCAGACTGGGCTGTGACTTGTCGCAAGTTGCCCCATGCAGAAGTGGCAGAGCTTGGACACCAACATTTAATCAACACAGAAAGTCTATAAAAGCCCCATTTCCTCTGGAACTCTGAGGAGAAAGAGACTATGGCTGGGGAGGTTATTCCCCAAAGAAATGGGGATGTGAGCCGGGCGCGGTGGTGCACGCCTATAATCCCAGCACTTGGGAGGCTAAGGCAGGAGGATCGCAAGTTCAAAGCCAGCCTCAGCAAAGGCAAGGCACTCAGCAACTCAGTGAGACCCTGTCTCTAATAAAATACAAAAAATGGCTGGGGATGTGGCCCAGTGGTCGAGTGCCCCTGAGTTCTATCCCCGGTACCAAAAAAAAAAAAAAAAAGAAAGAAAGAAAGAAAAAAAAAAAAGAAAAGAAAGAAATGGGGATGTGACTACTGGGATGTGTGGCCCACCTAGAGGGGAGACAGGAGAGAAGGGCCCTCCAACTCAGCATTCTCATCTGCAAAAGGGAACAACAAGGCACCCTCACATAGTAGGTACAAGCTTTAAAAGAAATGATACATGCAGAATAAGGAGATCAATGCCTGGGGCCTCCCAAGAACCCAGTAAATACAACATTGCTTCTGAACTCCTGGAAACCTTGGAACAGTGACAAAGATGTTCTAGGAAAGTCAGCCAGTCAAGAAATGGGGTGTGGTGGTACACCTCTATAATCCCAGCTACTACACCAGAGTCTGAGGCAGGATGATTTCAAGTTCGAGGCCAGCCTTGGCAATTTAGCGAGACCCTGTCTCAAACTAAAAATTAAAAATGGGGCTGGGGCTGTAACTCAGTGGTAGAACACTAGGCCCTGGTTCAATCCCCATGATCACACACACAAAAAGGCAGAACCAGATTATGAAATCCCATTTTACAAACTCAAGTTAAGTCACATAAGCTTTTGAGACTTCTTTTGTGTGGGGGAGGGTACTGGAGATCTAACCCAAGGGCACTCTATCACCCAGCCACATCCCAGTCCTTTTTTCATTATATTATTGGGAGACAGGGTCTCCTTACATTGCCCAAGCTGGCCTCAAATTTGCGATCCTCCTGCTCAGCTTCTGGAGTAGCTGAGATTAGAGGCATATGCCACTGCACCAAGCCCCTCTCAGTCTTTGTGGCCTCATTTATTAAATGGAGACAATCAGGTCTGCCTTAAAGAATTTTTGTGAACTGGGCTGGGGATGTAGCTCAGGGGCACAGCACTTGCCTCACATATGCAAAAAGCCCTAGATTCAATCCCCAGTACTGAAAAAAAAAAAAAAAAAAAGCCCTGAACAATGTTGTGAACATTTACCGTGAATACATGCAAAATGGCCAACACAGGAGGACACACTAACAAATGGCAGCAGTTATTGTTTTTTTTTTTATATTAGATCTTAGGGAACAGTGATAAATATTCTGGAGCCATCTGGGTTCCAAGCTTTTTCTTTACCTCTTAACTGTGTGACCCTTGACAGTTCACTTAACTTCTCTGTGCCTCATTTTCTTGGCAACAGAACTTGCTGAGAAAGAGTAAGTGGCCCACTCCATGTAATATACTCCTGGTACACAGTACATGCTCTGAGGATTGGTGAGGTATTGTTACTATCGGACTAAGGCCCAAGGGGCATGAACCAGTATTCCCCTTCTCCCAAGGCACCACACCTCCTTCATGAACAAAGACTTAGCTTGATGCCAGTTGGAAGAGATTAATGAGGTTCTTTTTATTCAATCTCCTAAAGGCATTAAAATGACCCCTCCAGAACTGGGGCCCAGCTCCCCTGCAAGCCAGACTTTGACAAAGATGCCCTAGGCTCTCCCCCATTTAAAAAAAAAAATTTTTGTTTAGTTGTAGTTGGACACAATACCTTTATTTTACTTATTTATGTTTATGTGGTGCTGAGAATCGAACCCAGGGCCTTGCACATGCTAGGTGAGTGCTCTACCGCTGAGCCACAACTCCAACCCCAAATGCATTTATGTTTACGTGGTGCTGAGGATGGAACCAGGCTGCACACGTGCGAGGCGAGAGCTCTGCCGCTGAGCCACAACCCCAGCCCCTCTCCCCCATTTTAGGCCAGAACCATTTGATCCCTTCCAAAGAGGTTTTTTCTTTTGTTGTTGTTTTGTTTTTTTAATTTTTTTAGATGTTGATGGACCTTTATTTTATTTGTTTATTTATATGTGGTGCTGGGAATCGAACCCAGTGCCTCACACATACAAGGCAAGTGCTATACCACTGAGCTACAACTCCATCCCCGCTTGCAAAGAGTTTTGTTGGGCTTGGAGGGCTCAGAAAACATTAGATACCATCCTTCACTCTCTACCTGGGAGGTCAGAGGAGGGAGCCAGGTAAATAATCTACCTTTCACACACTGAACTCTGGCCCCCATAGCTGTGGGGACTGCAGGGGCTTGGCTTCCTGGGCTCTGTGGCTGCACAAGGGCAGGCCAGGGTTTAGGGCCAGCATCTGGGGTCCAGGCCCAGACCGTGGAGGGCAGGCGGTGTCCGCTGAAGTTCCGGTTCTGGCTCCATTTACTACAGGCGTCCTGGAGTCACGGTGCATTTTCCCAGGCGCCTGCTCCCGTCTTTCATAGCTTCTCCCGCCACCTGGGCGCAGCTAGGCCTTCGGGCACACGCCAGGAAGCGTGAGCCCCAGTCCTGGCCCACTTGGGTCGTCAGTGCTGGGGGAGGCTGGGATGGGGCTTTCACACACCGAGAGTATGTGTAGGTGCATGTCAATGACCTCTCTGCTCCCCGTACCCGGCCCGGCCCCCACCCCCAGTGTCGCGTGGAGGGAAATCAGGAGAAGCGAGGAATTGTTTGTAATTAGTGTGTTTTTAAAGGCTTTTCCGTGAGCCTTTAGCAGATTTCGGGGGAGGGCAGTTTGCCAGGGAGCATTGAAATGGAAATCCTGTGTTTTAGCCTGGACCCTCTTGGAAGGAGATTCTTCCCAGAGAAAAGGCCAGAAGCCCCGCCCCTCCCCCCCCCCCCCCCTTTCCCGGTGCGCTGCCGTGGTCACGGCGGGCTTGGCGATGTGGGGCGGCTTTGTGGAATGGCATTCCTGTGCACGGGCCTCATCTCTGCCTCAGGACCCCGCCGTTCAGCCCCCACATGAAAGGCTGCTGCAGGGCCCCCATGTCCCACTGACCCCCTCCCATGGACGCCCTGTTCACGTCCCCCATCACAGACATTCTCCCTTTCCCCCATTTTTTCCCAAATGGGAGGCATCGGACCCTGGAATGGGGCACTTGCAAGAATTCCCTCCTCCCAAGTTACCCAGAGGTCATGTGCACAAGGGACAGTTCTAAGAACAGCCCCTCCCACGTGAACAGTATTTTACAGCGTGCAGTGCCATGGAGCGTCCACCAGGTTGGTTACTCCTCGCAGCCACCACAGGACTAGCTATCGTCTATCTATGACTATTAGTGCCTGGTGGGGCTGGGGGAGGGGCTGACTTGCCCAAGGTTTCTCTCTAGCCAAAGAAAAGAGCTGGGTTGAAACCCCAGATCTGGAAAATGCCTCCCATCCAGTCCGCAGCCCAGGCTGCTGCTCCCACACACTGGCTGACACGCAGGCAGGGCTGTTCTTCTGGTGCAATCCCTGGGCCTTGTGGTCTGGGATCATTTCCTGTGGCCTGAAGTACTTATTTGCAAGTTGTAAGGACTGCCCGTTTCTGGAAGCCTCGCTGAATGCTTCCAGCTGGGAATTTAACCTTCTCAGACCCAGCTGTGGATCTTGAGAGCTTTCTTAGTTCCCACCCACTTTTCTAGAACCTCCTGAGGTAAATTAGTTGCGATTGAGTGGGAGACAGTGGAGAAATACTGGACAGTGATTCAGAAGAACTTGGTCTGAACCTGGTTCTGCCACCCACTTTCCCTGTGACCTTGGACAAGTCCATTGACCCCAAATCAAGGCTTAGAATGTGTGCTTCCCTGCCTGAGTGGGCAATCCGGGCCTCTTGTTTTCACTGGAAAGTAAGTGCAAATTAACTTCCCCTTCTGCAGTTCGGAGCCTGTGAAACCCTGGAATTGTTGCACAAGAAAGCTGACTAAGTAGGTCCTTGGGGACAATGGAAATCATCCTCTCCCCCAAACACTACCTCTCTAGCATTGTACAGATGAATTAACTGAGACCCAGGAAAGGGGAATGATTTACCCAAAGTCCTCCAGGGAAGCCAGCAGCAAAGTCAGGATTAAAATCCAGCTCAGCAAGCAATGGTAGCACAGGCATTTTGAGAGATTTTACCCTCCAATAATTTCCCACCAACCCCCCTAAACTACTCCCAATACAATTGCAATAGTAATAGATGCATATTTTAAATCCTGCATATGTAGGGTTCATATGCCTGTAATCCCAGTAACTCTGGAGGCTGAGGCAGGAGGATCACAAATGCAAGGCCAGCTTCAGCAATTTAGCAAGGCCCTAAGCAATTTAGCAAGACTCTGTCTCAAAATAAAAAATAAAAAGGGCTGGGGATGTGGCTCAGTGATAGAATACCCTGGGTTCAATCCCTGGTATAAAAATAAATTAAAATAAAACAATAGTCCTGGGTAAATCATGAATGACAGTATCTTCAGAAAGCTTTGCTATTTTTGTGTACTGCATGATACTTGTCTTATAAACATGTGCAGTCTTTGCTCTGTGAATGCACTCTCCAGAGACTTCCAACCATCCCCTAGACTGTTGCTGTCCTTAAGGCTCTCCTGGAGAGAAATGCTGGTAGTGACAGGGAAGGCAAGTACTCCCTGCTGTCCTCCCTGCAGCCTCCTCTTTGTGTTTGTGGACATGCAGCATCTCCAGGGATGTCCCTGGGCCCAAAGCTGATGTCCTGGGTCTCCCTCACCCACCCCTCCTTAACTAGGGGAGGTTCCTCAGCCCAGCCTGCTCTCCTCACTTCTGCTCTTACATTGGTTCTAGAAAGATGACGATCCAAGGAACAGGGTCTGGGAATTGCTGAAAAGGAAAGAAAGTTTCATTGATATTTATAAGTGACTCTGCCTGCCTTTCCCCAGTGTCCTCCTTCTTCAGAAAGGAAGGCTTTCTGAGTCTGCCTTAACGCACAAAGCATCATGGAACTAGAGCATATCAGAGCTATCCAGTTCCATCCTCTCAGGTTACAGATGGAGAAACTGAGGATCAGAGTGGGGAGTAGGGACTCAGAAACCTGGCAGCAGAGCTCAGACCAGAAACCTCTTCTGTCTCTGCAGCCAATATTTTTTTCCACCCTCGCCTGGACTGTGCCGCCTCCTGTGTCCACGTGCAGGCTCGCCCATGTGTGCACTAATGCAGGTTGACAGCTGCTGGGAGGGTCACACATGGAGGCACACACCGGCCCATTCACTCTGACACATACCCCAGCTGGCTGTCCCCCAACATGCACTCCACCATGCCCACTCACCAGCACCTTCCCAGCCCTCCCCTTCCCCTCACACTCTCACTGTCCTCACACAAGTGTACCCACACTGTGTCACAAACCCTCCCTGCTGGTGGTCCCTGGATTTCCCTTTGTTGATATGACTGCCCACAGCAGTGCAGAGAAGAGCTCCAAGGTTCTGAGGGGTGGTGGGGAGGGTTATGTATCACAGGCTGGGTCCAGAAGGCGAGGGGCCCAGCCACACCTTAAGTAAAACAAGCAAGGGGAGGAATCTCTAGCATTTGGAGAGAGAAGGTGACAGTGGCTAAATAGCCTGACCACAATAAGCTCAGGAGCAGAGGGCCCGGAGGCCTGTTCCATCAGAGGCAGGGCAGGGTACTGGAAGAGTATCCAGGCAGCCATCCAGAAAGTGTCAGCTCAGGGACCACTGGACACTCGCCCAGGCTGAGAGGAGAGGGTTGGAAGTGGGGGAAGCAGCCTCTTCATAACTTGGAAGAAATTGCTGAGCTGGGGAGAGGCCAGGCCAAGGTCCCTGACCAGAGAGGTATGAAGGTGACAGGTCTCTTGGGCTGGATGAGGTTGGACACTGCCTGACACCCTGTGGGTATCATGCCAATACATGATTATTAGATGAATGAAGGAAGGAGTAGTGCCACCTTTGGTACCAGGGATTGAACTCAGGGGCACTTGACCACTGGCCACATCCCCAGCCCTTTTTTGTGTTTTATTAGAGACAGGGTCTCACTGAGTTGCTAAGTGCCTCGCCATTGCTGAGGCTGGCTTTGAACTCGCGATCCTACTGCCTCAGCCTCCCAAGTGCTGGGATTACAGGCACGCACCACTGTGCCCGACAGTAGTGCCACTCTTTATCATTGTGATAAAACCCATTCACAACATGGGCTGGCTGGATGTGGCTGGCTGAGTGAGGAAGGGTTAAAAGGATGGAAACCTCCAGAAAAGAAACAGAGCCCTAGGGCACTGGACCTGGGGGCTTGTGCCATAGGACACTGCAGGTGGGACCCCTTGTGGCAATCTCATCTAACCTCTGCCCCCACTATGTGTTAGATGGAGAAACTGATACTCAGATGGGGGAATGAATTTTCTACGATCCTGCAGCCCATAGATGGTGGGTCAGTACAAACCTTGCTTTACTCCCCCATTCGGGAAGCCAGCACTTTCCAATAACTGCCCCTTCTCTGCTGTCTCTATGAACCTGAAGTCTGCAGACAGAGGCTTGGGAGCTTTGAGTCAATGGCTTGTGGGACCAGAGAGAGGCATGGGGAAGCAAGCAGGGCAGAGAAAAGTGTAAAGGAAGAGGAGAGATGAGCTGATCTGGGGGAACCAAGGAAGGTGTCCTTGGTTATGAATAGGGGCATCAAACATAAGAGGGAGATATGGATCACTCTGCCCACTCTGATGCAGTTGAGACCAAGCCAGTTGCCCTCACTGTCAAAAAGTCCATGGGGCCAGGAGCAGTGGCACATGCCTATAATCCCAGAAACTCTAGAGGCTGAGGCAGGAGGATCACAAGTTGGAGGCCAGCCTCAGCAACTTAGTAAGATTCTCAGCAACTTAGTGAAACCCTGTTTCAAAACAAAAAATAAACCTGGCATGGTGGCGAACACCTGTAATCCCTGCTGCTTGGAAGGTTGAGACAGGAGGATCACAAGTTCAAAGCCAGCCTCAGCAACAGCAAGGTGAGACCCTGTCTCTAAATAAAATACAAAATAGGGCTAGGGATGTGGCTCAGTGGTTGAGTGCCACTGAGTTCAATCCTGGGTACCCCCCCAAAAAAAAGAAATTAAAAATAAATAAATAAAAAGGACTGGGGAATGTAGCTTAGTGATAAAGCACCCCTGGGCTCAATTCCCAGTACCTGCTCCCACCCAAAAATATCTGTGGAGCAAAGTTTGTGTTCCACGTGTTCATGTGCACAAGCACACACACAAACTCATGCACACATTGCCTCATGGTATCTATCCTGTGGTGTGACAGAGGTGATGGTTATAAAGCCAGTTTTCATCTTCCACTTCACAGCAGGGCCTGGCATTGCAACTAGAATAGAAGTACTGGGTGACTTGGGGGACAAAGGCCCTTAGATTCTACACACCACCGATGGATATTTTTCTTGTTAACACACAATGCCGCTTGCATAACTGGAACTAGCTAGACACTGTGAGAAATGTTTAGGGCTTGAGAAAAAGCAGGAGGAGGAATAAACAGCCACAAAGCCACAGGGTCTCAGGGGCTGTTTTCTTGAGAACATCCTGCTTCCCTCAACTTCCCACATTCCCATGAATGGGGGTCTAGAAAGGACGCTGCTAAGATGGAGCCAATCCCCTCTCTCAGCAGCCCAGAATGGCCTACTGGGCACACAGAGCTGGCTATTTGGACAGAACCCAATGTTCTCCATGGCCTACTACCCTCCAGGTTTGGCTTCTGGTCAGATCCAGTCTCTAGCCTGGGTCCAGGCTGGAAGAGCAGTGATTGGACAGCTGTCGGGGCTAGAGTCTAAGGGATGTGTCCACACACTCTGTCTGATTAAGTGTACATAGTGAAGCTAGTGGTTTCTATTCAGCCCTGACCCCAGCCCCAGTCCTAGCCCCAATTTCAGCCCACAAAACCATCTCTGAAATGATAAAGCAGTGGCTTAGAGGACATGGAAAAGATTCAAGATATGAGGGAAATGATCCAAAACATTGATTTTTAGAAGATGATTTGGGAAAACTCCTTTGGCCTGAAGTGGCCAACTCTATCTCCTCAGGTGGCCCCCTCACTATTCTAGAATGTATAGGTATTATCTTCACACAGAGGGCCAGGATGCTTAAACCCAAGTGCACAAGGAGATGCCCATTAGGAATGTAAGGGGGGGGGGTGTAAGCCCAATGAGCAATGCCCTGCTTCACTGGCCTGGGCCCAAGTCATTCAAAGACCACCTTCTTCTTTTTCCCCCACAATGATAGAAATCAAACCCAGTGCCTCACACACAGAGGCAGGCACTTAACCACTGAGCTACACATCAGCATTTTAATTTTGAGACAGGGTCTTGCTAAGTTGCTCAGGCTAAACTTGAGATCCTCCTCCCTCCACCTCTGGAGTAGCTGGGATCACAAGTGTATACCACCACTCCTTGCTAAAGGCCAACTTCCATTTTAAATTTCAGGGTGGGGGGTACTGGGGATTGAACCCCAGGTGCACTCTATTACTGAGTTACATCCCCAGTTTTTTTCCCCCACATTTTATTTTGAGACAGAGTCTCCATAGGTTGCCCAGGCTGACCTCAAACTTCCATCCTCCTGCCTTGGTCTCTCCAGTAGCTGGAATTACAGGCATGTACCACCATGCCCTGCAAGACCACCTTCTTGATGCAAACTTGACGGACTCCTTCCTGATGGTTCCATGGAGTGAACAAACCCTCAGACACCCAAAATTCTTCCGCTGTAGGATTTGGGGTGGGAATGTCAGAAAGAGTGCATTCCCCAGTCCCTGCACCTTAGCCATTTTGCAGACAGAACTTCTATGCTCTCGAGCCTCTTTTAAGGGGTACAGAGATTGAACTCAGGGGCACTTAACCTCTGAGCCACATCCCCATCCCTTCTTTGTATTTTATTTAGAGACAGGGTCTCACTGAGTTGCTCAGGGCCTCACTTAGTTGCTGAGGCTATATTTCAACTTGCAATCCTCCTGCCTCAGCCTCCTGAGCTGCTGGGATTACAGGTGTACGCCACCATGCCCAGCTCCCCCAAGCCTTTTCTGGAGGTAAGACTTCCTGAAAATTCATTTTCTTCATGACACTTTTGCCCTTCCCATTCTCAGAAAATTCCCACCACCTTTTGGGAGGTAGAACTCCTTGAAAAGAGCCCATTCTAGTCCCCAAGTATCCCCATTTCAATTCTCACTCTGCCTGCTCCCTGGAAGATGGGTAAAGTGGATCTGGTGGCACCCCTGGGTCCTTAAATGAGAAGCATGTTTGTTTATAGCCAGATGAAATTCATCCCCTACTCCCACCCCTTCCCCTGGCCACATCTGTGTATGCCTCTCAGAAGTTCCTGGCCTCTGCACCAAACTGGCTGGGGAGGTGGGGTCCCCTCCTCCCACTTCTCCCAACCTTCCCACCCCTGGATCCCCAAGAGGCGGGGCTGAGGCAGCTGCCACATTCAGCGTGGCAGAGCCGCCAGCTCAGTACAAATCAGAAACACATTGGAGGCAGGCAGGCCGGGCGGGAGCAGACAGGCCGGGCATGGGGCCCATTAAGGCCGGAGCCTGGCCGCACTGTTTACCGTCTCAGAACAAGGTTTCAGGTTTGCCTTCCTGATTGTTTGTTTGTTTCAGAGATGAGAAAGGCCAAAGAGGCAGCTGACAAGTACCATGGCAGGCATGGGGGGTAGCAAAAGAGGCCCTGGCTCTCCCAGGTTCTCCCCACCCTGAAACTCACGGAGCACAGGAGAAGGAAGCAGTCTTCCCTACCCCCACCCCAAATTCCAAACAGATGTGCAGTCAGATTCTTCCTCTCCTTGGTTGGGGGAAACAAAAGAAATTAAAAATGGGACCCTAGAGACACTAATTTCAGGAGAACCCGAATATACAGAAGGGATGAAAGGGAGACACAGGAAGGACTTCTGGAGGTACAGGTGAGACGGGAGAGGTGGGGGGGGGGGGCAGCAGCTCACTCCTTTCCCTAAAGAGGAGTTCCTAAAGATTCCTATCTGGGGTTGGGCGGTTAGGGGGAGGGGGTCCTGCCTGGAAGGATGATTGCTCTGGGAGGTCCCACTGAGTCTCAGATGTAAAGGATTCAAAGATGTCCACAGACATGTATAGAATCTATATATCTTGATTCAGTGAGTCCTGACTTAATCAGGGCTGGCAGTTGGGCCCCTCACTGAGAAAAGGAGACTCTGAGGCCCAGAGAGGGGCAGTCATTGCTCAGGGCAGAACAGCAGATTGGGTTCTGGACAAAACCTCAATTGGAGGCCTCCAGGCTTCTAGTTCATTGCTTTTTCCCTTTTCCCTGTTCCCTTTCCTCAGTGTTCTAATTTTGGAAGAAAGTGGATTACCTGCCTCTCTCTCACTCAGTCTCACCCCAGCTCAAACTTAGGGAACAGGCTTTCTCTTTTGTGGGATCTCTGCAAAATTCTCTCTGGATTTGCTCTACAGTACTCCATAGAATGGAGTTTGTACCAGTGCCTCCCCACATAGGCCAATCACAAACACTCACAATTGATTGTGGACAGTGTGGCTGAATGATGAGCACTTAAGCTAAGATGACTGGGTCAGTGACCTTGTTTCTAGCAATAGAGTTCTAAGCCTGCCATAGGCTAGGCCTTCTATAGGACACATAGGGCTTGCTGGCCAGTTCCTCTCCTACTTTCAGACCTGCCCACCTCCCTGCCAAGTCAGCTCAATCCCTGGTCTCTATCCATGCTGGCCAGAAGCCAGGCTGTGCCAGCAGAGACTCTCCGGTGTAGCCTGTAGCTGACACCAAGGTCATCTCTGGATCCTCTCTGGGTTTTGGGAGGAGTTTGGCAGGAGATGGCCCCACAACACATATGTGCTTGCATATATACATACACATACCATTTCTAGAAGCATCTGCTGACACATTAAAACTACAAGCCTGGTAGTCACCAACAGATGGCCCAGTGTCCATTCAAGGCCTTTGTCCCAGGGAGCTTTGAAAACTCCAGACAATGTTAGTGTCTATGCCAGTGCTGCTGAAGATCAATGCTAAGGGACAAGTTTGGGAGTTAGTGACCAAGGAGACTGGATTCATTCTCTCTCTCTCTCTCTCTCTCTCTCTCTCTCCTCTCTCTCTCTCCCTCTCTCTCATACACACACACACACACACACACACACACACACACACACACACCCTCCTCTTTTCTCTCTCCCTTTTTCCCTCTCCGCCTCCCTCCCCATCTCTCTTTTTTCTTGCAGTAAATTCCAAACAGATGGGCAAGTCTTCTCTCCCACTTCTGAGTGGACAGGGAATATCAGCCATGGGGGAACCAGAAATCACTCCCTTCCTCACACTGGATCATCCCAGTCTCTTTCAGTCTCCTTTTCCAGTGTCTCATGCCTTTCTGGATTAGGCCAGATATTAAAAAGTATTTCCTTAGTCCCTTTTGTTCTGTGTCTACTATTGACACTTGTGCTTTCCTCTCTGCAAGGCCTCCAACACAGTGAGGAGGAGGACAAAGGAGGGGGAAGGACACACTTTCTAGGATTCAGCTATCAGAAGGGCCAGACCCAGGCTGCAAGCCCATTATCCTGGGGGAAGAAAAGCTAAACTCCTAGGCATGACTGAGAATATCAATGGAGTACTCTGTCTGCCTATACAAGTGCTCCAAGTCCTGAAACAAGCACATTCAGAAATGGCAGCATTCGGAACAGTCAAGTGCTGCTTCTTGCTTTGCAGCAAGAGCAGGGTCTTCTTATTTGAGCTATAGACAGAGGGATTTATATGTCTCCATGTGATTTTCTCTCTCAGTGCCAAGACCCAGAATCCCTATGCATAGGCAGGGCTGGGACAAAGCCTCTCACATCTAGGTATGTTTCCAGAAAGAATGGAGGGGGTGGACTTAGCTGTATGGTTTATTGGGCCTGCAGCCTCTTAGATCCACAGCTGTGGTCAAAGAGCCATCGCCCAGATTCCTAAGGTTAACCCCCAAACCCCAGCAGGTGGTGTTGCTTCCTGCCAACTTGGGCTTCTACCGTATACCCCCCCCAAACCAAGAGCCACTCCCCTAACCCATCAGCCTGGTCCCAATCTAGGAGTGCAGGAGGATGCCATGAAAGGGGCCCAATTACTGCTTGCTTCCCTGAAAAGTGTTAATAATAAGGATAACTAGCACCTTTTGATTACTTACTGTGTGTCAGGCACTGTTTCAAAAGCTTTATAGGTATCCTGTAACATAGAACTCCTGGCATTACTCTCATCTCACAGATGAGACACCTGAGGCCCAGAGAGCAACTGTCCAAGGTCACACAAATGGCAAGTATGAGAAATGGGATTAGCGGGGAGCGGTGGCATACGCCTGTAATCCCAGCACTTGGGAGGCTGAGGCAGGAGGATCACGAGTTCAAAACCAGCCTCAGCAATGGTGAGGCACTTAGCAACTCAGTGAGACCCTGTCTCTAATAAAATACAAAAAAGGACTGGGGATGTGGCCCAGTGGTTGAGTGCCCCGGAGTTCAATCCCCAGTACAAAACAAAAAAAAAAAAAAAGAGAGAGAGAGAGAAAAATGGGATTGAGCCCAATATAGAGATCATGTCCTCAAGCAGGTAATCACTGCTTTCCAGAGCTGCAGCCCCATCTTTCCAGGGTTGCAGTCAGGCCTCTAAGCCCTAAGACCTGTGGCTTTGCTTTGATTGGCTGCCTACCAGAGTCTCTTACCTGATTCTGCCCACCTGCCTGACTCCTACCCAGCCCTCTAACCCTGGCCTCCTTTGCCCTGCGGCCTGTTAGGCGCCCTCCTGCCTATTAGGCTGGGGCCTTGGCTTCCTGCCATCGCTGTGACCCTCCCCCATTACCTGTTCTGCCCTGTCTAGGGCATCACTTCAGAGCTGACAACATTGTTAATACTGATAGAGATTTAGCACAGTCCAGTCCAACAGAAATCTATTGCAAGTAGCGCTTACAATTTCCTAGTAGCTGTCAGGCATGATGGTACATGCCTGTAATCACAGCTAATCAGTAGGCTGAGGCAGGAGGATTACAAGCTCAAGGCCAGATGCAGCAACTTAGTGAAACTATCTCAAAATTTAAAAAAAATAAAAATAATTTTCTAGTACCTAAGTTAAAAAAATTAATGTGAAATCAATTTTAATAATGTTTTATTTCACTTAAAATATCCCAAAAGTTATCCTCCTGTCTCAGCCTCCCAAGCCACCGGGATTGCATCATGAGGCTACAGTTCATGGTCTGGAGAAATGGGTTTCAATGGGTGCTCACCATATTTGTTTTGTTTTGTTTTCAGTACTGAGTATTGAAACTAGGAGTGCTCTACAACTGAGCTATATACACAACCATCTTTTTTTGAAATTTTTGAGACAGAGTCTCACTAAGTTGCCAAAACTGGTCCTCCACCTCAGCCTCCAGAGTAGCTGAGATTATAGGCATGCACCACCACGCCCAACTCTAATATTAGTTATTTTCCCCTTTTTTGCTGTGCTGGGGATCAGGCCCAGGGCCTCATGCAGAGAAGTTGAGGGATTTATGGAAGTTCCCCAATGACTTAGCATCAGCACCTAGTACCAGGCCTCTTTAAACCCAAATTAATGTTCTTTCTACCTTCCTCCTTTCACAATGCAGCCACCTCACTGCTGTTCTATTTCAGTTATCCTCTGTGCCCTGGATTCCTCCAGGTCTACATTCTGCCTCTGCATCTCTATCATTCAATATGATAGCCACTCACCACCTGTGGTCATTGAGCACTTGGAATTGGGATCAAGGATGTTGGGGGTATAGCTTAGTGGCAGAGTACTTGCCTAGAGTGTGTAATGCCCTGAATTCCATTCCTGGCACTGCAAACATCAACAATAACAACAACAACAAAGATATTGGGATTGAGATATTATGGAAGCAAATGTATATATGGGACCTTGAGTATTTAGCGTGTAAAAAAGAAAGTCGAATATCTTGTTAATAATTTTTTACATTGTTCCTGAAAGATATTGGCATTCTGGAGCTAGCCATTTTTTGTGGCTTTTAAAGAAAAATAAAATAATGCTGGGTGTGGTGGTGCACGCCTGTAATCCTAGTAATTCAGGAGAGTGAGGCAGTAGGATCATGAGTTTGAGGCCAGCCTGGACAACTTAACAAGACCCTGCCTCAAAATAAATTAGAGGGGGCTGGGGTTGTGGCTCAGCGGTAGAGCGCTGGCCTAGCACATGCACGGCCCGGATTCGATCCTCAGCACCACATAAAATAAACACATTGTGTACAACTAAAGGAAATAAATAAATATTTTTTAAATAAATAAATAAATAAATTAGAAAGGCCTGTGGATTTAGCTCAGTGGTAGAATGCTTGCCTAACGTGTGAGTCTGGGGTCTGATCCCCAGTACTACAAAAGTAAATAAACAAATAAATAAACAAATTTGGTATTGATATTGATTACACTATAAAAAAATTTTTAGTGGTTGATATTTATTTATTTATTTATTTATTTATATGTGGTACTGATAATTGCACTCAGTGTTTCACACATGCTAGGCAAGTACTCCACCACTGAACTATAACCCCAGCTTGATAACACTTTGAAATGATAACATGTGGGATATTTTAAGTGAAATAAAATATATTATTTAATTTGATTTCACATTTTTTTTAATTTAGCTACTAGAAAATTATTTTTTTTTTAAATTTTGAGATAGTTTCACTAAGTTGCTGAGTCTGGCCTTGTTCAAAGCCAGCCTCAGCAATTTAGTGAGGTCCTAAGCAACTCACCTATACCCTGTCTCTAAACAAAATATAAAAAGGGCTGGGGATGTGGCTCAGTGGTTAAGCACTCCTGGGTTCAATCCCCAGTACCAAAAAACAAACACAAACACAAACAAAAAACTATAGCCTCTACTGCCTCTTCTGGAAATATCCCAGGTCACATGGAACTTGCCTTCCCTTCCTCATGGCTAATGAATGCTGGGACAGTCTTGGGCTGTCACAGGCAGACGTTGGAATCTGTTCAAAGAGTCAGATCATTGGTGCAATAACAGAGGCAGTTTAAGCAGATGTGAGCCCAGAATTGTACCAGGCAGCCAGGTCTCACCTGTTTTAGAGAACCACACTGGCTCCATATTTCTTGGTCTTCATTCATGAACCTGCACCTCCATCTTCCATATATCCCATAGCAACCAAAATGGTTTGAAAATAAGCTTGACTTTCTAGAGATTAGAACACTGAGAAAAATAAGTATCTTGAATCTGCTTTGATAAAGTACATATGCCCTGGGGAATTCTAGAAGCTACCACCACCACATCCCTACTTCAGAGCCCAATTCATAGTCACTAGCCTAAGCTGAAAATCTTCTTCCACTGTAAACATGTTTTGGGGGGTTTTATTTTGGTACTGGGAATTGAACTCAGTAGCACTCAACCTCTGAGCCACATCCCCAGCCCTATTTTGTATGTGAGACAGGGTATCACTGAGTTGCTTAGCACCTCACCATTGTTGAGGCTATCTTTGAACTCATAATCTTCCTGCCTCAGCCTCCCAAACTGCTGGGATTACAGGCGTGCACCACTGTGCCCAACTGTAGACATGTTTTTACTAGGGTTCTAACCTGGATATTTAAGGATACAAAGGAGTTTCAGGTGATTAGGTTAGTTATAATCTAGTTGGACCAATGTAGATCTATTAGAATTATTCTCCTAAAGAAACTATTGCCTAAAACAGACTCATGCATGCTCTTAATCCCAGCCATTCAGGAGGCCCAGGCAGGAAGATCACAAGTTTGAAGTCAACCTGGGCAATTTAGTGAGATCCTGTCTCAAAATTGAAAAAAAAAAAAATTAAAAGGTGTAGCTCAGTGGCCTAGCATGTCTGAGAATCTGGGTTAAATCCCTTATACTGCAAAATAATGATGATGATGAGGAGGAGGATGATCACTGAAGTAAAGTGAATTTATCACCAAAGTCAAATGTTGCTGTAGAATTAAAATGGCATTCTACTTCTAGTTCATGAAAATAAATAATTTTTCTTTGGTGATTGCAGACTTTATGAAGGTAGGATGAGACAGTATATATTTCCCTAGGGGAAACAAACAAAAACCTATAGCCCCTACTGCCTCTTTTGGAAAAATCCCTGGTCACATGGAACTAGCTTTTCCTTCTGTGTACCAGGACACAGAAAAAAAAAAATGGACAATTTGCTTGGACAATGCACCTGAGAATGGTTTCAAGTCTTGGTCTCAGCTCCTGGCTATAAGACTAGGGACAAGTTTCTTCCCTTCTGTGAAACTTCATGTCCGGGTCTATAATGTGGGACTCCTGGAGCCTGCCCACCAAGTCTCAGAGTGGTTGGGAGGGCCCAAGAGATAAAGAAGTCTGCAAATAGACTCCCTAGACTTCAAAGTGTTGAGCACATGGAGAAGTTACCTCCCTACCCAGAGAAAAATGTGGGCTATGAATATGGAGACTGCAGGATCAGTGTCAATGAAGAGGCTCAGAATATTTTTGTCATTTTTCTTCAGGGACAGACTGGGCTCCAGGAAGCAAGCAGGGCCCTGTGTCAGAGGTTAGGCAGCAAGAGGCAAAGGATGTAAAGCTCTTAAATAGGATACTGAACAGAATTAGTGAGAATAATAATAATAATTATTATTATTATTATTATTTTGGTATTGGGGATTGAACCCAGGGGCGCTTAGCCACTGAGCCACATCCCCAGCCCTTTTTATTTTGGAATAGGTCTTATTAAGTTGCTTAGGGCCTTGCTAAGTTGCTGAGGGTGGCCTTGAACTCAGGATCCTCCTGCCTTAGCCTCCTGAGCCACTGGAATCACAGCCACCAGGCCTGGCTTCAATAAGAATTATTCTAAAAGCATATAGTCTCAATAGCATTTTACCTTTAGAGTAAACATTTGTGTACATATTAATATTCATAACTTCGGGAATTAAGAACCATTTTTTTTTTTTACTGCTGAGTAAGTTTAGGCCCAGAGAAGGTAAGTCATTTGGCCAAAGCTACATAACAAGTAGGTGACAGAGCTAGGATATGAATCCTAGGCTGTCTGATAACAAAGCTACCCTCTGCTCACACCACTCTGTGCCTAACCCCAGGAGAATTATGAATAAGCATTGGCAATACCAGCAGGCTCATACAGTGCTGTCCAAGTGCTGTCCTATGTCCTTTATGCATATTAAATCACCTAATGCTCATTACAACATATGATATACCATTATTATCCTCCTTGTTTTATAGCGGAAACACTGAGGCACAGAGAAATGAAGTTACTTATCAAGCCACCCAGCCATTAAGTGGTAGAGCTGGGATACAAAGCTGGCTACCTGGCTGGGAAACCTTTAACCAGTTCCCCAAGTTACATTTTAAGTGACCTGTGTTGTCCAGGCTGTGGCCTGAAGGAGGTATTTTGTGAAACTTCATGTCCCCATCTATAATAACTGAGCTCCTTGGTTAGCAGCAGCAGGGAAAGCACCCAGGGACTCCTTGGCAGGCTGCATTCAGCATTTTCCCCCAGGAGAATAAAGCCACTGAGCCTACCTTTTAAGAAAGCCCGGCCAAGCAGAAGCAAGCTCAGCCTGACAGAGAGGTAAGGTGGGGTAGTGGAAAGAATGTGTGGCCTCTGGCATCAGACAAATCTGAGTGGAAATCTGGGCTTTGGAAATTACTTTGTGACCTTGGACAACTCACCGAACTTCTCTGGCTGTCAGTGTCCCACTACTAAAGGCTGTGGCGAGAAGTAAATGAAATGGCTATATAGAAAAGAGAATTATATACTCTAAAGTGCTCTTGAAGGTTAGCTGTAATTGTTAGTTGTTCTGTAGGGCTAAGTTCCTCCGCCCAGCCTGGGCCAAAGCCGTGAGTAGGAGAAATGAGCTTTAGAAATGCTAATGCGATGCGTGAGTGACAGGCCGAGGACAATGGAGGAGGGCGCTGTGAATGGAGCTGCCTAGGCCTGGGAGCCGGGCTCCCCACGTGGGAGCGGAGTTGAGGAGGGAGCCTGAGCGGGAGAAGCTGGTCCCCTGCTCGGGGATCCTACAGTGGGCGAATTGGAAGGGGCTGGAGCTCTGGGGGCAGGGGGAGGGAGGGGATTACCTGCTGTGACAGCAGGTGGGGGCGGGGCTCTGAGGAAGGGGTGCAGGCCAGGAGGTGGGGCTGGGATGGGGACCCAGGAGCCCTGAGCATGGGGCCACGGGGTGCAGGACCGCTGACCTGGAGACCCAGGGGAAAATGATGGGAGAGAATTCCCTGCACCTAGGTTGACTGAAGGTGGAGACTGAGCAGGGGCTTCTGAGATGGGCAACCCTAAACCCAAACCTCCACTGGAGGTAGAAAAGACCAGATAGGAGCTGGTTCCTAAACTCGGCTCAGGGCCTGACCCTGTGGGTTAACCTGGGAATCCGCCACCCCAGTGCCAGGTCGCAGTGAGGGCAAGGTGTGCGCACTTGTGTGTTTGTGGGTGTGATGGGCTGGAGATGGGCAGGCGGGAGCGGGGTCTTTAACCTTGTCCTCTTCTCCCCTCATCTCTTCCCTCTTCCTCTTCTGTCAGCCCTCTCCCTTTGCTCTCCCCTCCCCCTCCCCCATGAAGGCTGTTTTTGTTCCTCCTCCCAGCCTAGCCCCTGAGGTGTGCAAACAGGAAGGACCTCTCCCCGGGCAGTGAGTTAGGAGGGAAAAATGAGGTGTTGAAAAGATGACAAGTCGCCCTGTCAGAGCTCACCTTGGCAGGGTGCAGGCGGCTGGGGCTGGCGGGTGGTGGGGGGAGGTCTGCCCTTGGAAGCTAGCCTACGGGTGCCCAGAGCCAGGCGAGCCGATCGGCAACAAGCAGGTACTGTGTATGCGTTTGTTTGGTTTAGAACAGTCTACCCCCTCCCATTCCCACCATCGAAGATTCCTTCCCTTCCTTCCCAGTAGGAAGAGTACTAGGGGCTGCTGGACCAGCGGTGCAGTGTGCGACTGGAGGGGGAGGGGCGGTGGGAGGAGGCAGCCGGAGGCCCAAATCCCTCTTCCAAACTTCTGGTATCCCAGAGTCTCCTGGACATCCCCTGGCCTATTTCAAAGGCACCTCCAACTCCACACATCCTAAACTGAATTCATCAGTGCCTCTCCACTCTCCAAAACCCTGCATTCTGTCCCTCCTATGGGGTTCCTATCTCAGTACATGACCTCATCATCCAGTCACCCAAGCTGAAATCCTGGGAGTCATCCAACACTTCTTCATACTCGCAATCCGATCAGCCTCCCAATCTGGTCAGTTATCTTTCAAATCTGTCTCCTTTCTCCCTCCTCCTGGCCAGCATACTATTTTAGCTTGTTTCATTCATTCATTCATTCATTCACTTACTCAACAATTATTTATTAAGTATACTATGTGCTGGGCACTGTGCTAGCCATTGAGGATGCTACTGTCAGCAAATACAACATGGTTCACACACCCAAGGAAGTTTGTGTCAGCTAGCCTGGCATGGTGGCCCATGCCTGTAATGCCAGCAGCTGGGGCCTGGGGGGGGGGGGGGGTGGGGGTAGCCTGAGGCAAGAGGATCGCAAGTTAAAACCCAGCCTCAGCAATTTCAGCAATTTATCGAGATCCTGTCTCAAAGTAAAAAATAAAAAGGGCTGGGAATGTGGCTCAGTGGTAAAGCTCCTCTGGGTTCAACCTCCAGTGCCACCCCAAAAAAGCAAGGGGGTTCATGTGAGGGGATAGGTGGGCTCACCGCAGTGGGCTGGGGCTAAAAGGGGGAACTGAAACATACTGGTTGGAATCAGTGATTTTGAAGCCAACTCACCAGGCTTTGGATTCTGGTTCTGCCACTTAATAACTGTGTAGCTTTGGACGAGTCACTTAATCTTCCTGTGCCTTAGTTTTCTCATGTGAAAAATGGGGGTCATGATGAAGCCAGAATTAGACAAGCAGTCAGTATAGATAGGTAAATTGAGTCAGGTCGGATCAAGAAGACCAATTTTGAATGGGTCCAGAAAATTAGAGACTGTCCCCTGGACAATTGAAATGTTAATTCCTTCAGAGCCCTTCCTCCACCCTTATCAAGACCCTGCCCCTGCTCCAACCAGTTGCCAAGGTAACCTGTCCCAGGAGCTGCCCCTCCCTTAATGTGTCCTGAGATGCTCAATCCTGCCCTTCCCCTTGAATTCAGCCCCTCTGCTTCTCACCTTTTGGCCATCCCACTGAGCATTCCTGCGCCTGGTCATGTATGTACTGAGGAAGGAGAAAGATAAGGGGAAGAGAGCAGGAAAACAAAAGAAGCCTAGGACATTTAAATGGGGCAGCACACGTGGCTTCTTGGGATACTAGGATACCAGCTATGCCCCCCTTCTCCCTCCTGGGAGAAATCTGTTACCCCTTTTTAAATAAACCCTGCTTTATATGCTTGCCTTGGCATGCTTCTCTAATAGTCAAACTTCAATATTTGAGGGAGCAGAATTCTCACTAGTAACCAGCGGTATCAATGATAGCACCTGAGCTAATTTCAGGATTGTATATTTTGATTTTTCTTTCCCTCCCCTCACCTTTTTTTTTTTTTTAAGTGGTGGTATTGGGGATTTAAACCAGGGGCACTACAGTCCTTTTTATTTATTTTTTTGTTTGTTTTCAGACATAGTCCCCCTAAATTGCTAAGTGCCTCACTAAATTGCTGAGGCTGACCTCCAATTTATAATTCTCCTGCCTCAAACCTCCCAAGTGGTTGGGATTACAATTATGTCCTACTGTGCCCAGTTTACATTGATATTTTAGACTTCCAGTTAGCCCAGTGTTTATTAGCATTATTAATTAGTTTTATTATTTAAAATATGGAAAACAAGCGGGTATGGTGGTGGACATCTCTAATCTTGGGAGGCTGATGCAGGAGAATCGTGAGTTCAAAGCCAGCCTCAGCAACTTATCAAGGCCCTAAGCAACTTGGTGAGACCCTGTCTAAATAAAATACAAAAAAGGGCTGGGGATGTGGCTCCGTGGTTAAGCACACCTGGGTTCAATCCCCAGTACCAAAAAAAAAAAAAAAAAAAAAAATTGGAAAGTAAAGCAAAAGGGAAGCCTGCCTTGTGAGGCAGAGGGTTGGATGGCAAGGCAATGCCTGCATGTGCTTGCAATGGTCCAGTAGAGAAATCAGTATGGGGGTTGGGATGTGGCTTAGTGAGGCCTTGGGTTCAATGCCAGGTGCAGCAAAAGGGGGGAAAAAAAGAAAAATAGTAAGAAAGAAAAGCAAGGCTACAAGTGTCCTGATCAGCTAGTCTGTCATAAGGGATCTAGACATGCACAGGATCCCGACATCCGAAAAGTATGAAGCAAAGAGTAGCATAACCATTAATGACAGGAAGGCTGCAGCAGTCCCAGCACTGCTGCTTCCTACTCAGTAACTTCCAGCAGGTCATGTCCCTGCTCTGCGCCTTGGTTTCCTAAGTATTAAGAGCTTCACAAGTGTCATGTATCTAAACACTTCAACTGTTCCCTGAAAAGGAAACTCCCTTTTATTTAACTTTTATTTCACAGATGAGAAAACAAAGGCACAGAGAGGTTAAGGAACTTGCCCAAGTTCACAGAGCAAGTAAACCTCAGAGCAGAACCTGAAAGTGGATGGCTTTGAGATTAGTGATCAGAGGACCCTTCCTCATAGAGCTATTGTGACAATTCCATGATATGATACTCAGGGAAGTGTTCATCAGGCAGGAGGGCTGCCCAGGGAGGACCATCTCCTGACTGTGGGCAATAGACACTGAGCTGAGGCTACATAACCTAGACCAACCAAAGGAAGCCTGAACCTCAGGCATCATGCAGGGCCTGAGATAGCACCAGAGTCTCAGGGCAAAGAATTCTGCAGGCCAGAATTTTCCTGGTCAGAAGTGGGGCTCAAGGTCAAGTCTGGGCTAGTGGCCAAGGGAACTGGAATCTATGAGACTGCTTGAGGGCAGATACTTAGTCACTTCAGGATTCCCCAATGCTCCAAAAAGGAAATGCTTAGTAAATATAGGAAGGAAATGGCCCTTATAGAGTGCCTCTTATGGACTGCCACTGCACTCAGCCCTCAGGTCCTCTTCACAGCTGGCCCATGATGTTGTCATCCTTGTTTTTTGTTTGTTTGTTTGTTTGTTTGTTTTTAAACTCTACACATTTTTACTGGTGCATTATAGCTGTACATAATGATGGGATTTATTGTCATATATTCATACAATATAATAATATAATTTGGCCAACATCCCTCCCCAGCACTCCCCCTACACTCCCAATCATTAGATTCCCACACCCCACACAACTTTCTTTTCCTTTTTCCTCTCCAGCTTCCATCTATGAGAGAAAACCTACAACCCTTTACCTTCTGAGTTTGGGTTATTTTGCTTAACAGTCTCATGTTCCATTCATTTTTCCTGCAAATGACATAATTCCATTTTTCTTTATTGTCATCCCTGTTTTCCTGATGAGGCAGCCGAGACTCAGTGAGGTGAAGGGATTCACACAGGGCCCAGAGATAGAAAGTACTCAAGTGGCTATTTCTGGGCCCAGGCATAGGGTGGAAAGGTACTTTTTAACACCCTAATTAGACACTTGTCTGGTGACCAGGAGCCTTACCACCTCTACCTTCTGCAGCCAATGGGAAAGCTTCAATCATCACTGAACGGGGACTCCAGGTCCATCAGATTTGCATGTATATATCCTAGGCCTTCACTGACAACCCCTGTGGGATTGACCATAGAAGCCCCTGTCCTCACTGGCCTGAAAACTTGGTGAACTGAGACTTTTTAATTTGGCAACAGAGAGCAACTCACATAGACCCAGAGGAGACCCCATGTCAGCTACTCTCCTACCCTAGAGGACTCTGGGCAAGCCTTGGACCTTACTTTCCCCAGTTCCCAGCCTGTGAGGGAAGAGCCAATGCAGTACCTATGTCAGGGCTTCAGGACACTGACGCTCCTTCATCTAGGCCTGAGGAGGGGTCAGACTGGGGCACTGGGAGGGGCCAAAGGAGACACAGAGCTCATCCAGCCTGGACCAGCCCACATTCCTCAGCAGTCCAGGGTAGAGTGGGCATGCTCCACAGGAAGCCAAGCCCTTCACCAAGAAGGGCAGAGCCGCCATCTGTGCAGACAGCAGCAAGCAAAAGGCCTCAGCCAGCAGAGTCAATTGCATAGGAAAAAAATAGCAAACATTTTGCTTCCTCCTCCTCCCCCATCTTGCCACGCACTCTGCTTCCAAAGGGAATGCTGCACTCCAGACCTGGGCTGGGCATCTGGAGTCAGCCTCACTAAGTTGCTGAAGGGAGAATGGATGCGGGGATTCTTTCCACCCAGGGAGTAGTCCTTTATTTCTTCTGAGCCCTTAGGCTCCTGTTGCTGCTGCACAGAGAAAGGAGCTAGGAGAAAAGATAACAACAAGAAACAACAATCCCTTTAAGCACAGAGAGCATCTTCTCTCCATTCTTTTTTTTTTTTTTTTTATTGTCTTGCAGTGCTGGGGATTAAACGTAGGGCCTCACATTATGGTATGCTAGGCAAGAAATCTACCACAGAGCTATATCCCCAACCCTTAATTTTTTTTTTTTTTTTGAGATGGTGTCTCTCTAGGTTACTGAGGCTGGCCTCCAACTTGCAATCCTCCTGCCTCAGACTCCCAAATCACTGAGATTACAGGTGTGTACCACTGTGCCTTGCTCACCTGCTTATTGAACACAATAAATGTTCCCAAAACACAAAGAAAATTAAAACTACCTATAATCTCAGCACTCAGAGAGAATCACTGTTAGCTAACTTAATGGTAGAATTCCTGATCATCTTTTTTTTAGTTATTGATTGACTTTTATTTATTTATATGTGGTGCTGAGAATTGAATCCAGTGCCTCACACATGCCAGGCAAGTGCCTACTGCTGAGCCATGGCCCCAGCCCCTCCTGATCATCTTTTTACTGTGGACATATACAATGCAGAGATCTATTCAACATACCTGACATCCTAGTAGTCCTGCTCAGAGTGCTAAGCCACCTTCCAGCCTTCACATTGTCTTATTTGTGTTTGTTTGTGTATCAGGGATTGAACCCAGGGGTACTTAACCACAGAGCCACATCCCCAGACCTTTTTATATTTTATTTTGAGACAGGATCTCACTAAGTTGCTGAGGCTGGCTTTGAACTTGTGATCCTCCATCCTCAGCCTCCAGAGCCCAGCCCTCACACAGTCTTCATGAAATAGCACAGCTGGGTTCCTGCTTCTCCTAGGAGGCCTGCTTGTACCTGATATTTCAGGTTTCTAGGGGAATTGGCCACATAACTGAGAGTCATGACTGCCATTTTCTGGCCCATACCCTGACAATTGACTCTCCACTGCATTACTAGAAGTCACTTGGGCAAGTTTGTTCCACAATGCAGGGACACACACACACACACACACACACACACACACACACACACACACGGCATGCTAGGTTATACCTCTAGGTATTTGTTCATTTGGTTTTCCTTGCTTGAGATCTCTGCTCACCTCCCACTCATCTCTCTGTCTCTGTCTCTATCTTGTAATGTACATGGTTTACAAAAGAAAAAAAAAACACTCAGGACGCTGTGCTGCACACCCATAATCTCAGTGACTTGAGAGGCTGAAGCAGGAGGATCACAAGTTCAAGGCCAACCTCAGCAACTTAGTGAGACCCTATCTCAAAATAAAATATACAATGGGCTGGGGATGTAGCTCAGTGGTAGTGCACCCCTGGACTCAATCCCCAGTACCAAAACCAAAGCAAAACAAAACCATTAAAACCAAAATAAAAATTCAAATTGTCAAAAACTCCAAAGGAAAGAAAGTACATTAAATGGGTTGAGGTGGAGTGATATCAGTGGTAGAGCACTTTCCTACTAGCATGCTTGAAACCATGGGTTCCATCCCCAGCACTGCAAAAATTTTAAAAACATAATTAAAAGTCATAAAGTTCTTTCTCATCCCTGACCTTGGTCCCTTGTGTATTTTTGTTTTGTTTTGTTTGGTACCAGGGATTGAACTCAGGGGCAATTAGCCACTGAGCCACATCCCCAGTCCTTTTTAATATTTTATTTAGAGACAGAGTCTTGCTAAGTTGCTTAGGGCCTCACTAAGTTGCTGAGGCTGGCCTTGAACTTGCAATCCTCCTTCATCAGCCTCCTGAGCCACTGGGATTATAGGTATGTGCCACCATGCCTGGCCTTTGTGTATTTTTCCAGAAATAATCTGTGTACAGCAAAGCAGAAGTGTTTTATATTTGTGAAACAAATAGTAAAACTGGGCCCACTCTTTTTCTACACCTGGATTTTGTAATTTCTTGATTTTGGATACTCTTGCACAACAGTAACTGAGAATGCACGTCTTTTTTAAAAAAAAATTTGTTGTTGTTGTAGATGGACACAATACCTTTATTTTGTTTATGTGGTGCTGAGGATCGAACCCAGGGCCTCACACATGCAAGATGAGCGCTCTAACGCTAAGCCCCAGCTCCAGCCCCTGAGAATGCATGTCTTGTTGGGTACAGGCTGTGTAGTGATAGCTGTGCCATTATTTAACCAGGCCTCTCGTGATGGACATTTAAATGTGTTGCCATCTTTTGCAACTGCAAACAATGCAATAATAAATATCCCTGTACAAGTAATCTTGGGCTTTTGCTCATATGGGATCAATTCCTGCTAGTGGGATTGTTGGGTCAGAGTGTATGTGGATTTTAAATGTTAATGCATTTCACCAAGGGGCCCTTCAAACAAATGGTACCAATTGACACCCCCAACAACACTGAAAGGGCCAATCCTACCCTCCCTCTGTCCCTTTCCTTACTTGGCTGGTGCCTGCTCACATTTTAGGAGCGAGTGACCTCATCCTGGATGCCTCTGTGAAGGCCAGCCCCGCTCCCCAGCTCCACCAGCAGGGCTCTATGCTCCTGGTTTCCCTTGTGTCTCCACTTTCCACATAACAATGTAATCCTCTCTTTACAAGCCAGTCTCCTGCACTAGATTTTGAACTTTTGTTCTTTTAGTACTGGGGATTGAACCCAGAGGTGCTTAACCACTGAGCCAGGTTTCCAGCCCTTTTATTATATTTTATTTAGAGACAGGGTCTCACTGAGTTGCTTAGGGCCACACTAAATTATTGAGGCTGGCTTTGAACTCATGATCCTCCTGCCTCAGCCTCCCCAGTCACTGAGATTACAGGCATGTGCCACCGCACCCAGCAAGATTTTGAGCTCTTTGAGGGAAGGTCTAAACTTTCTTCATCTCTTCAGGCCCTGGTTGAACACACCACAGGCAAAAACTCTAAAAATATTTGTTGAACTAAACTAGTCAGCTCTGAATCTCTGGCTCATTTGCCAAATGTAAGCCTGGTCTTGATCAAGCAGCACCTTGGACTTGGTTCTCCTGGGTCCCTCAAGATTGGTCTCTATGTGCTTGGTGCCCAAGTCCCTACTTACCTTCAGGCTAGCTCCCAGGACCACATGCCACTGACTTTATGAACAGATACTACTAGTCCTCAGCTCTTCAGAAAGAGCCCTTCTACATATCTGTCTTGTTTCTCTTCTTCCTCCCACCAAAATGCCTGGTGCTCCCAGGATGGTTCTGCAGTGTGCCTCTGGGAGGCTGGCAGCTTGTGGCACCTATGACCAGAGGGCCTGAATGGGGTCTAGCTGGAGCCAGCTTGGGCTTTCAAACTGAGATCCAGATCCCTGCCTGCTCTTGACCACACTGGGACAAGGGCTAGAGGGAAAGACATCCCTATTGCATTCTCCCACCAAGCACACACCTTTCTGCTGCATTCACATGTCATCACCTTGATGAACCAGACCTCCTAGCTACTTGCCTTTGAAGTTGCTTGAAGGGGCCAGTGAAATCACTGAAGGCCAAGGGTAAGTTGAAGCAGTCTGGGGAAGTCATGTCTAAATATAAGGGACTGTGAAGCCTCATAAAGTTTTCCCAAGAAGTTTGGAGGCAGCAAACAGGAATATAAGAAACATACAGGGATCACAAAGTGCCATTCTGCAGTTGTGAACACTGTGGAAGATGGAAGGGGTGGCTTGGGGGCTCTAAAACGTGGCTGTGCTGGGCTTTGTCCAAGGCTGCAGCTAGCTGGATAAGCTCTGTGGCAGTCACAGGCTCATCCCAGGACAAAGGAGCATACTAAGGCGGTTGCCATGTATTTCTCTGCCTTTCAACAACACCACCTTGTCTTCATGGGCCCTGAGCCTGAGAACAGTCTCTAAAACACCAGGGGATTCGGCAGGACAAGCAGAAAATAGGAAAGCTGTCAGGGAACAAGAGGAGGGGTTCCAGGGCCCCCAGAGGCAGGAGTGGGAGTGGGGCTAAGACTGGGTCACACAGCTGGTCGTGGTGGTGCATACCTGTAATCCCAGCAACTCGAGAGGGTGAGGCAGAAGGATCTGAGTTCAAACCCAGCCTCGGCAATTTAGCGAGGTCCTAAGCAACTCAGTGAGACCCTGTCTCTAAAGAAAATACAAAAAAGGGCTGGGGATGTGGCTCAGTGGTCAAGTACACCGAGTTCAACCCCCAGTACCCCCCAAGAAAAAAACCCCACTGGGTCACGTGAGCCTGGTTGGGCCAGGTTGCCATGTGTCCTGCTGGGTTGTTACTGAGAGCGCCTACCTTGGAAGAACAATCCAGTCCTCCTGCCAGCAAGTGTTGCCAAACACTTTAGTCGAGCACAGCATGCTAGGGCTATAGAAATGACTCAGACTTAGCTCTTGACCTCAAGGACTTACAGAGATGGGAGACACGGAGAGGGAAGGAGTCAGCAGGTACCAGAATGTTATTTTCGGGAAGTGATGCATGAACTTCTTAAGGTAAATAGATTCAGATAGGGCTGGGGAGGACATTTCAGCCCAGAGGTCCCTAGGCACATATGTGGAAGGGTTTCACTAGAACAGAGGGCAAAGAGCAGGGCAGTGCCTCAGGGCACAGGAAGGGCCTTGTGATGGTGCACTTGTAGTGCCAGCTGGAGGCACCATGTCATGAATTTAGGGTGTTCTCTGGCAAGATGTTGTGGTTCATGCTCTGAATTAGTGACTAAAACTTGGCACTATTTACTCCACAGTCAAAAAACAAAGCCAAAACCAAGTTGGAAACTGTGATGGGTGGCACCTTCAATGGAAGCACCAAATAACCTACTCTCAAAAATGACTGCTTTGTGTCTAGAGGTCTCTGAGGCCGACCATTCTAGAACCATGGCTTCAGGTGCCAATGGAGAGTCCACTCTTGCTTTCAACAGAAATCTCTTGACACTGGGCTATTTTGGATATATCATATGATGAGGAAAACAGGCACATAACTGGACTACATTAACAAGTGTGCCATTTGGGGCTCTTAGTCACGACAGAAACCAACTCTAGTTAACTTTATCCGAAAAGTTTTATGGAAAGCTAGGGAGGAGCTTGGGGAATTGTCAATCAGAAACTGGCAAGAACAAGGGAACTGGGCCGTGAGACACAGCCACAGCCTGCCACTGGAGCTATGGGTCAGCAGGGAACCCATGTCACTGTGGTCCTGGATTGTCACTGCTGTTGCCACCATCACCACCATCATTACCAAAGCAGCATAGGAGCAAACACTTCAAGACCCTTTTCCCCAGAATTCCTCCCTCCAGACTTCAAGGAATGGATGTGAATGTCTCATGGGCTTAGCTGAAGTTCCAGGTTCAAGTCCAAGCTGCTCAGGACTCAAGACTTCTGGGCTTCCCTGGTAAATGAGCCTTCCCTCCCCCAAGACACTGCTATGGCAGGTTTCTCCAACACCAGCAGGGCCCCTCAGGCACTGGGGTAGAACAATGTCCCTTTTCCTGGATTGACTAATTGTGACTAAAGGGAAATTAGGGTCAGTTGCTATCCTGTGGAAGACGGAGGAAATGATCAGGACCCAGCTTGCTCCTAAAATATCTCCTGGTGTGGTTCCTGTCAAAGGCACAGAATAAGTTCATGGCAAACCACAACCCAGCAGATAGGACCCTCTACAGACACTGGTTTTGCTACTCCATGACCAGATGAAGCACCATTGAAGGCCAAGGGGAACACAGAATGTCTGGCAAGGAATGATGCCCTAATGATCAGCTTGGCCAGCTGCAGAAAAGGGGCCAGAAGTTCTGTTTCTGTACATGCAGTGGGAAAAGTTTTTTAATTGGTCACATTTTTTTATTTTGCCTTCAGGCTGGCTACCAGGCCAGACCTATTTTGTTAATAATCATGAAAATGGTGACACTGTTAAAAAAAATGTTAAGCAAATGCATTATTCCAGGTGAAAAATCAAGAGCCCCCTTCTTCATGCCTTGGTACTGATCCTCCACCCCTCCTCAGAGGCATCCTTTGCCATCAGTTAGTATGTCGCCTTCCAGACCTTTCTTATGTATTTTCAAGTATACGTTGGTTTTGTAAGGCTTCATCTTGCCTTAAGAATATACATTATCATTCTACAATAAGCTTTTTTTAACTTAAAATTTGGTCTTGGAGATCTTTCTGTATCAGTACTTGATACAACTTGTTAACTGCTGCATAGCATTAATTTCACAAGGACCAAAGTAGCCAAGTTGGGAACAAGGATATGAGCCATATGCCTGTTGATAGCTACACTACTCTCTGAAGAGGTTGATGTTGTTTCTATGCACACCAACCATTGTCTTTTCTTCTCTTCCTAGCCCAAACTGGGTATGATCAGGAGGAACTGTTGGTTTCTAAAGAATACAGTGGTGTGTTAATTTACACATCACTGATTCCCAGTGAAGTTGAATGCTAACAAGATCCAGGATTTTTGGAGTTGTGGGAAAACAACTCTCATCAACTGTTAGTAGGGACATCAATTAGTGATATCATTTGGGACAGCAACTTGGCATTATCTAGTCAGTGTAAATGTTCAAACCCTGGCACCCAGACCTTTCACTCCCATGTACTTACCCCTAGAGAATTCACACATGTGCACCAAGGAACATCTTTCTAGCATTTGCATTGCCACAAAAAAGCTGCTAAGAACCTAAAATGCCCACCCTCAGGGGATTGCATAAATTGTGGTAATTCATACAACTGAATTATTTTGTATACAACATTTAAAATATATGAACTAGATGAACATGCATCCAAAAGGCCAAGTCTAAAGACAATGTTGAGTGAAAAAAATCAAGTTGCAAAATGATAGCATACATTCTATGTCCATTTGAAAATTGGTTATGGACATGTATGCATATATTTACATATACATATATAAACACATACATATACATATATACTCATCCATAGACACATACACACACTAACATATACATATAAAGACACAGACAAGAAGTAAACAGACCATTTTCCGCATGGTGCTTACATCTATGGAAGAGTAAAGGTATATGTGGTGGGGTAAAGAACTTCACCTGTGTCTGAAAATTTTTTTTATTAGAGAAAGAGAGACAGCTGAAACAATATGGCCAAATGATAAAACCTGTTCACTCTGTAGGAGGGTTCCTCTATTTCTTTTCCTGAAGCACTTGTGTGGTATATGTTTCTGTCCCTATCTTTGTCACTGTGTTAAAGTATGCAATTGGCATACAGCTTAATTTTTTTACTGATTCCCTCGAGAGATTGTATTTTCCTGAAGGTGATTTTAACTCATTCATTCCTACACTCAGTTTAGATTTGTTCCTACCATTATTCCACATTTTATCATGGTTTCTATCATTGTTTCTATCCTTCTTTCTCTACTCAACCTTTCCTCTACAATTACACACTTTATTCCTACTTTAGAAAAACTATTACCCTCCATATTTTTTGACATTTTTTGGAGTCTGCATTTCCAGTGAAAACTGAAGTTTTCTACTGTTGAGAACACCAAAAAATGCAAGTGCTCAATCGGAAAGTCACCTGGTACCCCCACTTCAGACAAAACCAAATAATTTCATGTTACCGTGTGAAACCAAAAGTACTTTAATAAGCTTTTATGGTACTGCAATTACAGGAACATTAACCCAGAACATGCAACAAAAATTATTTTGCCTTTTGGACATAGTTAACAGATAAACTTGACATTACAATTAACAACATATTCTACTGAAGAAAACAAATGCCATTTTTTCTGACTCTTGGGTTAGAAAATGTAGGCTTTTAGTGCACGCTCAAGTAGCATTTAGAAAGTTTAGTTTTCCCTTTCTAACCTCTAAAATAGAGTATGATTTTGTGTGTGTGTGATACTACGGACTGAATCCAGGAGTGGTCTACCCCTGAGCTATACCCCCAGCCCTTTTCTAACTTTTTATTTTGAGACAGATTCTCACCAACTTGCCAAGTCTGGCCTTGAACTTGCAATCCTCCTGCCTCAGCCTCCCAAGTTGCTGAATTACAGGCATGTGCCCCCCACACACCCCGCTAGGACAATTATGATTTTTAATGCAACTGTACACAACCATTCTCACATTGGAAATAATCACAAGTAATCAACAGGTTCAGTCTAATTGACCAAATGGTTTCATTTAGGTTTAGTCTAATTGACCAAATGGTTTCATTTCCATTATTAATTTTCAGAGGGCTCCTGCAGTATTGTGGGTTTCAGACGGGTGGGGGGCGGCGGGGGGGGGGGGGGGGCGTGGGGGGGGTTGTGGGGGGGGGTATGGGGAAAATAAACAGACCAGGAGTAAAGAAGCCTTGGTCTTTAGAGTGGGGGAGGGAACATGCAGCGGCACACAGGGCATGTGCCTGACTTCTGAAGCCAGATGGACACGCAGGGCTTGTGGAAATAGTGGTGGCACGGAAGCTCAGTTGCCACCTCCCCCTTTACATATTCACTGCAGCAGATAGGACAGCACATCTCTTGGCCAACTGCACCATGATCTTCAGTGACCAGGATCTCAGGAAGAGCATCAATGCTCTCCTTGCTCGCTGGTGGATTAGCCACCTCAACATCGACTGCAAGAGACTCTAGGTGTGCCAGGGCAGTCTCCATTGCCTGTGCCAGGCGTTCTTCAAGTGCCATGTAGGTGAGGAACTGAGGATCCACATAGGAAATGGCTTTGGCCACTCCTAAACCATCAGCAAATCCATCAAAGAGGCTCCAATCCACTTCTAGGTCTTCACTCACGCTGGAGTCATCTTCAAGGTTGTTGTTACCATCCAGCACGAACACCCCAGGCTGCATCAGCTCCTGGCCGGAATCATTATCTCCCTCACTGCTGCTCTCATTCTCATTGTACTGGAGCCAGGGAATTTCTCCTTCTTCCAAGGATGTCTGCTCCTCTTCCTGGAGTGGTGGTTCTTCAGCTTCCTCAAGATGGCTACTGCTGTTGCTAACAGCACCTGCACTGGCACTGGCACCAGTGCTGGCACCCGCAATGGGGCTGGCTCCTGCAATGACGCTGGCTTCTGGCTCCAGCAATGGCGGGGTTGGCTCCGGCCCCAAGGCCTGGGCTGATGTCGGTGACACTCAGACTCACTCTGGCTTGCTGAGGTTCCCGCTCTTCCTTTCCTGGCAAAGTCTCCCAGCTTTCTCCACTGGAGGACAGGGTTTGCTCTCGACTTCGATACTTCCGGCGCAGAGCAGCGATCCACTCTTTGTCGCTGTCAGAGTCTTCATCACAGTATTTGTAGTAATCATCACTGTATGTCCAGAAGTCCGGGTCAGCCATGGTTCGACGCCTCCTCGGCATCTTCTCTGGTTTCACTTGGGCGTTCCTCAATTCCCTCTTGTCTTCAGAGTACTTCGGCTCACAGTAGCCAATTGAATTCTCGCCTCTGCCTCTCCTTGCCAGGCCATCCGTGTGGCCTTCATCAGCATTGACAGCATCCCTCCACCTGGAAGTACTGTGTGGCACATCATCATCATCATCAGTATCAAAAAATATTTTTGGTTTCACGCAGTTTGGACTTGCCAGATTTCGGACTTTGGGCCTCACCACCGGTTCCTCTGCACTCTTTGAGGGGTTTCCCCCACCACCACAAATACTCACAGGAGCCCTACTGGGACGTGCAGATAAGTTCTGCCCCCTTGTCTCCCTCTCCAAACTGTCACCATTTGTAGCCACCTTGCCTTCAGCAGAAGACATCTGAGAGGCCACACTACTTGGCTTCAGGAACTCTGCTGTGCTAGTAGAGGATCTCGCCACAGGGGCTGGGTCTAACTTGTCAAGCTCCTCTCTCACATCACGGTTAAAACTAGAGAACTGGGGAGGCACCCCTGCCATAGACCTTGCCCCTTTCACTGGATCATACAGCTTATCATCCTTAAACTTGCCAGTTTTCCCTCTCACTGGCAGTCGCTCAACAGGCCCAGCCCCCTCCTCCTCACTATCATCTGTCCCCAAAGTGTCAATATGTCCATAAGCCATTCCTCTTCTGCCACCCGAAGCCCTGTACTCTCTTGGCGGATACCTGGAATAGTCCTCATTATCAACATTCAGGCTGGTTCCCGAGCTCTCACAGTCGTCCCAACTACGACGAGTGGTGGCAAATGGTGATCGGCTCCTCTTGGTGGCTTGACTGGGGGCTGATCTGTGCATTGGGACTTCGGATGTCGTCTTTCTCTGGCTGGCAATCCTTTCCTGCTGGCTCGTGGATGGCCTGAAACTGACATAAGCATGCCTTCTTCCATACCTCCTGCCTGTATTGGACTGATACCCTCCTGCTGGTTTGGGCCATTCGGGCTTGCTAGATTCCTGACCCATTGCTCTGGTTCAGGAGGGTTTCCAATATAGCTGGGGCTTGGGTGGAAAGGTTCCTGGCTCCCCGCACTCGTGTTTTTGAGCTGGGAAAGTCAAAATCAGTTCAGCATAAAGGAGCAGGAAGATCTATTTTCACTTCAGCAGACAGGTAACAGAAAGGATAAGGGATCTTTAAAATTAGTTTCACTTTCTTCTAAGGCCTGGAGGAGCATTCCAGTGACTGTCAGGTGTAGACCTGGAACACATTTTTAATGTTGGCAAAATGATTACAACACCATGTTTGCAGGAAAGCCAGACATAGGGGGAGAATGTGACAGAAGGTGGGTGGGGGGTGGCCAGACACTTGGAAGGTGAGTGAAGTACCATGGAATTGTGCCAACGTGGGAAGAGAAAAGGCTGCTGTGGGCTTTTTTATGGGTTGTCTGTTTCTGAACCCTACAGACATAGAGGAGAAATGTGAATTGGAGTAGAGTGGCAAATACAGATCACTGTGCATGTGTGAGTGCCTACGTGTCTGTCAGGAGAGGGACAGGTAGAAGGGGTACCTGCAATCCTGCATGGAGCAATGTCTAGGTTTGTAGGGGGAAGGGGTATGAGTGTTAGAATGTGACCCATTCTGGATGTGACATAATGGGTAGGGTGGCTTCAGAGGAAAGTGGTGTGTGTGGGATATGAGAAAAAGAGAAGGGGGATGTGTAGCAGTGTATGTGGCAGCTGGAACTATGGGGGAAGCCTACATTTATGCACATATCACAGGCAGGGAAGGGTATGGTGGCAATGGAGAGGAGTGTATGAGATTTTGTGTGGTAATGTGAGCATGTGAGTGTGAGTGCACATGTGTGTATTCATCCAAATGGGATGCAATAACTAAAAAATGTCAGCATGAGCAACTGTAGCAGGCATGCATGGCAGAGCAGACAGCACTGGAGAGGGGGGTGTGTGAGAGAGAGAGGGATGGAAAAGAGGCTAGCAATCAAAGAATGCCTATACATGTGACCATGGAAAGCAGGAAAAGCAGTGGTGTTCCCGGTGAAGGACTTCTATTGAGTGTGAATGTGTATGCAACAGCAAAGGGGGACCATCAGTGCAAAGTATGTGGCAGACAGAAGGCACAAGAGCAGGGCATTTGAGAAGGGTGTGTGAACCAGAGTGGGAGTGTATTTTTGCCAATGGTCAGCAATAAAAGATGTCCTTATGTGTGTATGTGACAGACAGGAAGGAGGGTGTTACAGAGGGTGTGTATAAAGGTAAAGGTGTGTGTGTGTACACATGTATGCCAGAGCAGGCAGTCAGAGGAGGGGTGGGATCTAGAGGTGTGTATGTGGTAGGCAGTGGGGGGAGGGGACTGGAAGCTCAGGGTCTGAGGCCATGTGTGTGCCTGTGGGTAGGGGGAAGGCACTGGAAGGTGTGAGGGAAGGTGTGAGGGAGGATGCGAGGGTGAGAGAGTGGTGTGTGTGTGTGTGTGTCTGCGCATGCGCAGGGGAGGGGGAATGCACTGGAACCTCAAGGCTGGTGGGGCAGGGAGGGGGCTGCAACTGCAGGTTTCCGCGTGTGCGTGCTTGCATACGCTTGCGCGACACAGGGGAGAGGGTGCAATGTCATAATAAGAGACAAGAAAATGTTATCAGCTCAAAGGAGAGACCCAAATCGATGTGGCAGGGAAGGGGGCAAAGAAAGAAAAGGGCGTGTGTGAACATAGTTTGTCCCTGAAAATAATTTTTTTTTCTGACAATTCTTTCCCGGGAACAAAATTTTTACCTATCTTAACCATTTACCATTAGGCAAAACAACAGCAAAATGGCTGGGGGAGGCCACGGGGTGCCCCGCAAAGGGGGTTGAGGAGGGAGAAAGGAGAGGCGGGGAGAAGTGGCCAGGGGCCGCGAACACCATTCCCCTCTCAAATAGCCATGAAAGCCCTTTGAGTAGGGGCCACGCTGAACCAGAAGAACTCGGCAGTGGAAGGTGCTGCCCCCGAACAGGGCAATGGAGGACAAGGGCCTCACTCTGCAGTCAGGTCCCCCGTCCGCCCCACCCCTTCCCGAGGAGCGAACCCGAAAAGAGGTTCGCCGGATTCCCCCAGATTTTCGCGCCCCTGCCCTGCCACTCGCCCCACCGCCAGCGCCTAGAAGGTACGTCAACACAACCAGTCTTTCACTCACCCCGTCGGGCCAAGCAGCACGCTTTTCAGAAGGGCAGAGCTCTCGGACCTCCGACCGCCACCACCGCCAGAGCCGCTGCTCCCGGGTCTCGGGCTCCTCCTCCGCCAGACAGCAACCCGGGAGGGCGGTGACTGCGGCGGAAGTGATTGTGACGTCGGCTAGGGCCCGCCCCCTCGATGTGGCGGGGTTGGCAGCTGCTTTCCACAAATCGGGTGGGCTTGAAAGTATTATTTCGTTTCAAAAGATGAAATCGTCAAGGATACAGAAAAGGACGGCGAAAAATGTAACTAATAGTCAGTGATAAGAAATGTGGAAACATTAAGCCACATTCCCTTCGGTTCTGTTTTTTCTTTAATAAAATCAAATATGCAAATTCAGATTAATTCCAATGTGAAAGTAATTATATCACTATATCATATCCTATATGATACGGTTTGTCTGGGGTGTTAAAATGTGAAACTATACTTACGGTTGCAGTAAGCTGCTCCTTCTTTTTTTAACCTGGTGATTGAAATAAATTGAACCTTTTAGTGGAATTTGTTGCAGTTGGTCACAAAATCAAGCTTCTCCATCCAAAAGAAATGATGAAGCGCAACAGGGGTTCATAGTCTGGTAGTTGTGCCGCTGTTAAAAATTATTATAGTTATGCTTTTTGATGTACCAAATATTACTGAAATCTGAAATCTTCAAATTGCACTCTTTAACATTCACAGCTGGTGTAAAAAGTTTGTATATTCACAACAGTTGGGGTTTTTTGTTTGTTTTTGTTTTTTGGTACTGGGGGTTGAACCCAGGGACACTTAACCACTAAACTACATCCCCAGCCCGTTTTATATTGAGACAGTCTCACTAAGTTGCGTAGGACCTCACTAAATTGCCCAAGCTAGCCTGGAACTTGCCATCCTGCATAAGCTTCTGGAGCTGCTGGGATTACAGGTGAGCACCATGACACCAGCTGAAGGAAATTTTTGTTCTTACTGGAAATACAACGTGTAATAGAACACAAAAGTTCAAGGGTAACAATACAGTAGAAATAGGATGTATAAGGTTCAAACTATTAAAGGAATGGTATTTGGAACAAAGAAAAACTCAGTCAATAAAGGGAAAGAAATGAGGTGTGGGCTAAGCAGGAAGTAAAAAAGAGAAATAGATTAGTATGTATTATGGGTTACCATTTGTTAAGATGCAACTTCTCACCGGGCATGGTGGCATGTGCCTGTAATCCCAGCAGCTCTGTAGGCTGAGGCAGGAGAATCACAAGTTCAAAACCAGCTTCAGCAATTTAGTAAGGCCCTAAGCGACTCAGAGATACCCTTAAAATATGAAAAAGGGCTGAGGATGTGGCTCAGTGGTTCAATCACTAGTACAAAAAAAAAGCAGCAGCAAATTCTCATTTTGATCATTTTATTTATTTATTTGTTTATTATAGCAGGGATTGAACCCAGGGGCACTTATCGACTGAGCTACCCTGTCTGGTTAAATTGCTTAGGGCCTTGATAAACTGCAGAGGTTAGCCTTGAACTTTCCAGCCTCCCGAGTGGCTGGGATTACAGGCATGCACTGCTGCCCTACCTGAGCATTTTGTTTTTAAAAGTTCAGTTATATGCTATTTATGAGTTTCACCTAAAGTAGAAACAGTAATGGAAATACATGTCCGTTAAATATTAGCAGGAAAACAAAGGGGGGTAAAGGGAGGTTAAGGAAAGAGGAACAAAAGGAGGGAAGGAGAGAGACTTGTAACAATGCTAAAGTAAAAATCAAGGCCAAAGTAGAAAGTATCAAAGAGAATAAAATAGGTTCTTTCATTCACCAAGAAATACATAATGATAAGAAAAATTATGTGACAAAAAATGCCCTTTCAAAATATATGAAGGAAATACAGTTTAAATATAAAAATGAGCTTAATGTGGAGGCACAGACCTGTAATCCCAGCTGCTTGGGAGGTTGAAGCAGGAGGATTGCAAGTTGAAGGCCAGCCTCAGCAATTTAGGGACCTTCTTCAAAATAAAAACTTAATAAAAAGAGTTAGCGATGTAGCACACACAAAAGAATTACAGCTGAAGCTGTCACTTATTTATCTTAACTTCTTTCCCTCAAATAAGCACATTTGGAAGTTGATGTTTTCTTCTCATCCATGTTTGTTTTTCTGTCATATATGTATGAATCTATAACCAAAATACAATATTGTTTTATGTGTTTTAAATTACATAAACTATATCATGACAGCTTGCAGTAGTACGCATGTTATCATGTAATCCCAGCTTCTTGAATCTTTTTCATGGGCATGGTAGCTGGTGAGAGAGACAGAGACACACAGAGAGAAAGAGAGTATCCCCAGATAGAATACGTGGCCTTTTTATAACTTTGTGTTAGAAGTGACATCCCACTACTTTTGCTGTATCCTATTCATTAGAAACAAGCCACAGAATTTGTCCCTTTCATCTAACAAATTTGAAGCCATGCAGTTGTTCATAACATTTATTATCCAAGGCCTTGTGCAAGAGAGGCAAGCACTCTACTAATTGAGCTATATCTCCAGCCCTATTATCCTTATAATGACCATGAGATCAGTAGTGATAGCCACTCTTTCATTTCTGATATTAGTCATTTTGTTTACTCTCTTGTCTGGAGGCTTATAATCTTCTTGATCTTTCAGATTTTGCATTCAATGCTACAAATTTCCCTAGAAGCACTGCTTTTGCTGCAATCCACAAATTTTGGTAAATTGTGTTTTCACTGTCAATTTATCATGAAACTTCTTGAACCCCTATGTTATTTAGAATTATATTGTATAATCTCCAAATATTTGAGGGTTTTCCATTTATCTTTCTGTTATTGATTGCTAATTTCATTTCACTGTGGTCTGAGAGCATATTTTGTATGATGTCTATTTTTTGAAATCTGTTAAGGCATGTTTTATGGCCCAGGATGTGGTCTATCCTAGTGAATGTTCCACATGAGCTTGGAAAGAATGTGTATTCTGCTGTTGTTAAATGAAGTAGTCTATAAATGTCAATTAGATCTGGTTGATTGATGGTGCTATTCAGTTCAACTATATTCTTATTGATTTTTTGGCTGCTAGATCTGTCAATTATTGATAGAGAAGTGTTGAAATCTTCAACTGTCATAGTGGACTCATCTGTTTCTCCTTGTACACCTATCGGCTTTTGCCTCATATACTTCCTTTTTTGTGTGCCTGTAACACTCTATTTCCTATTCATTGGTCTTAGTACTTTTTTAATCGTTTTTTTTTCTTTTCTTTCTTTTTTTTTTGTTTTTGTTTTCCACTCTTTCTTCACTGATTTTAATTGAGCATTTTATGATTCCATTTTCTCTTCTCTCTAAGCATACCAATTATACTTCTTCTTCTTTTTTTTCTACTTTATTTAGGGGTCATGCTAGAGCCTGCAATATATATTTACAACTAATCCAAGTCTGCTTTTAAATAACACTATAACACTTCATAATAGTGCAGGCAGGTACCTTATACCAGTATTCCCAATTCCTCCATCCCATCCCTTATGAATTATTTTTGTCATTCATTTCACTTATTCACAAGCTATAGGCATCTAATATTGTTACTATTATATCTTTAGTGTATTTGTTATATCCTTTAAAAATACAAAAAAATAAAAAATATATTTATACCATCATTTATTCTTCTCAAATGTTCTTCTTTATGCAGATCCAAGTTTCTAACCTATATAATTTTCTTCTCTGAATAACATTTTAACATTTCTTGCCAGGCAGCTCTTGGAAATGACATCCTAACACTTTTGCCATATTTTTTCTCTCTCTCTCTCTCTCTCTCTCTCTCTCCTATCCTAGATTTCACACAGGGGCATTCTACCACTAAACTTCATCCCAGCCCTTTTTATTTATTTGTTTACTCAGACAGGGTCTCCCTAAGTTGCTTAGGGCCTCACTTAATTGCTGAGACTGGACTTAAATTTGAGATCCTCCTACCTCAGACTCATATTGAAAGTGGGTTGCTAGGTCTAACTACATTCAACAGGAAGGGATTACACAAGGGCTTGAGTTCCAGAGGCTGTGATCATAAGGGGTGGGGGATGGGTAAGAGCATTTCAACTTTGATAGAAATTGCCAAACTGCTTTCCAAAGTGGTTGTAACAATTTATATTCCCACCTGCATCATCCTCAGCACTCTTGGTTCTAAGACTTAAAAATTGTTGCCAATCAGATGAGTACAGAGCACTGTTATTTGACTGTGTTTTCCCCTAACTTACTTAAGTCAATATATATATATATATATATATATATATATATATATATATATATATATATTTGGCACTGGGGATTGAACCAGAGGTGCTTTACCACTGAGCTACATCCCCACATCCCCAGACCTTTTTTATTTTGAGATAGGATCTTGCTAAGTTTCTTAGACCTAAGTTGCTGAAGCTGAACATAAACTGCCATCCTACTGTCTCGGCCTCCAAAGTGGCTGGGATTACAGGCGTGTGCCACCACACCCAGCTCTAAGGTAATATCTTTATGATTGCACACAAATATCTATATAATTTTATACATACTCATAACGGAAATCCTATTTGCATGCTTTTCAAAATTTTAGTTTTTTCTTTCATACTTTCCATAACAGTTAACAATAACCTAATATTCATTAATTCCACATTTTCTTCATACTTGCATAATCATATAGGGTATACATATATGTATACATATACATAATTAATACATGTGTGGACTTTTATTTGTACTTATTTTATTAAAATGAGATAATATAAAATTGGCCCTCTGTGAGTTTCACATATGCTCTTTCAACTAATGACTCATTATCTGCTTAGTGGCAGAGCACTTGCCTAGCATGTGTGAGGCACTGGGTTCGATTCTCAGCACTGCTGAGAATAAACAAAATAAAGGTCCATTGACAACTAAAAAAGTATTTAAAAAAAAGTATTTGGGGAAAACGCACCTGCACCAGAGACACCTGTAATCCCAGCTATTCTGGAGGTTGAAACAGGAGGACCACAAGTTCAAGACCAGCCTGGGTAAATTAGTGAGACCCTGACTCATACTAAACTCAAATAAAATAAAGGGATGGGGATGTAGCTCAGTGGTAGGTTCAATTCCCAGAATCACAAAATAATTGTATTTATGCTGAACATCTTCATACTTTTGTAGGTATTCTCTAAACTATAGTATAAGGACTTTTAACCTACCATTTACATTATATTAGGCATTGCAAGTCATCTAGAGATGTTTAAAGTATACAGGAGGATGTGCATAGATTGTATGTAAATACTATACCACTTTATATAAGGGATTTGAGCCTCTATGGATTTTGTTACCTATGGGATAGAGGGGAGTGTCCTGAAACCAATCTCCCATGGAGTCTGATGGACAACTGTATATATTTTACCGCTTCTTTCTGTTCTCATTCAAATATTATTATTATTATTATTATTATTATTATTATTATTATTATATTATCATAGTAAAATAATAAGTTGCTGGGGTCACAGCAACTTCCCCTAGACCAATTTTCTTATAGGCCTGAAACCAGCTGCCTCCTCCTTTCTCCAGTCTCCTTCCCTTGGCAATGAATTGGTATTAATATATAGTGTCAGATTGCTTTCCCAAAAGGCTAGTAGATTCTCATTTCCACTGGCAATGCCTGACCCTATACCCTGGCTATCTTGACTGTTCCTGGGTACATATTCCTCCCCTAGAGATTTGAAACTCAAAAGGAAACACACAAAGATTGAGAAGACTGAGTCATGTTCACATCAATCACTTCTGAAAACCAACCCAACATCTTGAAAATACAGGCTTAGTTTTTGCCCAACTGAGCCAGAGTTGAATTCTGTTGCGTGCAACCAAAAGAAACATAAACTCCGATCATAGACTGAGCCCTGATCCTGATCACAAGCCAAACCCTGATTCCAGCTACAAATTCAACTCTGATCCAGGCCACAGGCTTGGCCCTCACTCAAGTTGGAAATTGAGGGCCATTCGTGGCCCCATGCTTCACTAACCCCATTTGATATCTCTTCAAGGGGTGTTCCTGACCACAAAAAGGGTTTAGGTGAATGGGTGGATATATTTCTGCTAAATACATACAGAGCCTGAGGCCCAAAGTTCAGGGTCTCTTTTTGGCAACTAATATTCACAACTTCTAGAAACACAGCAGAATTCCTTGTAAGGAAAAATTGGTAAAGTCTAAGCTTGAGATGTTTTGGGGGGATGTGGGTTGCAGAGAATAATAGATCAAAAGAGAACCTGGTTGGGGTGGGATGAAGATTTGGTTTGTGGAGGTAGAGAATAAGGCCATGCATTCTGAGCCTGGCTCAAGGTAATGGGGAGAGAATAGGGATTTGAGGGAGCCTGAATGGGACTGTACAGAATCCCCAGCCAGGGCTTGGGTGGGTACTACGCCCCCAGGAAGAGCTCACAGGAGTTACCATGGAGAGGTCCAGGCAGCCTGAAGCTAGAGGCCTCCTCCTTTGTCTCTCTTAGCCTTCTGGCATTGCCTAGACCAGCTGGATGGGCCCTGTGCTGCCAGGCCCTTTTCCCACACTGCCCAGACTTTCCATAGGCCTGAAACTGAAGCCAGACTCAGACAGGCATTCAGTATAGATAGGTAAATCGAGTCAGGTTGGATCAAGGAGGACAATTTTGAGTGAGTCCCAGAAAGCTGCAGACTGTCTCCTGAGGGATTGAAATGTTAATTCCTTCAGAGCCCTTCCTCCACCCTTATCAAGACCCTGCCCCTGCTCCAACCTGTTGCCAAGGTAACCTGTCCCAGGAACTGCCTCTCCCTACAGGGAGCTATAGGGTTGTTAAAATGTCCTGGGCTGCTCCATCCTGCCCTTCCCCTTGAATTCAGCCCCTCTGCTTCTCACCTTTTGGCCATCCCACTGAGCATTCCTGGGCCTAGTCATGTATGTACTCAGGTAGGAGAAAGATAAGGGGAAGAGAGCAGGAAAACAAAGGAAGCCTAGGACATTTAAATGGGGCAGCACACGTGGCTTCTTGGGATACCAAGAGAAGTCTATGTTACCTCTTTTGAAATAAACCGTGCTTTATATGCTTGCCTCAGCGTGCTTCCCTAATGTTCAAACTTCAACATCTGAGGAAGCAGAACCTGCGGTATCAAAACTGCCTCCTGCTTTCTCCAGTCTCCCTCCTTTCTTCTTTGCCCCTGGCATGCTTCTTCTTGCGTGCCTCCTGTGGAGTTTCATGGATTAGGACTTTCTTCTGTGGGACACAGCTCCTTTCTCTTCTCCCAGCCTCACCCCAAGGAACTCTGGAGGGAATTAGACAAAACTTGCTAGGTGTGGGGCTGTGGGGCAAGCCAAGAGTGAAAGGAGGACACTACATTTGTCAAGCATCTATTATCTGTCAGGTATGTATTTTACACAGGTTATTTCATCTCCACAGTAAGCCTGTAGGTAGTCCTATGTTCCCAAGGGGAGCCAAGGCCCAGAGAGGTTAAAGGATTCATCCAAGGTTACTTAGCTAGAGGCAGCAGAGCTGGGATTTGGATCCTGAACTATCAATTCCAAAGAAAGGCCAGAGGTGAGAGGAGTGTGGTTGCCTCAGATCCTACTTAAAATGGAGGACCTACCATGGAGAGAGTTCCCTGATAGAGATCTAGAGCAGCTTCCTGGGTTCACCTGAACTCTGGGTCTGTGCCTGTGCCTAAGGAGAGTAGAAAGGGCTAGAAAGGCTAAACTGGGTCAGCTGGGAAGCAGGTTGTCTTCCCCCTTCCCTCTGCAACCTCTGATCAGGCACCTTGACACCTTCTTTTCATAGGGTGTCCCTTCTGCCCTTGGCTTCCCTGTGTCCCCATCAACAGGGAAGGAGGGAAACCAGCTGTGTTGGTGCTGGGGAGCTGGTGGGGGCAGAGCTAGGAAGAGTCAAAAGGCCAGAACACATCAATTCATAGGCAAGAAGTCTGGGCTGTTCCAGGGCCTCACTGTTCCCATCTCAGCAATGGAGGTGTCATATTAGATGATGGCTAAGACCTGTTGCCAATTCTATCAGTGTGTGTGTGTGTGTGTGTGTGTGTGTGTGTGTGTGTGTGTGAGTGTGTGTGTGTGTGTGTGGTGTGTGTGTGTGTGGTGGGGCCTGCCTAGGCACAGCAGTGCTGTGGCCATGTCAGCAGGGAGAGTTTTGCCCCACAGAACATGACTTGGGGGAGTGGCAAGGGCAAGAGCTAGGGAAAGCTTGGAAGACACATCAATCACTGGCATGAGAATAGTTCTATTTGGCCTTGCCTGGGAACGAAGCCCTGCCTCTGGCTGCCCCATTCACAATAGAAGTTTGGAGTATAAGTAAGTGGGAAGCTGAGGTTATATAGAATAGGACTTTTTGAAAAGGGGAACAATGGGGAAAGTGTAAGAAGGGAAGAAAGTGCGGAAACACTCTGCTAGCTGCCCTGAGAGGGGAAAAAAATGTGCACTTGTAAGAAAAAGTCCACTTTTATAACTTAGTTTGTGATTCTGAGGATTGAACCTAGGGTTGCCCTATCACTGAGCCACATCCCCAACCCTTTTTATTTTTTTATTTTAGAGACAGGGTCTCACTGAGTTGTTTAGGACCTTACTAAGTTACTGAGGCTGGTCTTGAACATGGAATACTTCTGCCTCAGCCTCTTGAGTCACTGTGACTACAGACATGTGCCACTGTACCCAGCTACAAAAAAAAAAAAAAGCACACTTTTAGTCATCCGCAGAGGTACGTGTTACTGGGGGCTTCTTCAAAGGAGCTCTCCCTCCAGGCCCAATAACCCTGCTTGCCGTGCAAACTCCGCACATGTCTTTCTCCTCTCTCAAATGATGCTCCCATTTGCACAGTAAGTCCGAAACAAAATGCCCTCCAAGAACTCTGGTGGCTCTCATTCCAGAATCTTCTACAAGCCTGCTTTGATTTTGTCCTTTTGAGTTTGGTCCTATCTCAGACATTGACAGTTGTTTTAATGTACCCGTGGGCTGTAAGAGTCAGAGTAACATCTGAGTGTGGTGTTGGGGGCATCCTGTGAGCCAAGACAAACCCCTCACCATGGCCTAAAGGCTTGATGTTGATTGGTACCCTACTCATATTTCCAGCCTTCCCTCTTCCCACCTCTGCTGTGCCTCCCCACCCCAGTCTCCACTCACCTGCTTTCTTTGCCCTTGGAACATACCAGACTCTCTCTTTCTCTAGCACCATCACACACACTGTTCACCATACCTGGAATGCAGTTTCCCCACCTCTTTGCTGGCAACTTCTTCCTTCTGATCTTAGCTGAAATGGCCCCTCTTACAGGAAGCCTTCCTGGCTCCCTAGCCTAAGCCAGCTCCTACTCTGAACTATAATCAACATGACACTCATCACAACAATAATTGCTTGTGCCATGGAATCGTTTTGTTATTTCTCTCCCCTCCCAAATCACTATCAGCCCCAAGAAGGCAGTGTCTTTGTTTATCTCGTTCACAGCCAAGAAACTTTCAACCAACAAATATTCTTTGAAAAGATAATTCCTAGCAGCTCTCAGGTATTGTAGACCTACTGGGAGCCAGATGCAAACGTATAGCATCTTGCCTGGTCCTGGGATCACACTCTTTCTGATTTCTTAGGTGTGTAGATGGAGGGGCAGAGAGGTGTCAGGTTTTGTCTTGCCAGGAGAGCTTTGTCCTGGACTAGTGTGGCATCGGGCCTGGCAGCAGCAGGTCTGCTGCTTCGCACCTCCTTTTTTTTTTTTTTTTTTTTTTTTTTTTTTTTTGCCTGCCACCACTCTTTGGAGAGGAGCAGCAGCTGTGGCCTCTCCTGGTGTTCCCATAGCAACCAGTGCTTACCTCCCGCTCACACTGGTTCCTAATTGCCTGATTACGCATCTTTTCCCCCACCAGCTCCTGAGCTTCTTGAGAGCAAGGTCCATGGCGGGCTTTGCTCACCATTGCGTGGCTCCAGGCTCAGTAAGTATTAGTTAAATGAACAAAAATGAATGCATGACCATCCATGCACATGGGTTTTTAAAAGCTTTCATCACAAACAAGGCACCTGGCAGCCTGTAGTAGATGGGGGGTGGGGGCACTTGAGGACTCAGTGCTCCTCAGCTCACCTCTGCTGAGTGGTGTTGGTGGCCAGCCCCCCTTCTCCTCTATCCCCTGCTGCCTGGGGAAACTCTTTAGAAAGCAGGCAAGGCAGCCTGTGTGGTCATGGCTGTAGGCTGGGGGGTGGGTTTTGTTGGAGATGGTGTGACACCCTCCCCTAACAATTCCCCCAAGCACGTGTGCACGCACACATGTACTCCCTCACTACCTCCTTCTGATGGAAGCTGTTTCAAATGGGAAGCTTTTGCTTTGTGAATTACCAGGAACAACTAAGTTCTCTATTCTGTTCTAATGATCAGTTCCCCTCTCCTCTCCACTAAAACCATGTTAATCCAGTTCAACACCATATTCTACCTGAGCTATTCCAACAGTCGCCTCCCTGCCCCCCACCAGAATCCATTTCCTACCTTCCTCCCTCCCCATCTTCCATGGCATAGACAGAGGGACCCAAACAGAAATCATCCCATGTTAATCCTAGCCAGACTCACAATGGAGGCACCTGCTGACATCATTGTTGTGGCATGATGAAGCCAGAATTAGACAGGTAGTCAGTATAGATAGGTAATTTGAGTTAGGTCAAATCAAGGAGGACAATTTTGAATGAGTCCCAGAAAGCTGGAGACTGTCTCTGGAGGGATTGAAATGTTAATTCCTTCAGAGCCCTTCCTCCACCCTTATCAAGACCCTGCCCCTGCTCCAACCTGTTGCCAAGGTAACCTGTCCCAGGAGCTGCCCCTCCCTTAATGTGTCCTGGGCTGCTCCATCCTGCCCTTCCCCTTGAATTCAGCCCCTCTGCTTCTCACCTTTTGGCCATCCCACTGAGCATTCCTGGGCCTAGTCATGTATGTACTCAGGTAGGAGAAAGATAAGGGGAAGAGAGCAGGAAAACAAAGGAAGCCTAGGACATTTAAATGGGGCAGCACACGTGGCTTCTTGGGATACCAAGAGAAGTCTATGTTACCTCTTTTGAAATAAACCGTGCTTTATATGCTTGCCTCAGCGTGCTTCCCTAATGTTCAAACTTCAACATCTGAGGAAGCAGAATTCATCACCAGTAACCAGCGGTATCAATGACAAGAGTCTAAGTTCTAAGTCACCAAAGCCCCTAGAGGAGAGCAGGCTGAGGTACTAGTCCATTAGTCTGGGCTTTCAATATTGGTTGCTTTACATGTTTGATTCTGAACCAGGCACTGAGCTAGTGAGCCCAGAGCTCACAAGAATGAGACCATGATAAACTCCTACCTTAGTGGAAGGGACAGGAAAACAAACAAACAGCATGATCTGCTATTTGTAGAGGGAGCCATGGAATGTACAGTCAAGTATGCTAGTACAGGATCAGGGAAGACTTAGCATAGGCAGGAAGATTTGAGCTGGACTTCCTATCAGAAAATCACTGGTAGCGAAGTGGCTGCAGTGGTGCCTACCTATAATCACAGCCACTTGGGAAACTGAGATACGAGGAATGCCAAGTACAAGGCCAGCCTCAGCAATTTAGCGAAACCCTAACATAGAATAGAAAGGGCTGGGATGTAGCTTGGTGGTAGAGTGCCCTTGGTTTCAATCCCAGTACCCCTCTGCCCTCAAAAAAAAAAAAAAAAAAAAAGAAAGAAAGAAAGAAAGAAATCATTGGTAGTGAGCAACAGAAACAACTATCTCCAAGTAACTTAAGAAAGAAGTGGGGGGTGTGGGGGCCTGGGGTTGTAGCCCAGTGATAGAATGCTTGCCTTGCATATGTGGGTCACTGGGTTCAATCCTTAGTACCACATAAAAAAAATAAATGAAGATATTTTAAAAAAGAAAACAGAAGGGGCAAGATGTGTAGGAGGATACCTGTAATCCCAGTGGCTCAGGAGACTGAGGCAGAAGGATCACGAGTTCAAAGCCAGTTCAGCAATTTATTGAGGCCCTTAGCAATTCAAGGAGACCCTGTCTCTAAATAAAATACAAAAAAGGGCTGAGGATGTGGCTCCATGGTTAAGCATTCCTGGGTTCAATTCCCAGTACCAAAAAAAGAAGGGAAACTGTGGGATTTGAAGGGTAAGTTACAGAGAGCTACAAAATCAAGCAACATCTAGAGAACCAGTCAGACATAAGCAAAGGCTTCCCTGTGGGAGGGGCTGGATCAGGATACTGGGCCACAGAAATGGATGAAGTCTCTTTCCTCTATTCTTCTATCACTTGCTCCAGATTCAAAGTCCAGAGGGAGTGTCCAGTGACCAAGCTTAAGCCCATGCCTGCCTCCTGGCTAGACTTGGCTGAAGACAGGAAGGCAATATCCCTTCAGATTCTATGGGGGGGAGGCCCACATGGATTTACCGTTTCATCAACTTTACCCCCACTGAGGCAGACACAATTCACTTAAATGAAACAGGAGTTTTAAGGAAGCGGGAGGCATGGATGCTGGAGAGACAAACTAAGTAACCTGCTCTCCTTGCTTGATGGCAGGAAAAGAAGAAGGGGAGGACATTGTAGCCAGTGGAAAAGGAATGAGCAAAGAGCTGTAGCCTGCTGTGACCCAGGCAGGTGGGCAGCTTCTTGTAATCAGAGAGTAAGAGGGAGGAAGGGAAAGGACCACAGATGAGACAGGAGCAGAAAGGAGACAGATCACAGTGTGAGTTGTTTCATGGGCCATGGGAGCCTGCCTCTGGGGGACGGAAGCGGGTTGTGGTGGTCATATTGGCATTTTAGGACATTTACTCTGGAAGCACCAAGAATGAGTCAGACATGGCAAAGCTGGCAGCGAGGAGATGAGCAAGGAACTTTTCTATCCAAAAGATGGTGAGGCCTAAATTCCAGCATTGGTTAGGAATGGAGAGGCAATGATGAATTTAAGAGCAATTCAAGCTGGGCGGGTTGGCACACACCTGTGATCCCAGCAACTCTGGAGAGTGAGGCAGGAGGATCACACGTTTGAGACTAGCCTCAGCAATTTAGCTAGACTTTTTCTCAAGATAAAAAATAAAAATGACTGGGAATGTGGCTCAGTGGTAAAGTGCCTCTGGGTTCAATCCCCAGTACCAAAATAAAATAAAAATAGCAATTCAGAACCTAGAGTCCACAGAAGGACAAAGGATAAGGGAAGGGAGGAGTAAGAAATGACTATGAAGGAGCTCAATTTGCAAGTGACGAGTTTATACTTTCCTCCTGGGCCTTAGGAGGCCAGCTAACACCCATTCATACAACAATAAATGTCACCTGGACATGGTGGCACACATTTGTAATCCCAGCAACTCAGGCAGCTGAGGCAGGAGGATCACAAGTTTGAGACCAGTCTCAGCAATTTAGTGAGATCCTGTCTCAAAAATAAAATAAAACAAAAAGGGAGGGGATATAATTCAGTGGTAAAGTTGGGTTCAATCTCCAGTACCAATTGTATGGCATGTGTGAGGTCCTGGGTTTAATCCACAGTACCACCAAAAAAAAGGAAAGAAAGATAAATGTCAGCCTAGCCCTACTAGTATGTGTCAGGCACTATGGAGAGAAAGAGGAAAGACAGAGGAAAAAAACAACCTTTAATGGACCCTCTCATCAGCTGCTTGTGAGAACATAAACTAATATAGTTACTCTGGACAAGGATCCGGAAATATGGTTCACTGTTTTAAATATGGATACCTTGGCACCTTGATTTCCAGGAATTTCTCCTAAAGAAATAACTAACAATTGTGCACAGATAGATGCATACAAGGATGTTACAACATTGGAAGAGGAAAAGAATGGAAACAACCTCGATACGCATCAGTAGGGAACTTGCTAAATACATTCAGTGCTTTCCTCAGCCCTAAAAGATGATTAATGAGAGTAACATGGCTTGAGGACAACCAGGTTTTTGTTTGTTTGGGTGCCAGGGATTGAACCTAGGAGTGATTAACCACTGAGCAACATCCCCATCCTGTGTTATATATTATTTAGAGACAGGGTTTCTCTGAGTCGCTTAGGGCCCCACTAAGTTGCTGAGGCTGGCTTTGAACTCACGATCCTCCTGTCTCAGCCTCCCAAGCCACTAGTATTACAGGCCTGTGCCACTGTGCCCTGCTAATAACCAGGTTCTCTTTTTCCTCTAGAACTTTTTCAAAGGCTTTTAAACATCTCTCTCCCCAAAGCCAACAGACCAACCACCTTCCTGGACACACTTCCTTCTCCAGCCCTGTGTCTCTCTTTTCCTTCACAGCCAAACTTCTCCAAAATGCCATCTCACTTGCAAGGCACTGTTAGACTCAACCCGTCCCAAACTGATCTCACAGTCTCCCTCCCCAAATCTGCTGTCTTCTCCTGTCCCTAATAATGACAAAGGGAACTCTTAAGTCTGGTTGCACAAATTACAAGCCTGGGAGTCATTTTCTGCATCTCCTACATCACAAATCCATAGCCAGTCCTGCTCATTATACTTACATAAATTTTACTTTCTTGAAATGATTACTTTGGGGGCTGGCGACGTAGCTTTATGGTAGAGCATTTGCCTAGCACTCACGAAGCCCTGGGTTCCATCCCCAGCATTGAAAATGTACATACATGTATTTATAAATACATGTATATGTATATATGTAGGAATAATCTCTAAATAAGTAATACATGGAAAAAAATAAATGTATACAAAATATTAATAATAATAAAATTCCAGATAATATACATAGAAAAAAAAATCAAAAATATATACCGATTTAGTGAGCAGTCTCATTGTAACTCCATCAACTTCCAAACCCTAAAGAACACATACAGACCAACCACCTTTATGATTTAGGGGGTGGAGTTTTTTTTTCCAATGCCTTTTTTATGGGAAAACACAATGTATTTTTATTTGTTCTTTCTTCTACAAAACACACAATACTGAACACAGTGTTCTGTACCTTAGATTTCCTCCCCTAACAATGTATCTTGTCAGTTCTCTCTGTTCGGTTCTTAGAAAACTTCCTCACTCTGGATTTTATATATAATATTCTTTTTTTTTTTCTTTTTTCTTTTTCAGTCGTTGGATGGAACTCAAGGCCTGGGTCATGCTAGGCAAGCACTTTAGCACTGAGTTATATTCCCAGCCTTTTTTATTTTCTTTTGAGACAGGGTCTTGCTAAATTACTGAGGCTAGCATTGAACTTGCAATCCTCCTGCCTCAGCCTCCTGAGTTGCTGGAATTACAGGCATGCACCACTGTGCCAGGCCTGGGCTTATTTTTATACATAATATCCTACTGGGTGCTTCGGTCATCATTTATTTTACCAGTCCCTTATTTATGAGTGCCAGTTATATGTAATCTTTTGCTATTATAATTAATACCTAAATATATTTTCTAATCCATCTACTTGTTTGTCTCCTTTGTGTCTGCTCTAGTATAAACTACTACCATCTTTTGCTGACTCAAACAAATAGCTCCCTAAATGTGCTGCGCAAATCATCTCTTGGTCTGTCTTCAGTCAGCAGCCAGAGTGGTGTTTTCAAAACACAAGTGCAATCATGTCCTTCTCCTGCTTGCAGCACTTCTGTGGCTTTCTCCAGCTCTTGGGGGAAAGAACTTCTCATTATGGCCTGTGAATCCTTATCGATCTTCACTCACCTGCCTCTCCTTGCTCCCGTGACCCCTCTGCTTTGCCCCTTTTCTACCTTTCAGTTGTTTTTGCATTAATTGTTTCTTCTGCATAAAAATCTGCCCCGCTCTGCACACCCTATTTCTGTGTGTCCTTCAGATCCCAGCTCCCTTGTCCACTCCCAACCTTCCTGCTGGGACAAAGCCCTGAATTATAGGTTCTCATGAGCATCATATGCATCATATCTCTAGTCCCACTTGCAATTTCACATTTATTTGGAGGATACTTTTTTGTTTGTTTTTTTGGGGGGGATTATTTTTATTTTTTGGTACAGGGGATTGAACCCATGGGTGATTAACCACTGAGCCACATCCCCAGCCCTTTTTTGTATTTTATTAGAGGGTGTCGCTGAGTTGTTTAGGGCCTCACTAAATTGCTGAGACTGACTTTAAATTCACGATCCTCCTGCCTCAGCCTCCTGAGCTGCTGGGATTATTGTGCCCAGTTGGTTTGGGGGACACTTTGATTAATGCCTAGCTCCTCTTTCCCACATAGATTATGAGATTCACTATGAGATCCATAAGAACAGGGGCCTTAGCTGTCTTTGCTTACCATAAGTTCCTGTACATGTAGGCTAATTCTAATTTTTGACTGAATTAATGCAAAGATGAGGCATAAAGGGGCCCCAGGAGAAGACTTGAAGTATAGCAGGTACTCAACAAATGTAATTTTCCTCTCCCCCTTTCTTCTTTCCTCATTCCCTCCTTTCTTTTTTTTCTTTGATATAACCCAGGGATGCTTTGCCAGTAAGCTATATCCCCAGTTTTTTTTTTTTTTTTTTTTTTTTTTTTTTTTTTTTTTTTTTTTTTTTAGACAGGGTCTTGCTAAGTTGCCCAGGCTGGACTTGAACTTGCCATCCTCCAACCTTAGCCTTTATAGAGTCACTGTGGGATTACCAGCATTAGCCACTGCACCTGGCACTCTCCTCTTTCTTGCATTCACCATCTGCTCTGTGTTCCTGAGCCCATGATGGGTTACCTAACATGTGCACTGTTCAACAATGCTGTTATGTAACCAATAAACCTATAGCCTCTGTTTGGACCTCCTATTCCCTGATGTGACTCATTTGATGGTTGATGATTCCTTCATCCTGGCAATCCTCTCTTGTCTTGATTTGATATCACCAGACTCCCTACCCCCAAATGCCTCCTCTCTGCCTTCTCATACTTTAGATCACCCTGAGATGTTGCCATTCTTCGGGTTCCATCCCAAACCGTTTCACTTCTTACTCTGTATGCTCTTTGGCCATCTCATTATGCTCATGGCTTTTTTACCACATATGTGCAAACTTTGAGTTGCCTGCCCAGATTTCTGTAATATGCCTAGGATTCCCCTACTATATTATGGCCTTTGCTTCTAAATATAGGCAGAGCCAAAGGGCAGAGATCATGTCTATATGTTCTTACTATAGTTCCTGATAGATGGGTTACCCGCAGTATTGGCACATATTAGTTGCCTAATACATTCCATATTGCCAAATGCATGAATGGAAGGGCCCCATGTTAGGATAATGACAGCTGCCTACTTGAGATGGAATCTTCCTCTGGGCAGAGCAGTGGGGCAGGGAAAAGGCTGGGTGCTAGGTGCCATGGCCTGGGTTTTCCTGTGGTTGGCCCTGGCAGACACCTGATACCCAGAGGAAGAGGGAAAAATAAAATTTCAGGCAGGACTTGTGCCTAGGATCCAGCAGTCCCTGAATCAGCAAGCAGTCCTCCAGGGTCATGGCACCCCATTTGCAAACCATAAGGCAGCCCTTGAGAGAAGGGCTTTTCTTTTTTGGTATTAGGGATTGAACCTAGGGGCACTTTACCACAGAGGTACATCCTTAGCCCTTTTTATTGTATTTTGAGACAGGGTCTCACTTAGTAGCCCAAGCTGGCTTTGAATTTGTGATCCTTCTGCCTCAGCCTCCTAAATTTCTGGGATTACAGCCATATGCCACTGTGCCTGGTGGGAGTCGATAATTTTAAAGAAAAAAAAATATAAGTAGAATATGTAGCATGGAAGATGGTGGTATTAGTGGAGAAAAAGAGAATAGTAGAGGAAGAACAGAGCTGAGTTTGGAATTTTTGATGGCATGGTTAGGAAAGGCCTCCTTAACAAGGGTTCACTGGAGCAAAACCAGAAGGAGGTGAGTGAGTGGGCCAGCAATCTACATTATACCATGAGGACACCTGTGAGTGGGCCTCAGGCTCCAGACTGACTGGCTTCTCCCAGGGTCATGGTGGGAAGGCCTCCTGGGAGTTTGTCCTATTAATGTTGACCTAGCCACAGGACTGAGGAATAGGCATAGTTTCTGAAGAAGGCTGGACACAGAAATGAAGACCTACAACACCATGGGTCAGGTAATGATAACAACAATGGTGTTCATAATAATAGCAACGTTTGAGCATGGCATGGTGGTGGATACCTGTAACCCCAGCAACTCGGGAGGCTGAGGCAGGGGAATCACACATTTAAGGCAGCCTAGGCAACTCAACAAGACCCTATCTCTAATAATAATGCTACTAATAATAACAAAAGCAAGAACAGCATTTAATCTGTGTTGAACACTTACCATATGTCAGGTACTGTTTCAACAATGGTGCATGCATTATCTCATTCCATCCTCAAAATAAGCGTAGTAAGTGGGTGCTATTCTTATTCCCATTTCACAGATGAGAAAACAGATGCTCAGAGCAATTATAGAACTTCCCCTAGGTCACAAAGCTAATAAGCAGCAGAGTCAGATTTGTTTTGTTTTGTTTTGTACCGAGGACTGAACTCAGGGACACTCGGCCATGGAACCACATCCCCAGCCCTATTTTGTATTTTATTTAGAGACAGGATCTCACTAAGTTGCTTAGTGCCTCATTAAGTTGCTGAGGGTGGCTTAGAACTCACAATGCTCCTGCCTCAGCCTCCCTTGCCATTGGGATTACAGGAATGTGCCACCGTGCCCAGCCAAAGTTAAGTTTTAATCCCAGGTCTTTGGGCTCCAAAGCCAATATTTTATGGAGAGGAGCGAGTTTTGCAATCTGGGCTGGAACTGTTGACTAGAGGCAGAGGGCACATGTTAAGATCTCCTGGGTTTTCAGCTATGGTCATAAGGGGCAGGAAGCTCAGAGGCATTTGAAAGACATGTGTAACATGGTAGCTGACCTGAGGGTGGGATTTTATTTGGGCCCTCCACAGGAGAGGTGGACTTCATCTCCTGGGATTAAGCTCCAGCAGTGCAGAGCCCCTGGATGTCAAGTCTGCTGTTCTATCCAGTTTCTGGAACGTAGTAGGTGGTCCTAAATATTGGAGCAGGTGAGCAAATACAAGAAAGAAGAACATACAATTTTCACTTACCAATGGCTGGCCAGTCACAGACATAGCCATCTTTCTCAAGAGCCAGGGAGTCTGAATTCCTGCCTCCTTGAAAATTTGAGGCAAGGAAAGACATGCGAGAACAAGGGACAAGGGAGACACCTTTGCGGTCAGGAACCAGGGCAGAGTCCAGAGTTCAGGCCTGGGATGGTGAGGGCAGAGGTGCCAAGAGGTCACCTCACATGAGTGTGATTAAGTGCTTAGTATATACCCCATTTCATTCTTCCCACAACACAGGGAGGGAGGGATTGCTATTCTCCCCCACAGATAGATGAAAAAACTTTAGCATAGATTGGCTAAATGACTTTCCCTAGATCACATCACACAAGCATCATGGGAAAGAGCTGAGCTTAAACTCCGAAGTTTTGGGGGATTGCCAAGACAGGCCAGATGCACAGTGTGATCCCTGGGCTAGGATGTGGTCAGAAGTTTCTTCCTCTTTGCTGTCTACATATTGATCCCTTCCCCTACCTCCCAAGGTCCTTTGCTCTGAAGCTGAACCCACCCCTCAGCCTGGGAGCTGAGCACTGCCTCTTCAGTCTTCCTGAAAAGTTGAGGCTCTAATGCCTCAGTTACTCACTTGCTCCACCCACCTGGGGGTTAGAAGCCATGCCAGGCCCAGCAGCAAAGAACAGACCTAGAGGTGGACAGCTCCAGATTTAAGTCCTGGTTCCTGCACTTACTACCTCAGAGAAGAAAACCTGTCTCTCTGAATTTCAATGTCTTGCTCTGAAAACCAGGGACAACAGAAGGCATCCCAGAGTTGTACAGAAATCACTCAGAAAGGACCTGGATTCCAGGCAAGCAGGGGACAGGGAGAGGTGGTCAGAATAATTCACCACAATACAGTTTACATGGTGGTTTTCCATTCCTTTCTAGCCACCCCCCCCCCTTATTCTGCCCCAAAATCCTGCTAGGTAGCTATTGTTCTTGTTTCATTGAGACAAGTGGGACTCAGAAATCCTTTACCAAACAAAGGCATGTCATCTGAAAATTGCAAAGCAAAGATCCTCAACTTGAAGGATGTGATTCCCAAGTGTATGGGGAGACCCACTTCACCTCCCAAGGCCACAAACTTCTGCCCTCATAGATCACATGGGGCGGGTAATGGTAACAGTCTCATAAACACCTGGTTCTCCTGATCATCTCTTCCAAAGTAAGATTCTGGTGCACCATGGTTGTCTTCCAGGCCACAGCCTCATGAGGAGCCTCCCTCAGGCCCTGTCACTATAGAGTGGCAGCTATGAGGAAAGGAAAATGACTGCTCCATCTCAGAATGGGGGACACTGAGTACTGTCACAAAGAAAGAGAGTAGTAGTCCACAGGAATACTGGAGTGGCATAGCTCCAGGCTAGGAAAATCATGTCTTTGACCATCTTTAGAAGTGGCTTACTGGATAAGCCACAACAATATCCTTCCCTATCTCATGTCACAGCAGCCATCCCACAGGTGTGGTTCTGCCTCATACTATTGGCTTGTTCCTTTATATAGAAGGGATCTCTTTTTCTCTACCCTGTAAGGTTTGTTTGGTTTTTCTTTTTGACTTTTTGTACTGGGGGATTGAACTCAAAGGCCCTTTATCAATGAGCCCAACACTTTTTATTTATTTATTTATTTATAAATTTTTTTGTAGTTGTAGATGGACAGAATGCCTTTATTTTATTTGTTTATTTTTATGTGGTGCTGAGGATTGAACCCAGGGCCTCTCGCATACTAGGCAAGTACTCTGCCACTAAGCTACAGCCCCAGCCCTCATTTTTATTTATTTATTTTTTTATATTTTTTTTAATTTTGAGACAGTCTTGCTAACTTTCTTCTTTTTTCTTTTCTTTCTTTCTTTTTTTTGGGGGTGATTGAACTCAGGGGCACTCGACCATTGGGCCATATCCCCAGCCCTTTTTTGTATTTTATTAGAGACAGGGTCTCACTGAGTTGCTAAGTGCCTCGCCATTGCTGAGGCTAACTTTGAACTCATGATCTTCCTGCCTCAGCCTCCCAAGTGCTGGGATTACAGGTATGTGCCACCACGCCCAGCACTAAATTTCTTAGAGCCTTGCTGAGTTGCTAAGGCTGGCCAAGAACTTGCAATCTTCCTGCCTCAGCCTCCCAAGTTGCTGTGATTACAGGAGTAGGTCACCATACCATACCCAGAGTAAGGTTTGTTCTTTACCTTTGATGATATGCTAATATTCCGAAGTATTCAGATATAGACTTACTTTTATTTATTCTATTCAGCTTTAGAGTGCCCTTACTCCCCCAAAACTCGCATCTTTCCACTCTGGAAAATTTGCACCTGTTATCACAATGATTGCCTTTTCTCCACCCCTCACCCCCAATCCCATTATCTATTTGGAAGTTCCAGTTTTTTGTTTTGTTTTTGTTTCTTCTTGATTTTTCTTGGAACTTCTGTCTTAGGCTGGTGCTTCAGTGCCAGCCTTCCTGCATATTAACTGTTCTTTCAAAGTTTGTCTCTATGCTGGTGTGAATTCCCTCAGTTCTATTCTCTAATTCATTAATTCTTTCTATGATTATGTCCAGGCTAGAGCTATACTATTTATTGATCTTTTTCTTCTTTCATTTTCTTTTTTCTTTTTTGCAGTGCTGGAAGTCAAACTCAGGACGTTATACAGGCTGAGCAACAGTTCTACCACTGAGCTATATCCCCTGCCAAGGTTTTATTTACTTCAGTGACCATATTTTTTATTTCCAAAATTTCCAATTGATTTTCTTTTCATATTCTTCATTCTGCTTTTGGACAATCACATCTCATTCTTTTAAAGAATATCATTCCTTCATTTATTTCCATGCATCTCCTAGACATGCTTATTTTCAAAATCTGTCAGCTTGTTCTCCAGAATGTCATCTGGAATAAATTTATGGCCTGATTGTAGATTTTATTGGCTCTTCCCTGAGCATTTGATTCTTTATGTGTTTTGGAATTTTGGTTTGGAGAGGGAGAGGGGGTGTCATTTTGTTTGTATTTGTGTTTTATTGTCTGTGTTTTCTCCCTCAGTGCTTACCCATCCCTGTCTGGTGGTTTCTTGGTGGCCTCCACTGGCCTCCCCAAGTCCCCTAACCCAGAATCAGTTTTTAGAATGGCAGCTCAGAACTCTTCCTTGGGGGTAGGGAGGGGGATGGGACCCTTCTCTTGCTCCAGCCTGGAGCCTTGGGAGGCTCAGTTCACTTCCTGGTCATGAGGCCAGGTCCGACACCTTTCAGCTCCCCATGGCCCAGGCTGCCTTGGAGTCAGAACTCCCAGCAGCCATGGCCAGCTGCCTTCTCCAGCTCTTCGCACTTAGAGTGCCCAGTGGAGATGAGTCTGGCCACACCCACCTGGGTTCAGGCCCAGGGGCTCTGCATACTGCTTTGCAGTTTGTGTGAAGGCTATGTCTCACTTTTTGGAGCCTGACTCTGTCTTTGGGTGTTCCTTTTTTTTTTTTTTTCGGTTGTGCACAATGCATTTTATTTTTACGTGGTGCTGAGGATCAAACCAGGGCTGCACACGTGCGAGGTGAGCGCTTTGCCGCTGAGCCACAACCCCAGCCCGGGTGTTCCTTTTTCATAGTGTATCTATTGATCTTCCATCACATTGTGTTTGGTAGTGAGGAGCTCTGCTATTGTCTTAATTGGAAATGTGTTCTAATTCTACTGGGTGTACTCTATGTACCAGAACCAGAAATTATTTAACTGATTCTCTATTGTTGAACTTTGAGTCCTTTTCCATCTGAGGATCATGCAAATTAGAAGGCAATAAACATCCTTAATGCCCTTGTCTAATTCCTAATGTGAAGTTGCCCAGTCAGAGAGCACAGCCACGTTTAAATTTGATACATGTTGCATTTCCTAGACTTATGAAATGATTGCTGCTGCCACTAGTGATTCTATATCATCACTAGAATCTGATTTCTTGAACAGAACAGAATCTGCAAAGAAAGGAGTCTGTGTTCTAATAAACTCTGACTTGGTGTCTACCAGCAAAAAGTTCTTAGACTACTTCTTCCTTATCCCCAGTTTTGTAATCTCAACTCCTTCTCATGAGTTATTTCAGTTAATCCAGTTAATCTTCTTGACATCCCTACAGGGTAGGGTGATATTATTTTCATTGTGCAGAGGATGAAGTCAGGGTTCCTAGAGGTAAGATGACCACCTAAGCTTTTGCTGGGAAGAGGAGTCCAGAGTGCTCCCTGGTCTACTGAGCTGTAGGAGGCCTTCCAACCTTCTTGGAACTATGTGTTTAAGAATTCCCCCCATGCATGGGGCCATAGTACCTGGGTTATGGGAAACTCCTTAATATCAGGGCCACCTGCACTCAGTAGAGCAAGTGCTGGCTTTGCCATTTAGCCTCAGCCACTCTCTAGCTAAGCAGCAGTGGGCTCCTCCTCACCCTCTTGTTTCTCAGCAGAAGGTAGCCTGGAATAATGATTGCACACATGCTATGGATTCAGCTTGACCTGGATTAAAATACCAGCTCTGCCATTCGGGCAGGCCACTTCACTAGGCCTCAGTTTTCACATCTGTAAAATGGGGATAATAAGATCACAGAGAACTATTGTTAAGATGAAAGAAAGGTCAGATATGCCTGGCATGTAAAAGAGATTGAGATAAAGCCTGTTTTCAACCATAAGAGGTGAAAGGTCATTTATCTGGGCCTGCCCAGCCAATCAGCTAGGGTGACTCTGTCCTGACCTTCATTCAAATTTCTTCTAAATTCAAGTGTCCCAACCTCCCTCAGTCACTTGTTTCACTGTCCTTCTGTCCCAATATCTTCCCTCCTGCCAAAAAGGAAGTAAGCCCCAGGGCCCAGAAGCTCTGGCCTCTGTGCATACCCCTTCAGCCCTTGGTATTTCTGAGGGAACCCTGGAAGGGCCAGGCTGTCTGGGCTGCCTGACATAAGCATGGGGCCCGGAAGCTCTATGTATGTCCATGGACCTCACTACAGGTATGAGTCTGAGTGCCTAGATCCACAAGATGTTACACGCCAGGAAGCTTGAAGGTCAAGATCACTCAGAACATGACACAGAGATGACAGCTACAAACTTTTTAGGACTGTGGCCTGCAAATGGGTTTCCCTTGCTCTCTAGGGCACCACCAAGGGCCTGTTGGAAGATTGCAAAAGGCAAGAATTGGCCCTTCCTTTTCTGACAGAAACTGCCTTGCCTCTGGGGGGCAGTTAGGCCTTAGGCCTACTTTGGAAATTCCTGAGGGTACTCCGAACATTTCAAAGCCACGAGATCAGCCACCCCATCTGCCTGGGGAAAGAGACAGGGGGCATAGCACAACCACTCCACAAATAGGAAGCTGAGGAGACTAATCTCAGTGCCACCTCCTCTCTGAAGTCCTCCTGCCCCCCCCCCCATTGGGTGACACCTCATGGTTTGGAAGTACTCATTACTGCATCAGAACTATAGCAGTACAATATAGGGGTCAGAAAAGACCATGGGATTTGGAGACACAGCTGACTTTGACTCCTGACTCTGCACCGTGGGACAATTGGGAAGGTCACTCTATACCTCAGTGTCTGTGTTGGTCAGCTTTTTGTCACTGCAACCAAAATACCCAATAAGAAAAACTAAAAGAAGGAAACATTTATTGTGAGCTCATGGTTTCCAAGGATCTATCCATGGCCAGCTGATTCCACTTCTCTGGACCTAAGGTGAGACAATACTTCATGGTGGGAGGGTGTGGTGGAGGGAAGCAGCTCTGCCCATGGTGGCCAGGAAGCAGCAGGGGCAGGGGCCATATGGAAGATGCTCCCTTCCAGGGCATGCTCCTAGTGACCCATCCCCTCCAGCTTCACCACACTTGCCTATGGTTACCACCCAGTCAGTCCATTCAAACTAGGATGGACTGATTAGGTTACAATTTTCATAATTTAATATTTCCTGCATTAACACGGTAGCTTTTGGGGGACACCTCCTATCCAAACCATAACATCATCCTTACTCATAAAAATGCAGCCATGGAGCCAGGCTCACAGTGGTGCACGCTTGTAATCCCAGCAGCTCAGGAGGCTGAGGCAGGAGGATTGCAAGTTGAAAGCCAGCCTCAGCAAAAAGTGAGGTGCTAAACAACTCAGCGAGACCCTGTCTCTAAATAAAATTCAAAATGGGGCTGGGAATGTGGCTCAATGGTTGAGTGCCCCTGAGTTCAATCCCTAGTACATCCCCACACCCGCAAAATGCAGCCATGGATATTCCTCTCTGGGTTGTTGTGAGGGAAGAAAAAGAGATGGTAGGCAAGCCGGGCGCAGTGGCACACGCCTATAATCCCAGCACTTTGGGAGGCTGAGGCAGGAGGATCGCGAGTTCAAAGCCAGCCTCAGCAATGGCGAGGCACTTAGCAACTCAGTGAGACCCTGTCTCTAAATAAAATACAAAAAAGGGCTGGGGATGTGGCCCAGTGGTCGAGTGCCCCTGAGTTCAATCCCTGGTACAAAAAAAAAAAAAAAAAAAAAGAGATGGTAGGCAAAAGCTTGGATGGACACACAGTGGGCAGGCCACGTGAGACCTGTGACATTTTCCTAGGGGTGATTCCTGCCCATAGCCCTCTGTCCACAGCACATTGCCAAGGACTGTTTACCCACCTCTTAAACCCAAGAGTCTTTTTACTCCTTGCATTCCTCTCATCCCAACACCCAGTGGTTCTCAGGAATCCCTCAAGTTCTGGCAGGCACCCCCCCTTGCTAGGCAGCCTCCATTTGGGGCCTGATAGTAGGAGTTTTCCCCTGTCTTAACAAGTGAGTTTCATGTCACTGCATTGTACAGAAAGCAGGTTCCCCCTGGCTTCACAGGGCACTGGCGAACCTGGGAGTAACTCAGGCTAGTCTGACAGGCCAATAACAAGCCTCCCTTCTTTGTTGGCCGGGGGCTCTCATGGCATGGTCTTCTCCCTAGGAAAGAGTGCCTCACCTGAGCAGCTCTGGGCCTAGGAAGCAAGGTATGAGCTCTGGACACAGAAAATCTATTCTTAGAGGAGACTGGAACACCTTTTCTAGATTTATTGACCACTGGTCTTCTTGGCTTTGTCCCCTAGGACACAGGTCTAAGGACAGATGGGGCATTTCTAGGTTTGCGCATACAATCTTTACTTCTCTCCTAACTAAATCCAAGCTCACCCTTGGACACTATGTTCCTTGGTTCCACTTACTCTGGGTTCAGAAGCATGGCCATGGTGTGGGAGTGGTAAGGTAACCTACCAAGCCCAACAGGACTGAGAAGGAGCATCTTTACGATGTGAATGGGCCATCATCAGACACATCCCCAGATTCAGAGACTCAGAGAGTACTGATGCCAGGACAAGTCCATCTACCTCCTGCATTACAGTAAAGCAGACTGAGGTCCAGAGACAGCAAGGGAGTATTTGAAGATCACACAGTGAGATAGCAGCAGAGCCCAGGCCTCCAGACTGGCAGTCCAAGGCCCTTTCTTCCACATGCCGGAAGCAATGGTAACTAGTGAAAGAAGATGAGGGTGAAGGCAGCAGGAGGCAGGGATTGGAAAGTGGCTGGAAAGCAACCCCCAATGTTGAGTGGCCACCCACCCTGGAGACATCAGCCTAGCTATCACACCATTCCTATTGCCTAGGATTAGCACAAACATCCTCCAGCTGCAGCCCTCCATGCTGGCCAGCTGTGCAGGCTTTGGGTGGCGTGTCCCAGATGTGGGAGGCCCCAGGCTGGAGACTGGACTTTCTCTCTAGTGACGTTGTGTGCTTTCCCGGCATCCAAAGGGCATGGGCCAGCCTCTGGCTCATCTCTGCTGTCAGGCCCAGTGAAGGACAGTCAACACGCCTGGCTGATCAAAGGCACTCCCACCCTCTGGCCCCAGGAGTGTCAGGGCCGAAGGGGAGTGGGGAGAGCCCAGATGCCATCCTGCCATGCTTTGAAGTCCCAATGCATTCTGGGAAGGGACTTGCTCTGGAGAGGGACCTCTGGAACACAAACCTAACAAAAAATCTTGACATGTGGTTTGATGGAAGCAGAATAGCTGAATCCTACCATCTTTGGTGAGTCCTTCTACCTCTCTGTGCCTTAACTTCACCAAGTGGGTTAGGAAAGCATTGGACTTGGCAAAGCAAGGGCTTTGTTATCTCAGGACTTCGATTTTCTTTTCCTTCTCTCAGGGTCAGGTGGGCAGGGAGGCCCTGAGCACAGTGGTGGTCAGAGGTAGGTGTAGTCTTGTACTAAAGACAGGGTGAGCCTGGGCGTGGTGGCGCATGCCTGAAATCCCAGCGGCTTGGGAGGCTGAGGTAGGAGAATCGCAAGTTCAAAGCCAGCCTCAGCAAAAGTGAGGCACTGAGCTACTCAGGAGATCCTGTCTCTAAATAAAATACAAAATAGGGTTGCAGATGTGGCTCAGTGGTTGATTGCCCCTCAGTTCAATCCCCAGTACCCCCCCAAAAAAAAAGACAGGGTGGGTGCATATTTGGGAGTGGGGGCTATTCATTCATTCACCCATTCACGGAATACCCTAATGTGTTGCTCCACTGTCCAAGGAACCTAGATTCTGAATGTCCCAAGCCCTTCTTGTGCACTGTCTCTGTTCTACAATTAGCGTGGGCATTCTGGTTTTAAACTTTCAGCCAGCAGGAGCCATATGCAACAGAGGTTTTAGTTGAATCCGACACTGGTCAAGCTAAACCAAAAAAAAAAAAAAAAATTACTAATAAGCTATGGGATGGCTCACAGTCTTATTGGGGAAGGTGGAGAACAACTTGGGAGGAAGGACAGGCATACAGGCAAGGAAATGTGTCCCAGAGCCAAGGCATAGTCAGCCAGTACACTACCTCTGGCACTGTCTCCATTCCCTTGCCCCCAGCACCAGCTCATATCAATATTGAGAATCCTTCCTTGCCCTCTCTCCCTCCCTCCCTTCCATGCTGGGGATTGAACCCAGGGCCTCACCCATGCTAGCCAAGCACTCTACCACTGAACTATACCCCAGCTCTTAGAATCATTACTTAAATGCTTCTTTACCTGGAGAACAACCTATTGGCTATTGGGGGCTAGAGAGGGAGCTCTGTGAGCTTCCAGCTTTCTTCCCTTACAGAGACCCCCTCCCTCTCTGTCCCTTCTCCAGCTACTGCAGCCTAGGCCCCAAACTGATATTGTTTTCTGATCTACCAAGGCCTTTGACCTCTCCACATGCCTCAAGAATGCCCTGGGGCTTTCTTAACTTATGGTGTATCCAAAATATCATTTTTTTCCTTCCTATGTATGTCCTTTAAGTTCACAATTAGAGGGGCTTACATGGCCATCTCCCCCACAGGGCCTGACCATCTCATGCTTGGCCCTGACCTAAATAGAAACTCTGTGCATGCCACCTCAGGGTCAGCAGTGCAAGTAGGCTGCCCAAACCCTTTGCCATCTGCTGAGGCGACACCTGGTTAGGAATATCACATCATGATTCAAACCCACGATTGCCCAGGGAAATTAGTTAGAGGAAAGCCAATCTGCTCACAGCCAACAGACCCGGGGCCAGGCTGTCAAAGGGTGGCCATGTAGGGGGCCAGCCACGCTGGACATGGAAACCATACAGGGGACATTGTGATGCTGACCTGTCTTATAATTGGACTGCAAGTCTTCCCATCAGATGCAAAGTAGATCCCTATCCTCTATGTGGCCCACTGAAATGCTAACATCCAACAAAGGTGAGGGTAGTCAGAAACACAGAGCTGCCTTCAGGACATTAGGGACATTAAGTGACTTGAGTGAAGTTCTGAGGATGATAATGAGTAGAGCTGGAACTCCCAGGTCCTTACTTGGCAACATGATGCTCTAGTGAAGATCAGATTGTACCAACTCCCCCAGGCAGCGTTCAGGAACACCATCCTCCTTAGCCTCCCCACTTCGGCCCTAACTCACGTTTTTGGAATCAGTGTATGTGTCAGAGCCCAAAGAGAACAGGAGGTCAGTAGTCCAGCTCTCCCGTGCACACACTTGCACACTCACACATGCATAAGCACACATATACAGAGTACAGGTAGGAAATCAGAGCCTGAGGATGCAAAGGACAATGCCAAAGTATGGCAAGCAAATTGAAGGTTCTAGAACCCACATCTTTGGGCTCCTCTGGCATTCCTGTACATCTTTTCTTGTAACCAGGTCACAGCAGCTATTACTTCCTGCCCCCACCAAACTTTGAATTCAGGGTCCAGCTTCCTGCCAGAGCAGCCCTCTTCTTCCACCTGAGCACAGAGCACACGTGGAACAGATGGTGCCCCCACAGCTACCCCTGGTTGGAAGAGCCACCTCCCTTCTGGCCTACTTCCTTTTCTTTTGATAATGTGTGTGAAGAAGGAGCTGTTGGTACCAGAAAGATTCCATAGAAAGAGGTGGGCCCAGGCACAGGCAGCCCAGGCTGCTGATAGAAGAGGCAGCTTGTACCTCTTCCATCAAAGTCCTGGAATCCAGAACTACAAAGGCCCCAGAGAGGAAGTAAAAGGAAGCTGATGTGCTAAGTGGCCTGCCCCCAGCCCCCCTGCAGCTGTGTGGCTGGCTAGAGAGGAGGGGGGCCTGCTGAGGAATGGTAATAACCATCCCTCCCAGCTGGAAGGCCCCTTTCACACACCACTAACTGGCTTCCCACCCCTCCTCTTGTCTCAGCCACACAAATAGCTTGAGAATTTTTCCCTTTGGCCAGATGGAGGCTCAGAGAGGACAGGGAGCTGGACTGTGATTGCACAGCAAGTGGCATTAGGTGAAAATCAGCAATCCAGGATTCTATATCCCATGCATACTCCCCTTAGATTTCTACCTTGCTTATGGGCCCAGGTCCAGGGCTTCTGGATCTCTACCCAGCCAGGGAGCAAAGAGCATAGAACACCCAGGCCAGGAGAGACTGTAATAGGTCAAGGTTGAAAATGGAGAAGGGGGCTAAAGGCCTCTATGACAAAAAAGACCAAATCTACTTTTCTTTTAAGTTTCCCTCACTGCCCTCTCACATTAAGACTTTTCTTTAGTTTTTATTTATTCACATGCTAATTTATTTATTTGTGTGGTTCTGGGGATTGAACCCACACATGCTAGGCAAGCGCTCTACCACTGAGCTACAACCCCAGCCCTAACTTCTACTTTATCCCTGAATGATATTTTCACTGGCTATTGAATTCTGGATTGAAAGTTCTTTTCTTCCGGGATTTAAAAAAATGTGGTGGCAGCTGGGGGTGGTGGTGCATACTTACAGTCTCAGCCACTGGGGAGCCTGAGGCCAGACGATTGCAATTTTGAGGCCAGGCTGGGCAACTTAGAGAGGCCCTATCTCAAAGTTTAAAAGGGGCTGGGGGTGTAGTCCAGTTGTATGCACTTGGATAGCATGCATGAGGCTGTAAATTCAACACCCAGCACCCCCCAACACACACACGAGTATATGCATAGGTTATATGCAAATAATATGCCATTTTGTATAAAGGACTTGAACATCTGTAGATCTTGGTACCCACGGGGAATCATGGAACCAATCCCCTGAGGCTACCAAAGGATGACTATACTCAATAGACATTAGCTCATTATTATAGTTATCATTAACACTATTATGGTGTAGTGGTTAAGTGCATAGACCCTAGAATGAGATTTCCTATGTTCAAATCTCCTGTGTCACGTCACCCGTGTCTCTTAACCTCTATGTGCTTCAGTTTTCTCATTGTTAAAAGGCAGCTAATAATAGGCCCAACCTCACAGGGTTGTCAGGAGAGGATGAAACGAGGCAACGCATAGGAACACTTGGCACAGAGCCAGTAAATGTGAGCTGCGACGATGATGAAGTTCACTATCATGTCAGTTTCCTTACTCCTGAGAAAGGGAAGTGGCAGGAATTCTTGCAGGAGGTGTCAGCTGGAACTTGTGATGGAGAGGGCCACTCATATACCTATGGGACACTATTTTAAAAATATTTTTAGTTGTAAATGGACACAATATCTTTGTTTTATTTGTTTATTTTTATGTGGGGCTGAGGATCAAACCCAGGGCCTCACATGTGTGAGGCAAGCACTCTACCACTGAGCCACAACCCCAGTCCCACTGTGCAACCCTGGACTACTTGGGATTCTTTGTTCTCACTTGTGAGATTCCACCTCTGCAGTTTCACATGGTCTTTTCTCCATGTCTAAGTGGATCTGCCTTGTGCCCAGCTCCAAGACCTCATCTTTGTAGACCATTCCCCAGATCCTACATATTGGCTGGATTTCAGGTTCTTTCAAAGCACGCATCAGATATTGGACACTATAGCCCTAGATTTTAATTTTGTGTGAGGGTAAGGTGCTGGGGATGGAATCCTGGGCCTCCAGCATGTGAAGCAAAGGTTCTATCATTGAATTTCACCTCCAGCCTTAGAGTCCTAGATTTTAATGTTGGCTCTATCCCCTGTCTTGCTTTGTGACCTTGGGGCAGTTCCTTTCCCTTTCCAGGCCACACTTTCCCATCTGAAAACATGAGAAATTTGGCTCACGTGGTCTCTAAGGCATCTGTGGGTCTCAAAGGCATCTAGTGTCCCTGCCACTGTCATGCCAGAGCTGAGCCAGTTCAGTGCCTTACATTGAATATGTGATGAGTTGACTCAGACTGCTCTGTAGCTGAATGATTACAGAAATACAGACAAATATCTCGGCCTAGTTCCTTCCATGCCTCCCGTAGGGCCTGTGGCCCTGCCTTCACCCATCTTTGCTTGCCCAACACCCCAAATTCCATGGCTTAGGGCTTGAAGGCAGAGCCTAGCTGCCACCTAGAGCCTGCAGTGCTGGGGCCCCAGCAGGAATGTTTCTGGGTTTATTTTGGTCCTCTAAATTGGAAGGCTGGGAGGCTCTAATTTAGCACTCCCTGCCCGGAGTGGGAGCCTGGGCTGAGGTGGCCTGCCTCAGCTGCCAAGCATGAGCCCCCCACTAGACCACAACCCAACCTCAGAGCTGCCTGTGGCTGGCCCTGCATAGCAACACCACAGACAACAAAGGCCCCTTAACCCTCCTCTTCTAGCATCAACCGTGGTAATGGCTGCCACCACTATGGGGCTCAGCAGGATGGGGCCCAGAACAGGGCATAGGGTGGCTGAGTGGGAACACTAGAGAGGCACAGACATCCCCTGTGCCCACACTGGGCACCCGCCCTCTGAGAGTCTTGGCAGGGCCACATGGGCTGCCCCCACAGAACTAGGCCAGAGCAAGAAGAAGTGTGGCAATGGAAACTCAGGCCTGAGGCCTGGAGGACCACTGGGCTTTGAGGGAAGGACCAGCTGTTTTCCATCTTCACTCAGGGCAGAGGGAAAGGAAACAGGCAGGAAAAACAGCAAGAAGGGCTGAGGTTTCAAAAGACCAGCCCCTTCTATCCTAGGCATACTGTTGAGAAGTGACCGTGACCAGTCGTCCTGCTTCAATCTGCCTTCCATGCTGCCACCAGAGGCACCTTGCCAGCAAAGACTTGATCGGATTATATCTTTAATTAAAACATTTCAATGGCTCCCTATTGCCTACAGGGGAAAATCCAACCCTCCATTCAAGGAGCTAAGGCCCTTCATAATGTGGCCCCAGCCTACCTTTCTGCATGACTCCCAAGGCCTCTCCCCACCCCATACACCCTACAATACCTCAGCTCTGGCCTCTGGGTTCCCCCCAGACCTCCCATGCTGTTTCATGCCTCCATTTTATTCTCTCTGTCTAGAAAATCCTTTCTCTCTTGTCTACTTGGCAAATTCTTCCTTATCATTGATGCCCCAGCTCAAATATTCCCAGTTCTGATACAAAGTTAACTATCCCCTCTTTTGTGTTTCCATGGTGTTACCTTAGACATTTTTTCATGCAACCATCATTTAATGAGCACCTACTATATACTGAGCACTGTTCTAGACATCAAGGATACACTGATAAAATTAATAAGCCACAGACCCTGCCCTCATGGACCTGTGTGCAGATGAGAAAGATAGCAAAAAAAAAAAAAATCTATAAAATAATTTCAGATAGTGATACATACAAAGTGTGCTGGCAAATGTTTAACAATCAGCTCTGGACGAGGGGGATTGCTGATTTCTGTGGTGGAAATATTTCCATCATGGCTAATCTCAATCTACAAAAGTGAGGTCTCAGGACACAGCACTGGTAAGAGCCAGGATAGCTAAGAAGAAAAGAAAGCAAGTTAGTGCAATAGAGAGTAACTGAGCCATAGAGGCAGGGGTGTTGCTAAACTAGAGAAGGTGGTTAGGGAGAATGAGGGAAGGCCTCTCTGAAAATGTGACAATTAGGGGGTGACCGAATTGCAAAGAGCCAGTCATACATGGATCTGAGGGAAACTCTTGGCACCTTGGGTTTTTTTTTTGTTTTTTAATATTTTTCAGTTAGTTATAAGTGGACACAATATCTTTATTTTGTTTATTTATTTTTATGTGGTGCTGAGGATCGAACCTAGTGTCTCACACATGCTAGGCAAGCACTCTGTTACTGAGCTACAACCCCAGCCTGGCACCTTGAGTTTTTAAAAACACTTTTTCTACTGAAGCATAGTTTACTGTAAAGTACACTAGTCATAAAGGTACAACCCCATGAAATTTTACATGTGTCACCTTGTCATTTAATCAAGATATTGGACATTCCGAACACCTCGGAAGGTTCTCACATGCCTCTACTTGATCAGCAATCCCCCCTCTTGCGTAACTGCTGGATTTATTGTTTCTTTTTTCAGTACTGGGGATTGAACCCAGGGGTGCTCTACCACTGAGCTACATCCCCAGCCCTTTATTTAAATTTATTTTTGAGACAGAGTCTCACTAAGTTTATAAGGCTGACCTTGAACTTGTGATCCTCCTGTCTCAGCTTTCTGAGTTGCTGGGATTTACAGGCATGCAGCACTGTGTCCTGCTCCTGCCTGTTCTTGAAGGAATATGAGAAATATAAATGGAGTGAGCCATGGTATGTTCTTTGGTGTTGGATTTCTTTCACTCAACATTAAGATCTGGGCTGGGTATGGTGCTGCATGCCTGTAATCCCAGTGGCTCAGGAGGCTGAGGCAGGAGGATTGTGAGTTCAAAGCCAGCCTCAGCAACTTAGTGAGGCCCTAAGCAAGTCAGTGAGACATTGCCTATAAAATATAAAAATGGCTGGGGATATGGCTCAGTGCTAAAGTGCCCTATGGTGCTCCCCCAAAATAAACCCCCCTAAAAAAACCATAAGATCTGGAAGATCCATCCAAGTCATTGCTCATTATGATAGTGCATTCTTTTCCACTACTGTATGTGATATATCATTACATGACTATCCTCAGGTACCTTCAATGTTAATTATCTGTTTCCCTGTCTGCTTCCTCCCCAAGACTGAGCAATGGTAGTGCAAAATGGTGGGACCAGTTGCGCCTAGGAGTCTGACCTCTATAGGCAGTAATGTGGGTTTGGTCCCTGTGAGGCTCTGGAATCTAGAGAAATGTGTTCCCTTTTGTCTTTTGTTTTTCAGTATGGGGATGAAACCCAGGGATACCCTACCACTAAGCTACTTCCCCACCCCTTTTAATTTTTTTCAGGGCACTCAATCCAGGGACTGTCACTGGAGCTACATCTCCAGACCCTTTTATTTTATTTTATTTTTAATTTTGAGACAGGGTCTTGCTAAGTTGCTTAGGAACTCACTAGATTGCTGAGGCTGGCCTTGAATTCGAGATCCTCCTGCCTCAGTCTCCTGAGCTGTTGGGATTACAGGTGTGTACCACCACATCTTTTTTTTATTTTTATTTGTTTTTAATTTTGAAATAGAGTCTCACTAGGTTGCCCAGGCTGGCCTTAAACATTTGATCTTCCTATCTCACCCTCCCACGTAGCTGGGATTGCAGGTGTGCACCCCTGTGCCTGGCTCCTTTCTTTTAATCTTCAAAATGAAAAGTTGGTGAGAAAATGCCCAGCAAGCCTTTAGTGGAATCCCTGGTCCAGAGGTCTGATAAGGGTGCTCTGGGCACCTCCTCTTCTTTTGCCTGTGCATTTGAAGTATAGTGTGTGTAGTGTGTTCCTGTGTGTGCACTGGGATAGAGAAAATGACTGTGTTTTGTGCCACAAAAGGGCTGGTGACACTGCTGAGGGATGGCTAAGGTAAGGAGGAGTTTTGAGGGGTCAGAGGAACTTCCATTGCAGAGAGAGCCTGACATTTGAGCTGCCACAAAAGGTTTTCAGTGTCCCAGGCTCCCTGGGTGGGCCAGGATGTACCCAGGGAAGGAAAGAGGCAGGGACTCAAGAGTCCTGCTGCTGCCCCGAGGGAAAACAAGAGCACGGAGTATTCTTTTTTTTTTTTTTTTTTTTTTTTGGTACTGGGGATTGAACTCAGGGGCATGCGACCACTGGGCCACATCCCCAGCCCTTTTTTGTATTTCATTAGAGACAGGGTCTCACTGAGTTGCTAAGTGCCTCACCTTTGCCGAGGCTGGCTTTGAACTCGCGATCCTCCTGCCTCAGCCTCCCAAGTGCTGGGATTACAGGCGTGTGCCACCACGCCTGGCCAACATGAAGCATTCTTGGTGGGGTCTCTGCTCCCTCCCTGCACTCTGCTTAGCGAAGGAGACAGGGCAGGGCTCATATTCTCCAATGTCCGGTTGCAGGAATTCAGGCTCAGAGAAGTAAGTTACCCAAGGTCACACATCCCTGAAAGTATTGGAAGAGAAATGCAAACCTCGGTGTATTTGACTCAAGGTCAGTGGGTTGAGGGCATCTTGTGAGACTGTAAGGGTGCCACCCCAGGCTCAAGGGGGCAGAGAATCTTGGTAAAAACAGTGGGAGGATGTTTTGGGCACAGTGTTGCCCACTGTAGAGGGGGCTACCTGCCGAGCTCCTGTCAACACATCCATCCCCATATAGTGGGTTCACCCAGACATCACATCCTTTCTTCTGTCTCCACTCCCCAGAGGAGAAAGTGGGCCAGGGGATGAGGAGCGCCTAATGGGAAACATGTCCTCAGCTTTCCAAACTGCAACTTCCTGCCTTCCTGACCCCTGTCCCTGCCCCTCACTGCCCCATCAGCTGCTGCCCACAAGGGACCTTGTCTTCCATGCAGCTACCTCTGTCCTGCCCCCCCATCCCATTTTGGACCCAGAGGGTTTGAAGGCCACTGTTTGTCCTTTGTTCACTCATTGCCTGTGTCTTGCCCTGGTCCTTGGATGCTCCCAACCAGGCAGTAGGACCAATGGGTATGAATGCAAGAACGTGCAGCTCCCAGTCCTGGTTCTGCTGCAGTTTCCCTGTGTGTCACTGGGCCAGTCTCCCCCTTTTCTTTTCTAGCAACTTTTCCTGTCTGTCCAATGGGCTAATCTGGTTTCCTCTGCAGACCGCAGTCACCATTGTCCCAACAGAGAGAAGCAGAGATACTCCAGCTCAAAGTCACATTTCACCATCTTTCCTGCCCCCATGGCCCCTCCCATCCCTCTCTCCCCTTTGCCCAATCAAAGTTCCTCCATTTTCCCATACCCTCCATTATCATTACCCTAGGTGCATGTATGACTGCACATATGGTACAACAATACATCTTATACAACCAGAGAAATGAAACGTTGTGCTGCAATTGTGTACAGTGAATCAAAATGTATTCTGCTGTCATATATACCTAATTAAAATAAATAAATACATTTTTAAAACTAAAAATAAACAAACAAAAACATCAGTCATAGAGACCTAGAGGGTGAGGGGAGGCTTCTTGGGCTCATTAGGACCGAGAACTGAACAGGCAATAAGGCTGTTCCTGGTCACCCTGGACCCTTTTCCTGTAGCTTACTCAAACATTCTTCAAAAATCTTTATGGAACAGCAGTTTGGGAGCATGCTATGTGTTTGGTGCCCAGGATACAGCTGTGGGCAAGGTAGATATGGTTCCTGCCTGACAGAAATTGCAACAAGCCCCTTATTACTCCAGGGACATTAAAATTCAATCACTTATCCAGGAGCAGTGGTACACACCTGAGATCCCAGTGACTTGGGAGGCTGAGGCAGGAGGACCACAAGTTTGAGGCCAGCCTCTGTACTTTAGCAAGACTCTGTCTGAAAATTTAAAAACTGAAAAATGGGGTTGGATATGTAGCTCAGTGATAGTACTTGCCTAGCATGCATGAGATCCTGGGTTCTATCCCCAGCATCAAAAAACCAAACAAATAAACAAATATTTTAAAAAGGCTGGGACCATGCTTCAGTTGTAAAGTGCTTCTGGGTTCAATTCTCAATATGAAAAAAAAAAAAATCCATCAATAGCATCCACCCTCTTCCCTGCAGACTTAGAGAAACCTGTGGCACAATTGACTGTCTAAAGCTACAGGGAAATTAAAACCTAAGCCAGGGCTCAAATTCCAATCTCCTGATTACAACCACCTTCCTCCACCCCAAATTTTTCTCCTTAGAACTCTAGACTCACTGTCTGATCTGGAAGACACTTTACAAATTTTTTAATTTGTTCTTTTTAGTTAGAAATGATAGTAGAATTTTTAAAATTGTAGTTATAGATGCACAGCATGTCTTTATTTTGTTTATTTTTATGTGGTGCTAAGGATCGAACCCAGTGCCTCACACATGCTAGGCAAGTGCTCTGCCACTGAGCCAAACCCCAGCCCCAGTAGAATGTATTTTGACATATCATACATACCTGGAGTATAACTTCCCATTCCTGTGGTTATACATTATGTGGAATGACACTGGTGGTGTATTCATATGTGAACACAGAAAATTTGTCTAATTCATTCTACTATCTTTCCCATTCCCATTACTCCCCCCTCCAATCCAATCGGGTGAACTTCCACCCACCTCCCAATTGTGAGTCAGCATCCGCGTATCAGAGAGAGCATTTGGCCTTTGGTTTTTTGGGATTGGCTTATTTCACATAGCATATTAGTGGAAGACACTTTAATCATGCTTAGGAATATGGAGATTTACAAAGAAGCATAGCTGGGAATGACCAGGTCTGCTGGAAAGTTGGGGCTCCTGGGTACCCACAAGCAAGACTCATGGTTCTCTTCCTCTGTACTGTGACTGTAAGTATATGGCAGTGATCACTTCCCTTTTCATCACTTTTTTTTTTTAACTACTGGGGCTACATCCCCTGGACCCCTTCCCCATTTTTTATTTTGCAGTACTGGTGATTGAACCCAATGCCTTATGGGTGCTAGGCAAGAACTCTACCTCTGAACCACACTCAAGCCCTTAGTTCTTAGTTTTAGACTGATTTTCATGAAGCTGTAGAAGCTGGACTTGAACTTGTGATCTTCCTATCTCAGCCTGGATCAGTCACTGAATTACCTGGTTCATCACTTATTTAAGTGCCTAACTCTGGCAGTGGACTGGGGGTACCTTAAAGGCAGAGCCCGTGTTTTCTCCATCTCTGTATCTCCTAAGCCTGGGCCAGGCAGACAATGAGAGGCAATTCAATGAGTGTTCATGACAGTGAACTGTGTTGCTTACTAAAAGTGCTTTATCCTATACATGTCCTCAATGCCTTAGCTTGGGAGGCAGGCAGCTGGGTTTGCACTGTGATTCCAACTCTCACCAACTCCAACTTTGAGTTTCTGACTTAACCTTTCTGTGCCTTTTCTTCCTGTTGGTAAAGTATCAGTGAGTAGACTAGTAATATCATGAGGGGGTTATGATGCACCCCAAATAGTGTCTGGTACACATTAAGTGCTCAATGTGCAGTAATTCTACCTCTGTTATTTCCCTTACTACTGCTACCATATATTTGGTATGGGGGATCAAATCCAGGGTGCTCTATTGCTGAGATATATCCCAGACATTTTTATGTTTTTCTTTTGGGACAGGATCTCAGTAAGTTGCCCAAGCTGGCCTCTAACTTGCCATCCTCCAGTCTTAGGCTTCCAAATCACTGGGATTACAGGTATTTACTGCTACCATTTTAATTTAAGAATATATAAGGTTGGGCTGGGATTGTGGCTCAGTGGTAGAGCGCTCGCCTAGCACGTGCACGGCCCGGGTTCGATCCTCAGCACCACGTACAAGTAAACACATTGTGTACAACTAAAGTAAATAAATAAATATTTAAAAAAAAAAGAATATATAAGGTAGCCGGGCGTGGTGGCGCACGCCTGTAATCCCAGCACTTTGGGAGGCTGAGGCAGGAGGATCGCGAGTTCAAAGCCAGCCTCAGCCATGGTGAGGCACTTAGCAACTCAGTGAGACCCTGTCTCTAAATAAAATACAAAAAAGGGCTGGGGATGTGACCCAGTGGTCGAGTGTCCCTGAATTCAATCCCCAGTACCAAAGGAAAAAAAAAAAAAAAAAGAATATATAAGGTTATTTCCTGTACTGGCTTCTGGAAGTGGATATTCCTCATACAGTTGGCCCTACCTGTCTACAGGTTTTACATCTGCAGATCAATAATATTTTTAAAATATTGCATCTGTAGTAAGATCTATAGATTTTGTCATTATTCCCTAACCAATACTGAATAAAAACTATTTATGTAGTATTAACATTGTAGTATAAGACATCTAAAGATAATTTCTATGGAAGAATGTGTGTAGGTTATATGCAAATGATATGCTATTTTATGTAAAGAATTTGAGCATACCTGAATTTGGGTATTCACAACGGAGGTGGACCAGAGAGGTCTGAAGGCTGGCCATTAGCCTAGATCTTCTCAAACTTTAACATGCATAGGACTTACTTGGGGATCTTATTAAAATGTAGATTCTGACTCAGCAGGTCTGGTGTGGGAATGGCAACTCTTCATTTCTGTCAAGCTCCCAGACAATGCTGCTGATCCAGAGTCCCACACTTTGAGATAATCTTGCCAATATTAACTACCAATGGTAGCTATTGACTATAGAAAATACAACAAGTATCCAGTGCAGTGGTGCACACCTGTAATCACAGTTTACTCAGAGGGCTGAGGCAGAATGATTGCAAGTTAAAGGCCAATCTGGACAATTTAGTGAGACCTGGTTTCAAAATTTAAAAATAAAATAGAAAGGGCTGGTGATATGTAGCTCATTTGTACAACACTTGCCTAACATGCAGAAGCCTGTGGTTTTGATCTGTAGTACTACAAACAACACACACACACACACACACACACACACACACACACACACACACACACGGACACGCACACAAAGTATCAGGTCCTATTCAAGGTAGGTTCCGTATACATTAACTCCCTGAATCTGTGCAACAGTCCTGAAGGGCACATATTGTTATTGTTTTATGGATCAGAAAACTGAAGCTCAGAGAAATCAAGTGACTTTCCCAAGGTTGCATAGCTTGGAAGTGGCAGAAGTTGGGATTTGAATCCAGGCCAGGTTGACTTCCAGTCCTTATCTTCCCACATTCTGGTAAACAGCCTTTCTGTGGATTGGCATCCCCCAGAGAATGTCTATCCCACTGAGAGAAGAATGTGACACACCACTGAACCTGATAGTAAAAGTCATCCCCTGGGCACAGTTCTTTCAGGGTATCCAACACACTTGCTTGCCCACTTTCTCAATCTTTATCATGCATAGGACTTACCTGGGGATCTTATTAAAATGTAGATCACCTGGCTAGCAGGGAGGGCAGGAACTTGGACCTCTGAGGAAGCTGGTGAGGACCAAGACAGCTGTTGGAGAATGTGTGTGAGGGCTGGCTGGAGAGAAGAGGAAGACTCAGCTTGCCTTTCCAGTGGGTGGCCTCTAGGTGGGGCCCCATGCCCTGGGAGCCATTGCTTATCCCTACAGGCTCAGGACTCAGGACTCCTCCAAAGTTGCCAGACCTAGGGCCATTGAACACCATGGGCCCAAAGCCCAGGATGCTGCTCTCAAGCAGAAGGCCCCATTCATGCACTTGATGTAGCTGGCAAACCATCAGGGATACCCTGGGTTCTCATTGGTTTCTTACCATCACATCAGCTCCCGGCCTAGGCAGAGAGCCTGGTGCTTCTCATAGTTTCATGGTTCAGGGTCACTCAGTCCCAGCCAAGCCTGGAAACATCCTAACATCTTCTGGATCCCTGATCATGCCCATTCCTGTTCCTGATGAGGCCCATGGCAACCCATGGCAATGAACATGCACTAACTTCCTGGAACTTTTCTATCTCTTAACTTGGGATATGGACCTTGAGCAATGGGTTTCTGGGATCTTTTTTTCCTCACTTTTTTTTTTTAATATTTATTTATTTACTTTAGTTGTACACAATGCAATGCATTTATGTTTACGTGGTGCTGAGGATCAAACCCGGGCTTCGCACGTGCGAGGAGAGCGCTCTGCCGCTGAGCCACAACCCCAGCCCCATTCTGGGTTCTTAGAAGCTCCTAGAATTGTAGGTCAGACTATGTGGATGCAACATTTTCAGGGGTGGCTATTCATAGCTTTTGCTGTTTATTTATTCATTGACCAAATGAATGAATGTCTACTCTGTGAGGGCACTGAGTTGAGCACTAGAAGCCTAGCAATGAGTCAAGCAGAGATCCCTTCCTCCAGGGACCTTCCAGTCCAGTGAATAAGTCAATGAGTAAATGAGCCAACCAATAACATGTACACATAAGGATAGATAAAGATACTAGGTTCCGAGAGTACTGTGTAGCCCCATGCCATTTACTCCATGAATAAGCACTGCTAACATTTTCAAAGGGATGCCTGAGTGAGGTCTAGGGCCTCCTCAAGGTCAAACAGAGAATTAGTAGCAGAAGCCAAAAGAGGGCCCCGGGCTCCAGAGTTCCCAGTGTGGGGCACTGACCACCACATGCACCAAGTGACCAATCCATACAACTGCAAAGGAGAATGACCACTTTGGGCCTGGGATCTCTGAGCCCAGAATACATTTTTATAGCCAACAAAGCCTCCTCCACCCCCAGCCCCATTCTTAGCTCATCCATTTCCAACCCAGATTGCCTATGGGGGAACCTCACCCAACACCTCTCTCACCCTACAGGCAGCTGTTCTCTTTCTAGCCTGCTGGGTGGGCTCTGGACCTTGCTGGGGCCTCTTTTCCTGAGAAGGTCCAGCTGGCAGGCCCAGCTGGGGGTTTAAAGGAGGATGGGGCCCATCTGGAGGGGGCTTGGTGTGAGCCAGAGGGGCTAGCAGGGAGGGAGAGCCCTTGGGAACCAGAGCCTAGGCAGGGGGAATTCTTTCACAATGGCACAAGGAAGAAAAGGAAAAGCCAGCTATCTGGGCTGGTGTCCATGAGGGCCTACTGTGGCCTGAAAGAACCTGGAGAGGTCACTTCCCCTCTCCCTCCCTTTTTCCAGGATACATTTCAACTCTTTTTTCTTTTCATTCATTAATTGATTTATTGGTGCTAACAGGAATTGAGCCCAGGGGTGCTGTACTACTAAGCTACATCCCCAGCCCTTTTGCTCTTTAATTTTGAGACATGGTCTTGCTAAGTTGCTGAGGACAAGTTCAAACTTGGGATCCTCCTGCCTCAGCTTCCAAATTGCTGGGAATACAGGAGTGCGTCACCATGCCCGGCTCAACTGATTTTAAATCCCCATGGATCTCTGCAGTTTCTAATGGTTACTGGCTGGCAATTAAACACTGTCTCCACTCCCACTCTTTTTCTTCTCTAGTGGCTATGGGGTCCAGACACCAGATGTTGGGGGAAGGGTAAAGAACAGATCCACAGGCGAAGCCCTCTCACTGCCCTGAAAGCCTTCAATCTCATGGGGGAGACAAAGCCCAATTAATTTGCTCCAATACAGTGTGGCCTGTGCTTTCGATCTTCTGAGAAGGGAGACAGTAACTCGGTGAGGGGAGTGGGGACAGGATGAGAGAGGAAGGAAAGGACTCCCAGAGGAAATATCAAGAAAAGAAGAAAGGGCATAAGACCTTCCCAAGCCTCCATGGGGCTGGGCCGGGCTAGGCTGGGCTGGTCAAATCCCCACTCAGATGCTTAAATTCCTTCTCCCATATTTCAGTCAAATGGTTGACTGGTCTCTGCTTTCCTACTTCCTGAGGTAGGGTAGGGAGCCCATTCCTTCTCAAGAGAGAGGTCACCTCAGAACAGCCCAAACTCCGAGAACATTTTTTTCCTGGAATTGGGCAGAATTTTTCCTCTGTGGGGCTTCCACCTGCAAGTCATAGTGCTACCTCTGGGGGCCACCTAGACTCTTCTTCTCCTTCTCCTTAACAATAGCCCCCTTGCAGGTCTGAAGTGTCCCCATCACCTTTGCCCATGAGTCTTCTCCAGGCCACATACCCCAGCTCCTTCAATTGTTCTTCATGAGACCAGGGCTCCCCCTTTCTCCCCAGTCTGCTTTTGCTTCTACAGCTATGCTCCAGCATGGCTGTGGCACCCTCAATATGTGGGGCCCAGAGCTGACATCATATTCCAGGGCAGTATGTCACCACCTTGTTCTAGAAACTTCATTTCTATGCTCCATATAGATAGAGCCTAAGACTTGGTAGACTTGTTTGGTCAGGCCACATATACCCCAGTTGAATAGAAGAGGAAGGCAGAGCTGGCTACAGTGGCACAAGCCTGAAATCCCAGCCACTGAGGAGGCCAAGGCAGGAAGATTGCAAGTTCAAGGTCAATTTGGGCAACTTGGTGAGACTCCATCTCAAAATAACACATAAAAAGAGATGGGGATGAAGTTTAGTGGAGCATCCCTGGGTTCAATCCCTAGTATGAAACACACACACACACACACACACACACACACACACACCACCACCACCACCACCACCACAACAACAACAACAAAGAGGAAGGCTGAGGAACACTTTATATAGACAGAAAAGAGAAGGCCATGTAACCATGAAGGCAGAGATTGGGATAAAGTACCTACCACAAGGCAAGGAATGCTGCCAGTCCCCAGAAGATGGAAGAGGCAAGGTCAGGAGTATGGCCCATCAGACACCTTGATTTTAGGTCAGTAATATTGAATCTGGACTTCTTGCTTCCAGACCTGTGAAAGGCTGAATTAATTAATTATTTTTTTTCTTTCGGTACTGGGTATTGAACTCAAGGGTGCTCTACCACTGAGCTATATCTCTAACCCTTTCTATTTTTCATTTTGAGACAGGGTCTTGTTAAGTTGTTGAGGCTGGCCTCAAACTTGCAATTCCCCTGCCTCAGTCTCCCAAGTTACTGGTATTACAGGTGTGCACCATCATGCCTTGTGAATTTATGTTTATTTTATTTTTTTGGTGCGGTACTGGAGATTGAACCCAGGGCCTTGTGTGTGCAAGGCAAGCACTTTACCAACTAAGCTATATCCCCAGCACATGAATTTATATTCCTTTAAGGTACCAAGTCTGTGGTGGTTTGTTTTAGCAGCCATAGGAAATTGATGCAAGTAATCATGGAGAAGAGCAAGCAGGTGAGGGTCCCAGAACAAGGAAGGCTGGGAAAGTGATGACCACAAACTTCAGGAAAGTTAGGCTCGGGCCTGGGGCCATAGGCATGGTGGAAGGGGGAGGCTGAGCAGAGGGGAAGAGGCAAGGCTTTCTGGACTGTGGAAATTTGGCATATAGGGGCTGGTGTGACCCAACAACACTAAAACTGCTTAAGGGAGGGGGAGCAGAGTGTGTGTACGAAAAGCAGGAACTTGCCAAGTCACCACTCCACCTTCCTCCTAGAGGGAGGTGAGCGGCATCCTGCATTGTTGTGGGGTGGCCCTTTTCCAGTCTACAAAAAGTCAAGATTCTGGGCCAAGCGCTGCCACATCCAGTCTTCTGGTCAGTAAAATGGGGATGCTGATATCACGGTAGTTTCCAGGGACATATTGCCATTTGCCAGCTTCATGTTGTTGCCTAGTTTCTTTGTTCAACTAGTTGTTCACAGGCAGGAACAAGACTGATTGTCTTTATGAAGGGATACAGGTGAGGGGAAGCAGGGGGGGTGACCAGATATAAGGCTGTCCTGAGTCTGTGCTTGATGAAGGCCAGCGTCCTCCCTGTTTGCCTGTGAACCTCACTGCCGGGGAAGGTGCCCCCTCCTCACCCGAGGGCCTGCTTTCCCTCCACGGTTCCTCCGTCCTGACCCTGGCTAGCCCAGCTCCTGCAGGCAGTGCGGGAAGGTGCGGAGGAGAGCCGAGCTTAGCTATTTATAACATGGGATGTGATAAACACTTCTAAAAGATATTTCCCGATAGACCAAATTCGACAGAGATTACATAAGCAATTAGATCTTCTGAGCTCTCTTCTATCTTCATGTGCTGAGACCGCCAAAAGCATGTGTAAGCAAGTCTTGCTTTACAGTCAGACATTTATACTTTACAAGGATGAAAATTAAATGTTTGTGGTGTCCCCCTCCACAACACTGTCTCCGTCCCTGCTCTACACACACCAGCTCCCTGCAGCCCATATGTGTTGGGGAGGGAGCCCCAGGGCCCTCTTTTCAGCATGCTGTGTGTTCCTGGGCAAGCTCCTGTCCCTCTCTGTACAAATACAGGACCAAACAGGCTGGAACCTTGAAGGATGAGGAGAGATTTGAGGACTTCAGTGCGCTCTCTGTAGCTTGTTTTCCCCATCTGTACAATGGGGGAACAATAGGTAGCCCATAGTACTGTCTGGAAAATTCTGAGAAACTATTTAAAGCTCCCAGCCTGGCCTATGGTAGGTACTCAAAGCATATTCAATCCACAAGTCCTTTTCCCATTGCTGCTCCATGATGGGCAGGAGGATGGTCAGGAAGAAGTGTGGCTCCTTGTTCATCCAGCCTACCCTGCCTCGACCCACCTTCCTGCCACACCATCCACTTCTCTCCAAGTGCCAGTGCTTGCTTTCTCATTTACCAGGCTGCCAATGGGCCTCATCCAGGTAATTGTCTCTTGCCAAGGGTGAAAGCTATCCATGCTTCACGGGGGTTCATGCCCCTTCCTTCTTTGTGGCTCCAGTGCCAAGACCCAAGTGGAACTCCACTGCTGGCCCTGCCCACCACTGTAGGATATTTTGTCTGTCAAAATGCCCAGATAGTTGATAGCAGCTTGAAGCCACCATTGTCCTCTCCTTCCTCAGCTCTGGCAGTTTGCTTCACATACTCTCAACATAGTGACTTACCCCATTCTTCTCACCTCCAGGCCTGTGTCTCTGCTGTCCCTTCACAGTCTGCTCCATCTCTATGAATTAAGTCCGTACTCATCATTCAGGAGCCAGTTCAAGTACAGCTCACTCTGAAAAGAGAACCCTCTCCATTGCCCGCACTCCCAGGAATTTAGTGTGTCACCCTTACCTGATATCAGAGTGAGCTGTAAGTCTTTGAGTCTTGTCTCCTGTGGCCAGCCTAGAGCCCTGGGGCATTTTAGTTATTTGAATGCAATTGAACAGTAGCATGAGGAAAGGGGGGTTCCTTCATGGAGGAACCAGATGCAACGGAGGGGACGGGGGTGGGGGGATGCAAAGAGACAACCAAGAGTTGACTTTAAGGGTGCTATGGTTTGAATGTGTTTCCCAGAATTCATGTGTTGCCTTCAGTGTGGCAATGCCAGGAGGTGGGGCCTAGTGGGGGGCATTAGATTATGGAGGGCCCACCCTTATGAATGGATCAATATCATCTCCAGGGAGTGAGCGAGGCCTTCTGTGGTGAGTCTGGATTAGTTACTATGAGAGGGAGCTGTGATAAAGCAAGGCCACCCCTGCTGGTATTGCCTCTTTCACACATGCCCACTTGCCCTTCTGCTTTCCCCTATAAGTTGAAACAGCAAAGGCCCTCACCAGAAGCTGAGGACATGCCAGCATCATGCTCTTGGACTTCCCATCCTCCAGAACCATAAGCCCCAATAAATCTGTTTTCCTTATAAATAACCCAGTTATTATTATTATTATTAGTAGTAGTAGTAGTAATTGGGACAGAACCCAGGGGTACTTAACAACTGAGCTATATCCCCAGCCCTTTTTAGTTTTCATTTTGAGACAGGATCTCACTCAGTTGCTTAGGGCCTCGCTGAGTTGCTAACACTCGTCTCCAACTTTCGATCCTCCTGCCTCAGCCTCCCAACCCACTGGGATTACACCACATCCAGTTTATGTATTCTGTTATACCAACAGAAATGAATTAAGACAATAGGCATTCAGCAAGAAATCAAAGAAGCTTGCCATGGGCCCCCTGGAATGCTTCTGCTGTGTATGTGGCAAAAGGTCTGTTCTAATGTGAGGGATAGAAAATAGGCTCTGGTGGCAGGTGCAGTGGCACATGCCTATAATTACAGTGGCTCAGAAGGCTGAGACAGGAGGATCATGAGTTCAAGGCCAGCCTCAGCAACTTAGTGAGGCCCTAAGCAACTCAGCAAGACCCTATCTCTAAATAAAAAATAGTGTTAGGCTCTGGAAGGAGCTCACCAGGCAATCGGCTCTGTAATCTTGACCAGATCACCTGTCTCTCTGAGCCTGTTTCTTGATTTACATGATGGGAATAGGAATCCCTACCCTAGAGGCTGTAGTGAGAATAATGAGAAGACTGCACATGTTGTGAGTGCTCGACATTCCTTAGGCACCCAAACAAACTACCATTTCCTTCCCCTACCAGGTCCCCAGGGAGCTCTCGATATGGGGGCTTTATTGCATACAGCTTAAGTAGATCCCTGAGTACTGAGGGCCTCAAAGTTGACCAATGAGTTCATAAACAGACATCATTTGAGCACAGGGCTCCAAGAACCAAGGTTAAATGACTGCAGTATAACTGTAGGTTAGACAGTAGGAAGAAGTCAGAGAGGATGAGGGCTTAGAATTAAGAAAGCTTGAGAAATGACAGATGTAAGGAATTCACACCTGTGCTGAGAACCCTAAAACGCAAAGGAAGTAAATGTGAGAACTAGGGGGAGTGTGTTTCAGACAGAGGAAAAAGCAAATGCAAAGGCCTTGAGGTAGAGCTGGTCTGTGGTTTCAAGCACAGATGAGATACGTGTAATTGGAACAGAACAAGTAAGGAGAAAGTGACCCCATAGGGTACAGACTGAAGAGCCTGGTAGGTCATGCATAAGAACCCCACATTTGGGCTGGGGTTATGGCTCAGTGGTGGAGTGCTTGCCTAGAACTTGTGGGGCACTGGGTTTGATCCTCAGCACCACATAAAAATAAACAAAATAAAGGTATTGTGTCCATTTACAACTAAAAATATTTTTTTTTAAAAAAAAAGGACTCCACATTTTACTCTGAGGGACATGGGAAGAAGTCCTGGGAGAGTTTTGATCAGGGAAATGAGTGATTTAGAACTATAACAGATTGCTGGGCTTTTGCTTGAATAATAGTTGGGAGGGGACAAGCCTCAAAACCTGAGGAGGCTGCTCACCCAAGTGGGGTGTGAGAGAGACCCAGATGGGACTGGCAGCCACAGAGGTGCAGACAGGTGGCTAGATCTAGGACTTGTTTAAAGGCAAAACTAATGAATTGGAATAAAAAAGAACATTTACTTGGCATTATGTATGTACCCATCATGTCATTGAATATTCCTGACAACCCCCTGAGGTCAAGTTCATTTACCTTCATCAGGCTGAGGAGGAAACTTAGGCTCAGATGGGCAAATGGCTTGCCCAAAGTCACATAGCAAGGAAGTGGCTGGGGCCAGGAGCCAGGTCTGTGTGATCTAAAGCTCTGGTCCTTTCCTTCACATTGTTAGCTGGACGTGGGATAGGCCAAGCCTTTGAATGTCACATTCTCAGAGATCAGCTCTCTGAAGAGGAGTCTGCTGCCATGGTTAGGTTCTGAACCCATCCTTCAGCCCTTCCTTGCCCTGCTACCTTATTCTTGTTCCTCACTCCTGAGACTGGCAGTAGGACTCACATTCTGTTTGGGTGTGAGGGTGGGGGTGGGGAATTAAACCCAGCAGCGCTTAACCACTGAGCTACATCCTCAGCACCTGAAAACAAATTGTTTTAGATGTTGATGGACCTTTATTTTATTCGTTTATTTTTATATGGTGCTAAGGATCAAACCCAGTGCCTCACACATGCTAGGCAAGTGCTCTACCACTGAGCCACAACCTCAGCCCCTCCTCAGCACTTTTTATACTTTATTTTGATACAGGGTCTCACTAAGATCCTTAGGGTCTTGCTAAATTGCTGAGGCTGGCCTCAAACTTGTAATCCTCCTGTCTCAGCCTCCCTGCCTGGCTAAACTCACATTCTTTTTTTTTTTTTTTTTTTTTTTGGTGGGGGGCACGGGGGATTGAACTCAGAGGCACTCAGACACTGAGTTACATCCCCAGCCCTATTATGTATTTATTTAGAGACAGGGTCTCACTGAGTTGCTTAGGGCCTCGCTGTTGATGAGGCTGGCTTTGAACTCACAATCCTCCTGTCTCAGCCACCTGAGCCACTGGGATTAGAGGCATGCACCACTGCACCCAACTAGACTTTCATTTTTTTTTTTTTTTTTTTTTTTTTTTGGTGCTGGGGATTGAACCCAGGGCCTTGTGCATGCAAGGCAAGCATTCTATCATCTGAGCTATATCCCCAGCCCTAGACTTTCATTCTTGCCCCTCACTCCTGAGACTGCCTTAGTGTCCTCATCTGTAAAAGGTAGGAATGGTCGTTGAAGACTAAATGAGACAATGAGACAAGGTATCTAAATCTCCCTGCCCAGAGCCTGGCACACTCACTCCCTCCTTTGTTCTTAGCTATAGGATCTACCTGAGGCCCAGATGCCCAGCAGGCTTCCCCGAGCTGCCCTGGCGCTCCCTTCCCCACCCCAGCCCCCTCTTGGAAGCCAGCATCCCTAAGCAGGGCCCAGTCAGGCTGGCTCCGACTCTTCTGCTATTGTGGTTCATTCCTCGGGGCTCAGGCAGATGGGATGTGTCCTGTCATGCAAGAAGGATGCAGGAGAAAGAAGAAACGCTCATTTCCTCTGGCATGATGTTTTTTATTCCCACCTAAAACAAACGTAACTGACACCCGCTTTGTGGGGAGGCCATGCAAGCCCCTCTGGGAAGGCAGAAGGGGAGCCAAGTCTCCATTCCCTCCTCCAGTCTTTACACCCCAAGCCTCCAGGGCCCCTCCCACCAAGGCTCTGGAATGCTCCAAACTGCAAGGGAGCCTGGGCTTCTGTAATACAGCACACTTCTAAAACACCTGGAAACCGAGGTTCAAAAAGAAGGGACTTGGCTAAGAGCATGCTGCTAGTTAGAGCTGGGCCCAGGATGGAATCCTAGTATTCAGGCCCAGAAGTGTGCCGGGGCCCCTAATATTGACTACCCGGCAGCCAGCACACACATGGCAGAGAGCACAGAGCCCCACTAAGCTCCCCTAGGATCCAGGCAAGGGGGCATGGTGGGGCCTACATTCAGAATCTCTCCCAAGCCCCTGACCCCTGCTTCTATCCCCAGGACACAAGGTTTCACTGTGGGTCACCCCAAAGGAAGAGCTTGTTCCCCACATTGCGTGGGCTCTGGAATGCATGCCACCCCTTGCCCTCTTGCCTTAGCCACCCACCTCCCCCCTGGAGACTGGCTTTGCTCCAGGTTACTGGGCACCCTTTCTGCTCCCTCCTGGCAGCCTCATCATTGACCCCAAACCAGGCCCCCTCCCACTGCAGCCAGGAAGAGCGGGAGGGCACATAGAGGCCATGAAGAAACTCGTGCTGAGCCGGCCCTTAGGGACCTCACATTGGTGAGCAAGAAAGGGGCCATGGCCTCTGGGGGCGAGGGAGCCAGCGCGGGATTATGGGCTCCTCGCTCGGAAATGATTGGTCGTGACAAGCTCACTGCAGGAACAAAGCCATGTGAAATTGACCTCATCACCAGCGATCAGATCAGATTGTTTAGTGTGAGGGGAATGTGAGGGGGATGTTCAGCTGGGCGATGACCTAGTTAGGGCCTTAAAGAGGCAGAGCAGCTGCCCCACTCTGGGGAGGAGGAGGCAAGAGGCCTCCCAGGGGAGGACCCCATGGAGCTGCAGGTGAAGAAAGACCATTCCCGTGCAGGCCATCAGCATCCCCAGAGGGCATCTGTGCTCCACAGAGTAAGGTTCAGCCCCAGGAGACTGAGATAGTGAGAGAGGGGGCTGGGGCAGCAATCAAGGGCAGAGTTTCTGTACCTGGACAGGGAGAATGAGATAGAGCAGGAACTGGGGAAACCTGAAAGGTAGGAGTTGAAGATCCTAAGGGACAGGGACTATTTTTTTTTTTTTTTTTTTTTTTTGGCAGGGTGTAGACTGGGGAACTCAGGGGCACTTTACCACTGAGCCACATCCCTAGCCTTTTTTATATTTTATTTAGAGACAGGGCCTCACTGAGTTGCTTAGAGCCTTGCTAATCTGCTGAGACTGGCTTTGAACTCACGATTCTCCCGCCTCAGCCTCCCAAACCACTGGGATTACAGGCATGTGCCAGCACACCCAGCCCTGGTCCTTTTATCTCTTATTTTAAAACAAGGTGTCACTAAATAGTGGAGGCTGTCCTTGGGCTTGCGCTCTACCACCTCAGCCTCTGGGTTCACTGGGATTACAGATGTGTACCACCATACCCAGCTCAGGGACTGCATTTATGTAACAATAAGTTATTTATTGACCATGCCTCTGGCACTATTCTGCATACTTTATATACATTAACTCAGATAACCCTCAATAGGGCCAATGAGGTGGATACTATTATGATGCCCATTTTATAGATGGGGCAAACTGAGACTTACAAAACTACAATAGGGCTTAGCCCAGGATATCGGGTTCTGGAGTCTGTGCTGGTAATAGCCACATTCTACTGCTTCTCCTCTCTAGACAGCATTGTCCAAATATAGCAGGTCAAATAAAGACAACTAGGAGGAGATGGCAGTGCCTTTGTGGCCTTTCTTTCCCATCAAGCCCCAGGGACACCAAGGGGCCCAGGGGCTGGGGCAGGGAAGAGGGGGCCTGTCAGGAACTTCAGGAACAGGTGCCTGCATCCCCCTTGGATCCTGTTTCCTGACACTTGCATGAAGAATGGAGAAAGGAGGGGGACAGAAGGGCCATGTGGTCAGCTGGGCAGAGTGAGCCCCTTTCTGCCAAGTCCTGCCTTAGGGAATATGACTCGCACTGCCTGAGGGGGACAGGGGGGATGCCAGAAGGGGGCAGGGCTTCTAGTGGGGCACATGGCATTAACCCTTTCATCAGTGATATGTAGGCAAAAAGCTAAGCACAGGGCCTGTCCCAGAGAAGGAAGGCACTCAGAAAATGTGCAGCAGATAGCAAATGGTACCGAGGTTAGGGCCAGAGCAACAGCTGCAGCATGAAGGATCCTGGATAGCTTCTGGAATCATTCCAGGGAGGCCCATATTCTCCCCTTGTTGAGAAGCATAGAAGGGACCCCTGTTACCTCCAAAGACTTTGGAAGCACCTGAGACCAGAAGGATGTCTTAGGGGAGAGCTGCCCAAGAGCCAAGTCTGACAGAAGTTGAGGGGGAGATGCGGAACTGGTCAGGACTGGCCAAGCCTTTCTGATCCGGGGCAGGACAAGGAGCCCAGGATGGCAGGGTTTCAAGCCCCTCAGTCCTAACCACCTGGGGGTATGAAGGTGACCAAACTCTTGCTGCTCCCAGGCCCTGGGCTAGAAGCACTTATTGAATGTTTTGTACTTTTGTCCTAGAGGGCAACCATCCCTGATGTGTCCCCGGAGGCAGGCCTCCCCACACTCTGGCCTAGTGCCTTGGGCACCCTGGGTCTCTTGTCAAGGGATTTGGGTCTTGGCTTGCCTCTTGGCCTGGCCTGTTTCCCATTGTCCTTCCCATCTTCTCTGTTTCCTCAGAGTGGGCTAGTTTCTATTCCATCCCCCACTCCCAACACCACACACACTATCAGCCTGAACTGCTTAGACATGACTGGCTTGGGCTTATTTTGTGACTAGTAGCCCCTTCCTAGAATATTTCCAATGTGCCACCAGAGTTTGGCTTGGGATGGGATCCTTCTCCCAGAATGCTGTACAATGACTCTGGGCCAGAGGTCTTTTAGCTCTTTCCTGAGAGCCCACATTGAGAAAATGCAGGCAGAAATGGAACCTACCTCTTTGGACAGACCTCTGAAGGACTGACAAAAGTCAGAGGGACCTGGGGTGACCTGGGTGATCCCAAGGACCATAGTTAGGACCTGCAGGTAGAAGTCACAGGGATAGAGATTTCAGTGCACTTCAGGGTAGGACTTTCTCTGAGATCAAGCTATTCTACAAGGACACAGCTGTCTCTGGAAGACTGGGATCCTCCTCCCTAGGGGTAAGTAAATGGAGGCTGGATGGACAACCATGAAAGATGCTGTAAGAGTCAGTGAAAGAAGTGGGTCTGTTCTATCCCCATGGCCCTCTTTGTGTTTATTTTTCTGTTGCAGTCACCTCAGGCCTAAGGGATGTTTGTTCTCTGGTCAGCTTCCCTCACCAGAATATCTAAGCAAGTTCTCAAAGTTAAAGATAGAAACAAAAGCAGAGCACAGTGGTGCAGATTTGCAATCCCAGCAGTTCAGGAGACTGAGGTAGGAGGATTGCAAGTTCAAAGCCAGCCTCAGCAATTTACTGAGGCCCTAAGCTACTCAGTGAGACCCTGTTGCTAAATAAAATATAAAAAGGGCTGGGGGTGTGTGCTTGTGAGTTCAATCTCTTGGGGGGGAGGGAGAGAGAAACAGAAAGGTCAAGACCCAATCCAAGACATAGTTAGAATAGGATGAGGGGAGGAGCAAAGAGACGTGGAGAAAAGAAAAGTGGGGGAGATTAGGGATTAGGGAAGCAGGAACAATGAACAGAGAAAGGGAAAAACAGAGATAAATAGAAAAATGAGAAACATCTGGGCATGGTATGCAGGCTTATAGTCTCAGCCTAGGCAGGAGGATTGCAAGTTTGAGACCAGCCTCAGCAACTTAGAGAAATCCTGCCTTAAAACTTTAAAAATTTAAAAAGGCTGGGATCTAGCTCAGTGGTAGAGCACTCCTGGGCTCAATCCCCAGCACCCTGCCCCCATCACACACATACATGAGGGGGGGATCAGAGGAAAGGACAAAGGAAAGGAGAGAGACAAAGGTAAGAGAAAGGGGTGGGGGCAGAAAAGAGAGAGTCAGAGACCTCAACCAGAGGCACAGAGGAAGCTGGAGACTGAGAACTCGTCCCTGGAGTTCATTCTCCTTTGTCTCTGTCCCAGCCGCTTGGAGGTGTCTGAGGGGGCCTTATTCCTAGCTAAACTTAACACTATCCATTGCTTCAAAGACTAGGGAGTGGCCCCCCAAGGGCAGCTGTGCTAGCTGCATGGGTCAGGGCCTTGGAATGTGCCTGAGGCTAGAGGAGCCCTTGGTAAGATCTGGCCCCAGCCACCAGGCCTCCCCTTTTGCTGCTCCTCAGGGCAAAGAGAGGCATCTCATGGGGACACAGAGGCAGCTGGTCAGGATGGGCCTGGAGAAGATTCTGAGGGAGGTGATTTCTGCTTTCACACCTCCTAAGGCCTTTCACTGGGCACACACACTGGGGTCTGGTGGTCCCCTGGGGGCCAAGCTGGCACTCATTTATGCAGGCAGTCTTTGGCTCAATTCAGAGAACTCAATAGTGGGCAGAAGTCCTTTGCAGAGGATGGGGGCCACTGGAGGGAGGAGGAGGTAGCTGAACACCTGGTGGTGGTGAACCCCTCCCCGACAATGTCTCAACATCAGGTAGAAATGAGAAAAGGCAGCTTCAGAGCCTGACAGAGGAGCCCGATCTGTGATTCCTCTGGTCCTCAGTGACACATCTTTCTAGCCCAAAGGGGAGAATCCTGTTGTGGTGCTTTAAATATCCATGCTTTCTAACAAGGCTTTTATTCACACTTTTACATAAGGCTTTTTTTCTGTCTGAATAATTTGTATGTATCTATGTAGTAATCTCTATGGCTCTGTAACTGTTTCTATGGATTTATGGACCACCACATCTATGTAACTATACATTTATGGATATATATATATATATATATATATATATATATATATATATATATCCACTCTCTAGTGCATCTATATAACTCTCTCTCTCTCTCTCTCTCTCTCCCACCCCACTCTCTCTCTCCATTGTGAGCATGCCTGATGGAGATCATGAGGTCAGGAGGCCCTGCTTCCCAAGTTGGCTTTCTTCATGGCCACTGCTTACCTAACCAATTTCTTAAGACACACGCTGCCAGCTCCCCTTTCCCACATGAGAGTGGCCACTATGGGCCTGGGCCAAGGGGTTACCAGGAGGATCCTGGCCAAAGTCTGGAAGGCAGCCCTTTGAGCCAGAAGCAGCTGCTCTTCCTGTACCTGTGAAGGTTGGGATCACAGGAGAGCAGGAAGAACACTGGTGGAAGGGATATGGGGAGAGGAGGAGAGAAGTGGGGGGCAGGGATATGAGAGCAACTGAGCAATTGTGAATTTTAATCATAGGAGACAAAACATCTAGATTAGTAGTCTAGCATTGCCATTCATCTTCTGTGTGATCTAAAACAAAGTTCTACCCTCTCTGGGCTTTAATGTTGCCACCTATACCATGAGCATCTTTTAAGGGTCCTTCTAGAGCTTACAGGACAATGGTCACCAAACTTTTAAAATCATGGACTCTTATTCCTAGAGTATTTTGAGCACACCAGCCCAGTATATTCACAAGGATTCACATCATATATACATGATGTGTTGGTTCTGAACATGGGCTCTGGGGCCAGCCTGGGTGATTTGCATCCTGGCTCTCTCACTGGGCAAATCACTTATCTGTCTGTGCTTAAGATTATACAAAGTGGAAACAGCCATAGGCATTTCAAGCATCCTGGGAGTTAATGCAGTGTCCGAGACAGAGGAAGCATGTATGTGCTGCTGTCACTATATGTGTGCAAACTTTATTCCTTGATTACATATATATCACAAAATATATGATGAATGCCATAATTATTAAAGGATGAGGAAGAAATAAGTAACATATACATAATACTTTCTTCTCACTCCTGGATGGGCTGCTACTGGTGCACTTTGATTTGGATGGGATTCCTTCTCTGGCCTTCTGACTGCCTCTACCAGAGACTTAGTTTTTGGCTGGGCCACCAGAGCTAACCAGGATGCCCCCCGCAACACACAGCCACTCTCTCAAGTATCTCTTCAGGAGCCCTCTTCTAACTTGGGGCTCAGGCGCACAAGGAGTCCCATTCCTCTGACCCAAAGGGCCAGCAAGATGCCAAGGACTGTGCCACTCTTAACCTAGGCTTCCAGTGTCTCCTCAGAACAAAGCTGGGCCCAAGCAGAGCCCCTTCAGCACAGCCAGCCTCATTCTCAGAGTGCCAACCTCTGAGACAAAGAGCCAGCAAGCCAAGCCCATGGCTCACAGGTGGGACAGTCAATATTGCTCAAAGGAGCCATAAGAGTTCATGAAGCAGCCTGGTGTGGTGGCACATGCCTGTAATCCCAGCACTTGGGAGGCTGAGGCAGGAGGATGGTGAGTTCAAAGCCAGCCTCCGCAAAAGCGAGGCACTAAGCAACTCAGTGGGACCCTGGCTCTAAATAAAATACAAATAGGGCTGGGGATGTGGCTCATTGGTCGAGTGCCTCTGAGTTCAATCTCTGGTACCCTCTCCGCCCGCAAAAAGATAATTCATGGAGCACTTCTGCACTTTCTTAAGCACTTACTACCATGTCCCAAGGATCCTGTGAGGCAGATGCCCTCCTTGCAACTGGACTAGTGCTTTGGAGCACATCTCTAATGACTGAGGGAGCCCACAACAAACTTCTGGCAGTAGGACTCGGGAGCAGCCCCTTCACCTGACCTTGGTATATGGAATGAGCAAATGCATTGTCCCAAGCACCTGTTGTTGCCTTCCTTAGTTCTGGACCTGCTCAGAACCCCCCACCCCCGCCAAATCCTTAGCTTCTCTGCCCCATTTCCCCCGGGTTTCCGGGTTAGTGGGTCTGTACCCACTGGCTCCATGCCCAGGGCTCCTCTGTCCCCATCTGAGCCCCACCTCCCAGCAGGGTACCACTCCTTGAAGCCCCACCTCATCTGCTGTGTAATCCCTTCCCCCTCCCTGCCCCTTCCAATTCGCCCAGTCTGGGATCCCAGTGATGGGGTCCAGCCTCTTTCCTCCAGCTCCCTCCCCCACTCCGCTCCCACGTGGGGAGCCAGGCTCCCAGGCCTAGGCTACCCTATTCACTGCACCCTCCTCCATTGTCCTTGGCCTGTCACTCATGTATGGCATTTGCATTTCTAAAGCCCACTTCTAGTTGCTGCTTTGGCCTAGCCAAAAAGGGGCTCATTTTGAACCCGAAGTTTTGAGAAGAGATACTTCCTAGGTGGCTAGTACCACTTGGTTTTAGGCCCGTGAGGTTCTGGACCTCACTCTATTCCCTATTAAAATGGGGAGAACTATTCTTTCTTCTCTTTAGGCTCAAGATACTTGGAGCTTCTTAGTTGCAAGGAGTGGTGGGGAAATGGGACAGAACCTTTGGGCCCCAACACAACTGCCTCTTCCTTCCCCTGAGTTTCTTGAGCCCTGCCAGTCTGGACCCTCCAATTCCCCAACCACGTGCCAGAGGAGGCATAGAGTTTGGTCCAAAATGGTTTTCCCTGCCCTAACCCAAGAGGCCTTTGTTAAGGCCTTGCAGGATGGGGCATGAATGGGGGTGACTTCTTTGCCCTGGCATCTGAAACCCGCCTTAACAACTTGGGTGGAGAGACAGCGCCACCCAGTGGCTGCTGGGCTCCATGCCAATCTTCCCTGGGGTGGGTCCTCGCCTACCTGGCTTCGGGGCCCTCCACTGAGCAGTCTCACTGAAAGAGAAACCCTTTTCACTTGTGGAATTTCATTTGCATTAGTTTAGCTGCTTCAGATCAAAAGCTAAATAAAGATCTGGTGATTAGCATCTCAACTATCTCAGCTCAACCTCACCTCCCACCTCCATCCTAGCCCCATAATGTCCTAGGCATCCCCCACCCCCCACCTCAGGGCTCATTCCATGGGGCTGGCAATAGTTCTTGTTTTAGGTTCTGTTGCCAATGGCAAGATTTTCTTCCTTCTAGGCCTCATATTTCTCTATCTGGATGATGGCACAATATTCCCCAATCATCCTCTGCTCCTCCTGGTGGACTGTGAAAATGGGTACTTGCTTGGGAGTTCTTTGTGTGTGTGTGTGGCTTGGAGGGCAGATGTAGGTTTGAGGTCCAGAAGGTCCTCCAAGACAGTCAGCTATCTGGACCTTGAAAATAGTCCCTGGCCCCATCCTAAACCCCAGTCTCAGTCCCTAGCCTTTGACCCCACCCCCTTCCTGGAGACTCACAGGTTGCTGACCAGCCCTTTTGAATATCAGGAAAATGGGTCTTACTCTCCCCCATGTCTGCTTTCTTTGGTTCCTACCCCTGTTTCTAGAATCTTCCTGCCTCCTACCCCCCAACCCTTGTTTAGTTGGGTGCTACAGAGAGCTTGTGTTGCTCTTCAAGCCTAATAGGGAGCAAAGTGAGGAAGAGTGACCCCTGCCTCCAATTGAAGTCCCCCTCCCCTCTGTTTACCTCTGGGGCCTCTCTTCTGAAACTGTTGTGCTGAAGCAGACAAAGTGGGGAGAGGGAACCAACAATAAGCTGAAGAAATTCAGCCTCCATCCTTTCCAACCTCCTGGCCTCCACCTTCTCCTTCTCCTCCTCCTCTCCTCCCTCAGGCCCTCCCTCTGTGTAGAAGGGGGCCAAAGGGCTTCAACCTCCCTCTAGCTTGAGAAGAGAGTGGAGGTGATTGGGAGTTTCTTTTGTCTGGAGGCTGCTTAGGCCTCCAGAAATACTGGACTGATAGAGTGAACAGGGGAGAGGAGGCTTGGTGGGGGAGGAGAGAACAGAGGGTGCTCAGCTCTTCAGGGTCCAACCTGAAATGGCTGAGGACAGTCCCAGCATCACGGATCTGTAGCATCATGGGTAGCACCCTGCAGGTTTTTACCCTTTCTTACTCTTTTCTGAAGAATTCGGAGGAGTTCTGAGATATCTGGGCCTGGATGTAGGGTGTTGTGTTGAAGAGAGGGCCCCCATCCCAGAATAGCTCTACTCAGTCTCATTTTGTTTGTTTCTTTATGTGGCACTGGAGATTGAACCCAAATGTACTCTACCACTGAGCTACATCCCCAGTCCTTTTTAATTTTTTTTTTTTTTTTTTTAATTTGAGACACAATATCACCCCATTGCTGAGGCTGGTCTCAAACTTGCGATCCCCATGCCTTAGCTTTCCAAGTAGCTGGAATTACAGGTGTGTACCACCACCCCCAGCCAAAAAAAATAATCTTCTTAAGCTAGCTAAGTAAGCTGCACAAAAAGCAATGAAAAAGAAAGTTGGGAATTTGCTGAAATATTGAGAATTCCCTGAAATCATACTGAACCCTCATAACTGAGGTATAGGCAAAGGAGTGGTTCATAAAATTGGCCAATTGCCCTTGCCTACTGTCCAAATCAGAATATACATTTATTTTGTATATGTTTTGGTTAATTTCCATCATGGGTTTAATATTAGTTGGGCTAATGTTTGAAATGAAGAAGCAAAAAACCAAAATCTCTTCTGTGGTTGACACGTGCAAGAGGCAGTTGTGCACACAAAGGAAATTTGCACCTCAAGAAGAGGACTTGGGCTAGGCATGGTGATGCATGCCTGAAATCCCAGCAACTTGGGAGCCTGAGGGAGGAGGCTCACAATTTCAAGGCCAGCCTCAGCAACTTACTGAGACCTTATGCAATTTAGTGAGACCCTGTGTCAAAAGAAAAGAATTAAAAGAAAAGCAAGGGAAGTAATTCAGTGATAAGGTGTCTGTGGATTCATTCCTTAGTAGGGGGGTGGATTAAAAAGGTGATTTGGTACACCTGGATCCTGACAGGCATTCCAGTTCTGCAGACTCTTCCTCAGCCTTCTGTGTGGACCATTTTGTACCCCAGAGCAACAAGCTCATGCACACTGGCCTGCATTCTTGCACATCCTCATGTAGATTCTCCCTAGAAGAGGTTTAATCCTGGGCTACTTTCTCTGACCAGGCATTTATGGGATAACAGGAAAATAATCTAATATTGGGAGCAGTTGAAATAGGACATAATGATCAAGAGAAGCCATCTACCAAAAATGGGATTGTGCATTCCAAAAGCAAATAGAAATAATTGGTGGGCTAAGCACTGGTTTGAATTATCCATGCTATTGCATTGCTCCACCCTCCCAGTCCACTTCCCTGAGCCTCTAGGATGGAAACTTTCTGCTACTGACTCTCACAGAATTGCTTTATGGAAGCCCCTTTCCTCTCTGAGCCTCAGTTGCTACATCTGTAAAAAGAGGATTAAATTGGGTGTGGTGGTGCTCACCTGTAATCCCAGAGACTTGGGAGGCTGAGGCAGGAGGAATGCCAAGTTCCAAGCCCGCCTGGGCAACATAGGGAAACCCTGTTTCCAAACAAAAATAAATAAAAAGGGCTGGGGATGTAGCTCAGTGGTAGAGTGCCCCAGGAATCAATCCCCAGCACCCCTCCCAAAGGGGGCATGAATAAAAGTGAACTGGAGATCAAGAGAGCAAATAGTCAATCCACAGAATGGGAGAAACTATTTCCCAATCATATATCTGATAAAGGTCTAGTGCCAGGAATGTATGAAGCATTCTTACAACTCAGGAATAAAAAAGACTCAATGTTAAAAATGAGCAAGAGAAATTTGGAGAAATAGACATTTCTCCAAAGAAGATATGCAAATTCAGTTAACACATGATGCTCAACATCATAGTCATTAAAGAAATGCAAATCAAAATCACAATGAGATACCACTTCACACCCAGTGGTGGCTAGAATTAAAAAAAAAAAAAAGGAAGAAAAGAAAAAGAAAAAAGGAAAAAACCTTCAAAACCTGGGCACTGTGTTATATGCTTATAATTTCAGCAAATTGAGAAGCTGAGGCAGGAGGATTGAGAGTTCAAGGCCTACCTTGGCAACTTAGAAAGACTTAGAGAAATTAATCTATCTATCTATCTATCTATCTATCTATCTATCTATCTGTAAAATGACCAGGGATGTAGCTCAGTGGTGCAGCACCACTAGGTTCAATCCCCAGTACTGCAAAAACAAACAAAAACCTCAGGAAAATAACAAGTGTTGTCACAGATCTAGAGAAAATGGAACCCTCCTGCATTGCTGGTGGAAATACAAAGTGATGGTGGAAATATAAAGTGATGTAAAGGAAAACAGTTTGGCCGCTTTTCAAAATACTAAACAGAATTATCTTATGACCTAGCAATTCCACTCCTAGGTACATGCTTGAGAGAAAGGAAAGCACTCATCCATGGAAAAACTTGCACATGAAGGTCCATAGCAGCATTATCCAGAATAGCTAGGAGGTAGAAATGACCCCAAAGTCCTGGCAAGTGGTTCATGAACAGACAGAATTCTGTACATCCATGCAGTGAAGTACTATTCAACAATGAAAGGAGTGAAGTATTGATCGAGGCTATAACATGGGTGAATCTTGAAAGCATTAGCTAAGTGTGAGAAACCAGAAACAAAGGACGTATATTGTATAATTCCATTTATAAGAAGTGTCTACAATAGGCAAATCCATAGGGGAAAGCAAGCAAATTAGTGGGGCTTGTGGCAAAGGGGTGAAATTTCTTTTGGGGATGACGAAAATGCTCTAAAATGAAATAGTGATAAAGTTGCACAAAGTAAAATCCATGGAATTGTACATTTTAAAAGGGTGAAGTTAGCCAGGTATGGTGGTGCACGCCTGTAATCTCGGTGGCTAGGGAAGCTGAGGTAGGAGGATTGAGAGTTTGAGGACCACCTCAGCAACTTAGAGAAGCCCTAAGCAACTTAGTGAAACCCTGTCTCTAAATAAAATATAAAATAGGGCTGGGAGTGTGACTCGGTAGTTAAGCGACCCTGGGTTCAACCCCCAGTACAAAAAAAAAAAAAAAAATGGTGAAATTTATAGTATGTGAATTATATCTCAATTTTTTCTTTTTTCCTCTTTTGTTGTGAGGGGGGAGCAGGGGATTGAATCCAGGCATGCTTTACCACTGAGTTATATCCTCAGCCCTTTTTATTTTGAGACAGGATCTCATTAAGTTGCTGAGGCTGGCCTCAAACTTGTGATCCTCCCACCTGAGCCTCTTGAGTAGTTGGAATTAAGGTATGCACTACCATGCCCAGCACACATCTCAAAAAAATTTTAATAGAGTGAACTATCAGCAGTTTACCAATTTGGCAGAATCACAGCTCCTCCCCTTCCCCCTCCTTGCTGATTCTGGGCCTGAAAGTCTGTATCTTTAACATGCCCATGGGGTGGTTCAGATGCAACCAGGTTTGGGGACCCCCAGACCAGCTCTACCATGCATTCTAAGTCCTTGCCTGCAACTATAATAAGAGGTACCTGTAAACAGTTGCACATAGCTCCCTTCTCTGTGGGAGCTGGCCCCTCTTGGGTTCTGCGTGCCCTGAACTAGCCAGACCTCACACCCCATGAAGGACCTGTTGCATTACCCACAGAAACAGACCCCTCTTGTCCTCCTGGGGCCGCAGGGGTTTTTGCAACCTCTGAAGCGGGTCTGCTAGTGTTGGCCTCCCCAGGTGTTGGGGGGGCTCCTCACGCCTTCCCTGCCTCCTTCCTCCAGGGCCTCCCTCAGTGGGGCCTGAGATCCATCGCCCTTTGCTCTGGCCACACCACCAACACCAGGCCTGCTGGGCAGGCCATGTGGTAGAGGAACTTGAACCCCAGTGGGGGATCTGGCAGGGGAGCAAGCCACAGGGATGACCCTGAGGTGCCTGGGAAACTGCTTGGCTCTGGTGCATGGCCCAGACTCTGAGGAGGGAGCTGTTGGAGCGGCAAGCCAGGCCAGGACTTTGGCACAAGGCACAAGCACATGAGAGCTTCTAGTCCCCTGCAGTGTGAGTGAGGACACTGTACATGTACAGGCCTAACAAAGTCCTAGGCCTTGCTGCTTAGCTGTAAGCTGAGATGCTGGGTCCTGGGGAGAGCCTGCATTGCCTTATCAGATGCTCACAGATCATCCTCTCTCCTCACAATAGTTATAGCAAAAATAATGCCCCCACCAATTGAAGGCCAACTATATACCTGGCCTAGTATGACATGTTTTGAGATACTTCATTAAATTTTCATAATGTCTTGGTTTTTCTTGGTGGGTGGTACTGGGGATTGAATCTAGGGGTGTTCTAAGATTGACATTCGTCCCCAATTCCCTTTATTTTATTTTGAGACAGGGTCTCCCTAAGTTGCTGAGGCTGGCCTTGAACTTGTGATCCTCCTGCCTGAGTTTTTCAGTCACTGGGATTATACGCATGTGCCCCCACACCTGGCTTCAGGATGATTTTTGACAGTAGGAAATGCCTCTTCTCACTGGGCGAGATAAATGAGGAATCCAAAACTCCTTTATTCACACATACTTTGCTAATATTTATTGAGCATTTACTATATATCAGGCACTCTGCTAGGTGCTGGGAATAAAAAAGTGAGGGAGAGCTAGCTCCTTTTGGAGGTTACAGTCTGTTCCTAAGCAGACAAAATGCTTTCTAGAAAGAGGTTTGGCTAGGATAGCAAGCCAGGTCCAATTGAATCCACAGATTCTTCTCCCTCAGCTGTTCCACTTCCACCATGTATGGCAGAAACTTTTCCAGAAAAGCTCCCCAAAAGTCCTCCCAAGCCAACCCCGTGGCTGGGTGGTTCCAGGATATGAGAAGAGTATGGTGCATCCCACAGGTTAGTTGTTCGCATCCCATCATCATGGCTTTTGCCATAGTTTCATCATCCCTATTTCATTATTTAGCTGCTATTTTTCTTTAAATAGACTTACATATTTTGGGGGGGCACTGGAGATTGAACCCAGGGGTGCTCTACCAATGACATGCCTTCCCAACCCCCTTTTTATTTTTTATTTTGAGACAGGGTCTTGCTAAGTTGCTGAGGTTGGCCTCAAATATGTGATCCTCCTGCCTCAGCCTCCAAAGTCACTGGGATTACAGGTGTGCACCACTGTGCTCGGCTAAATAGACTTACTACTGGAAAGAAGAAAACATAAAACCTTCAATACTTACCTTAATGTCATACCAAGCAATGATATCCATGAAACCATTTGTGATGTGTTATTTGTATTGTTTTCCTAATAAATCTTTTTTTAAAAAACAAAATTTATTTATTTGCTTTAGTTGTACACAATGCAATGCATTTATGTTTACGTGGTGCTGAGGATCGAACCCGGGCCGCGCACGTGCTAGGCGAGTGCTCTACCGCTGAGCCACAACACCCAGCCCCCTAATAAATCTTAAAGTTAGTATGTCACCATTAACACATAAATCCTCATTTGTGTGCTACTTAAAATCCTCTGAATATCAGCAATATGAGCATCGTGTTTGGAGGGAAACACTGGGATAGAAAGAAAATATGACTCTCTTACCTGCTTGGAGGTGAATGTATATGGAGACCACCTTCTCACCTTTGTCCAGAAATGGCTTTGGTCAATGGGATATCCCCTATTATTCAGAGGGGCCAGAAGGGGTGGGGAGACAGAAGAGCAAGAAGCAAGATGGTAGACACCACCTTCTGATCCCTACTCCCCCAACCACTGGTCAATCATTCCCTCTGCAAAAAGCTTAAGGCAAAGAGTGAAGGATCTGAGATTCTGGGCAGACAAAGGGAAGCAGAATCCAGGCGTGAAACTATGTTATAGAAATTTTGGGCTATCCCTAGAAGTCTCTGGAGGTTCAGACCAACATGTATCCATGTTTGGTAAGTGGGATTATAGATCATAATGGATGTGAGATGTAATGGACGTAACTTCATTATAACTCAGTTTCCCCTTTTTATGAACTGGGAAAGAAGAGGACCTTCCTCACACCATGGTTATAAGGATTAACTGAGGCAAAATGTCTGAATGGACTTTGGCAAAAGGCTCATCCAAATATTATCATTTTATTATAGTGACTGTTGAACAAATTCAATAAACATGTGTTGGCTCCTTTCATGCACAAGGCAATATTCCAGGCACTTAAGCATGGGCGGGGGTAAGTGATGGATGTGGCGGGTGTTCAGAGATGAAGACAGTTCAGTCCTTATGTTCTAAGAGGGGAAGCAGACCGAGTATTTGGGTAGGACCATATAAAATTGCCAAAGTCAGGCTGGCAATGTAGCACCTTGGTACAGCATCTGCCTAGCATGTGCAAGGGCCTGGGTTATTCCCCCCCCCCCCAGTACTGGGGGGAAAAAAAAGGAAGGAAGGAAAAGGAAAGAAAAAATTTGTTGACCTTCAACCATGTTTAGCCTACAACCCCATGCCTGCTATCAGGCAGTGAAGCAAACACAACAAAGACCCAGAGGAGGGGCTCATTTTCTCTGACTGGAAGACTTGAGAAGGTTTCACTGAGGAAGTGGCCTTTGGCTGAGTGTCGAAGGGTGGGTTGGACTGAAATAGGCTGGAAACCAGGAAGAAATCCTTATGGTCTAGGAGGTAACAGAATCAACAAAGTCATGGAATTGAGGTCATGTAGGTCTCCTGCATGAAAACAGTGGCCTATGCTGCTAAAGGCATTGGGTACCTGAGTGAATGCATTACAGACAAGTCCAGAGAGCTGACTGGGATCTATGGTGGAGGGACTTAGCTGCTGACCTTGGAATTGACCCTTGGGAGTTTGTGGCTACCCATCAGCAAACAGAAGCCACGATCATTCCTTCCGGCTTAGTGGGGCCAGTGGACCAAAGTTGGCCAGCAGCCTTTCTACTTTGCCACAAAAAGCTGAAAGGGCAGCGAGAGAGATTGTGGTCAGCCAAAAGAAAGAAACTTCTGGTAGTGAGCTGTGAGAATATGTTCTACAATGACCAAGGCAGGCTGAGGAATCTGTTTCCCTGGAGACCTTGAAAAGCAGGGAAGATTCTCATTTGTCTGCTTCCAGAACAATTCTGCCCAGAGGCAGGGGACTGGACCAGATGACCTATTTGGGTTCTTTCCAGTCTGCGGCCTTGATGATCTCATCATTCCCTCTTCCTCTGGATGGGGCAGCCTCGCCCCAGCTCAGACTCATTGGGATTATTTCTGTTGTTAGAGATCCCAGGCCTCTAAAGCCACAGCTCTTCCGGTTGGTGATTCACAACTTTGTCAGCAAAATCATCCTAAAGTCTAGCCTCTATCCTCCTTGCTGTCAGCTTGAGTAAGCTCAGCCTTTCTCTTTCCAGCCTCCCTTGGAGGCTGAGAAAGCATGGGTTATTATTCTTATATAGCCAAGCCCCCTCCTGTTCTGCCTCTCCATCAGACTTCCTCTCACCCCTAAAGAGATAGTGAATGAGAACCTCCCAGGTAAGATTGTTTTTTGAGTCAAAGGGCCTGGATTTGAGTTTCGACAAGTTCATGACCTTGGGCAAGTCATTTAAGGACAGGGATTAAGTGAACTGACATGTAGAGCACTTATTAAGTGCTCAATGAATCCAAAACAAACATTCTCCCCATTTTATGGGTAGAGACACTGAGGTTCCAAGACACTGAATCTTGCTCACATTCCAACTAGTAAGTAGTAAAGCTAAGACTAGAACTAAGAGCTGACAGCTTTTAAAGACTGGGATTTCTCTAGCCTATGGTGCTATACTTTAGCTTCTGCCATCTGTAAAATGGGACTAATACTCTGCCCCACAGAGTTATTGGGAGAGTTAAACACATAAACACTGTATGTGAAGTGATATGTAAGTCAAAGTTACTGAACACACACCAAGAATTATAACATCTAGAACCCTGGTTAATTCTTTGGGGGGGGGGGGCTGTCCACTCCTTTGGGAGGCTATTTCAGAAGGCATCAGGCAGAGTGGACTTCTCCCTTCTTTCAATCAGACCTCTCTTTCTTCCTAGCTACTATTGCACGGGGTTATAATTTTTTTTTTTTTTTTTTTTTTTTTTTTTGGTACTGGGGATTGAATTCAGGGACACTCGACCACTGAGCCACATCCCCAGCCCTATTTTTAATTTTATTTAGAGACAGGGTCTCACTGAGTTGCTTAGTGCCTTGCTTTTGCTGAGGCTGGCTTTGAACTCACAGTCATCCTGTCTCAGCCTTTGGATTACAAGTGTGTACCACCACACCCTGCTGGGTTGCAAATCTTTTCGCTACATTGTTTGCTGCATTGTTGCCTCCCTAAATTCAACTGGGAGCATCCTAGGGGCCCAGTGCTGCCACATGGTAGCATTCATGAAGCCTGGCTTGAATGAACAAATGAACGATGCAGGAACTTTCCTCCACTGACCTGCTCCTTGTCTGTCTGTGGTCCAGACTCCCTCCTCCCTCCCCAGATGGGAGCCCAGTTAGAAACCTGGGCTAGGCTGCCTGATGCTAACTTCCTGCCACTTTTTTTGGGAAGTACTGGGGATTGAACCCAGGGGTGCTCTACCACTGAGTTACACCCCCAGACCTTTTTATTTTTTATTGTGAGACAGGATCTCACTAAGTTTCTGAGAACCTCACTAAGTTACTGAGGCTGGCCTCAAACTGGCAATCCTCCTGCCTCAGCCTTCAAAGTTACTGGGATTATAGGTATGTGCCATCATGCCCAGCTAATCCTGTGGTCACATGCCAACCTCAGCTGGCTGGCATTCAATCCTCAGCATCTGGCCCTCTCCACCCTTTGAGGCCTGCCCCACGACTCTACTGCCCTCACATTGCTAGAGTACCAGGCAAGAGTCATGCCCCAGGTTCCCAAACATATTGTACATTCTTCTGTGCCCCTGACCATAGTATTTCTTTGACAGGCATATCCTTCCCCACCCAGTGTCCTCTGGTCAAAGCACACATGCTACCCACTTCATAAAGCTTTTTCTGACCACCCACCCTCTCCAAATTTCAAGGCAATCATATCTCATGATTCTGCATTGTGCCAAGTGGATGTTCTTTACAGAGCTCCTTAACATCTTCCACGTTCTGAGGGAGTCCTTTGCACCCCGCTGTGTGATCTTGGGCAAGCTCCTACCTCTCTTCTAGGCCTTAGTCTCCAAACAGTACACATGTGTCCAATGGCTCTTCCAATGTCCTACCATCCCATGACCTGGCTTTTTTGGGGATCAGGGAGGACAAGACCCTGAGGATCCCCAAGTGGGGCCTTCAAGTCTTGACAGCACGTGCTCAGCTCCTAGGCCTGAAGATCAGCTTCTTAGATATTACATGCTAATTGGCTTGCTTAATAAAGGCATAAATAAATATCTACTTAACATGATTACCGTCAGAGGTCTGAGCTACAGAGCCTTTCCGTCCTTGGGGTTTTATTACAGGGAAAGCTAATTAGTTCTAATTAGGCAACTCCCAGGTGCTTAAGACAGGCTATGGTGGGAGAGGAGGGGATAGGGGAGTGGAACACAGGTGGTGAAGGGGCTAGGAAAGGTGTGTGCTTCCTCGCTGGCCTCTCACATGCTGACCTCCTGTGACCAGGCTGGGGATTCCCTAGGAACCTCAAGATCAGAGACACTTCAGGCACTGCATTCTTAACTCCTCGCCCATCTGGGATGAAGGAAGGAAGCATCTGGAGAACCCACTCTGTGCCAGAAATTGTAGCAAGCATGTTATGTGTATGAGCTCATTTGATCCTCACAATGATCTGCACAGGTAGGAACCACTCATTGCTCCATTTCATAGATGGAGAAACTGAGACGTGCAGAAGTCAGGCACCTTGTATGAGCTTCCATCACAGGGAGGCAGGCAAGCTGGGCGGATCAGATTTCTAAGGTCAGGGCTGCTGTTTTTGGCCTCTGCTGCCCATGCAGGGGACAGCCTACTGGTGTTTGTGCTGCTCAGAGAGGGACTTGGATAGGCAGTGGCTTCTCTTTTTTGTGGTGCAGCTTAGGGGCACTTAGCCAAGTGGTTTGACAAGGGGAACCAAATCCGGCACAGCCAGAGCTGGCACAGTAGCTGGGAGAGTTGGTCATCTTTTGATTCAGGGACTCCTCCCACCATGAGTCAAGGCTCTGGGCGGGAAATCCTGTATGACTCAGATCCCTGCCCTCAAGGAGCCTGTGTTCCCATGGAAGAATATGAGCACTTGAGTAGTCTGTCGTTTAAGTGCAAGATATAAATATATATAAAGAGATGCATTCCTCTTCTATCCTGTCATTACTCCACTTCGAAATTTTTTACCAGTTTTTTTTTTTGAGAGGGAGAGGGGCACCAGGGATTGAGCTCAGGGGCACTGGACCACTGAGCCACATCCCCAGCCCTATTTTGTATTTTATTTAGATACAGGGTCTCACTGAGTTGCTTAGTGCCCCGCTTTTGCTGAGGCTGGCTTTTAACTTGTGATCCTCTTGCCTCAGCCTCCCAAGTGCTGGGATTATAGGCATGTGTCACAGCACCCAGCTACACATTTATTTTATTTATTTATTTTTATGTGGTGCTAAGGATTGAACCCAGTGCCTCACATGTGCTAGGCAAGTGCTCTACCATTGAGCCACAGCCCCAGCCCTTTTCCAGGTTTTGAGATCTTAAATTAGCAAATTTAAATTTCTTTCCATGAGACTGTGTGAAGCATGGGAAGCAGTATGAATTAGAATTCAGGTTCTGCCATTCATTAGTTGCATGATTTGGACATGGCCTTCTTTACCTCTTTCTGTCCTTACCTCCACCATTCTGGACCTAGCATCACTGATCTTGCCTGGACACCCAAATCTCTTAATTGGCTTCCCTGTCTGTTTCTCTGTTTCTCTCCTTCTCTGTAATCCATTCTTCACACTAGTCAGAATGAGCTGGTTAAACATGAGCCAGCTCATGTGATAACCCCATGATAAGTCCCTCCAAGTCCTCACCACAGCCTCCTAAGGCTGGCTGCATTGGACCCCTGCCACTTCTTAGAGCTTTTTTTTTTTTTTTTTTTTTTTGGTACCAGGGATCGAATATAGGGGTACTCTACCGCTGAATCACAGACAAGTCCTTTTAAAAATTTTTTTTGCAACAGCGTCTTGAGTTGCTTTAGGACCTCACTGTTACTGAGGCTGGCTTATGAACTTGGATCCTTCTGCGTCAGCCTCCTGTACCACTATGATTACAGGTGTGCACCATCACACCGGGCTATCTCTGAGCTCATTTTAAGCACTCTCTCACTCACCAAGCGCCACCATGTTTGCTTCCTTAGTTTTGCTTGAAACAAACTGACTTCATTTCTACCTGAAGGCCTTTGTACTTGTTCCCACAATTTCAATATTCTGACCACAATCATTTGCCCTACTGGTTCTTCTCATTCTTTTTCCCCACTTTGGTACTGGGGATTAAACCCAGTGTCACTCTAACACTGAGCTACATTCCCAGCCCTTTTTTGTTTATTTATTTATTTTTTACCTTGAGAAAGGGTCTTGCTAAGTTGCCCTGACTGGCCTCAAACTTGCAATCCTCCTGCCTCAGCCTCTGGAGTAGCTGGGATGATAGACAGTGTGCCACTATGCACAGCTCCTTCTTTTTCTTACTTATCACCTCCTCTGAGACATATTTTCTGGCCACCCTGTCTTAAGCAGCAGTATCCTTTTTGTTCCCAATTCAATACTTTTTTGGTTTCCTTCCAAACACCACAATTGGTCATTATTTTTCACTCCTTTCTAAAATGTGTTTATTTTCTGTTTTCTTCCACTCAAATAGAAGCACAATGAGGGTAATGACTGTTTTCATCAGTGTGCTTCAAACAGTGTTTGGCGCATAGTAGGTCCTCAATATGGATTTGTTCAGCAGACAGATGCATGGGTGTATGGTTGCAACAATGAATGAATGAACTCTTCTCAAAGCTGTTGTGAGGATTAAATGAGCTAATGTATGTTAAATATCTGGCACGGAGCCCAGCAAACAGCAAAGCTCAATACCTAATACTGGAATCTGCATGTGACCTGCTGGCTGGCACCCAGCTGCTCCCTGAGCCAGTGACACCCAAGCCGGCCAGTCCTCCATCCTGACACCCTGTTTCCTACAAGGCCCAACTCCTACTGCCCTGGAAACAACTCTTCTCACCCATAGTCAGTGATGCCCTGGAACTGAGAATCACTTGTTAAATATTCAAAAATTTTGCAAACTGGTTTTTAAACTATTGGTAGATTAACAGTGGTCACAGGCCAGCCATGGTGGCACATCCCTGTAATCTTGGTGGCTCAGGAGGCTGAGGCAGGAGGATCACAAGTTCAAAGCCAGCCTCAGCAACTTAGTGAGGCCATAGGCAACTCTGTCTCTAAATAAAATACAAAATATAGCTGGGGATGTAGCTGTGGTTGAGTGCCCCTGAGTTCAATCCCAGGTACCAAAAAAAAAAAAAAAAAAAGAGTGTGTCCACAGGCAGGGCACAGTGGCACACACGTGTAATCCCAGCAGCTTGGGAGACTGAGGCAGGAGGATTGCAAGTTCAAAGCCAGCCTCAGCACAAGAAAGGTGCTAAGCAACTCAGAGAGACGCTGTTTCTAAATAAAATACAAAATAGGGCTGGGGATGTAACTCAGTGGTCAAGTGCCCCTGCATTCAATCCCTGGTACCAAAAAAAAAAAAAAAAAAAAAAAAAAAGAGAGGCCATGGGCCAGGTGTGGTGGTACACATCTATAATCCCAGTGGCTCAGGAGGCTGAGGCAGGAGGATCACAAGTCCAAAGCCAGCCTTAGTAACTGAGACCCTGTGTCAAAACAAAATAAATAAATAAATAAAAGGACTGGGATGTTATTCAGTGGTAGAGCACCCCTGGGTTTAATCTCTAGTACAAAAAAAAAAAAAAAAAAAGTGCAGTATACAACAGGACCATCTGCCTCCCCCAACCTCCATAAAGGGCCATTTTACCACCACTGGGCTTCAGCCCTATCCAAGTGCCATGTTCTCTGCCTGCATCAAGCCTGCAAATTTAAAGGTTCAGATCAGGCACAAACTCCCTCAGAAAGGCATTGTGGCCCTCCGTGATCATGCCACTGCTGCCAACCTCTGTGCAACCAGGCTAGAGTCCCTAAGCCAGCAGTTCTATATCTATTGATTTTGTCTTTTTTTTCTCCAAGTGAACATTAGAATCTTGTCTGTGAAGCTTACTCTTTTTTTTTTTTTTTTTTTTTTTGGTAATGGGGATTGAAACCAGGAGTGCTTAACCACTGGGCCACATCCTGAGACCTATTTTGTGTTTTAGTTAGAGACGGCTCTCCCTGATTTGCTTAGCACCTCACTGTTTCTGAGGCTGGCTCATGATCCTCTTGATCAGCCTCCAGAGCCTCTTGGATTATAGGTGTGTGCCACCATGTCTACCTTGAAGTTTACTATAAAACTGTAAATACAGAGGACATGGTTTATATCATTTCTTTAGTCCATTTCCCTGTGGTGCCTAGCACATGGTTGTGGATAGTAGAGGTATTTTTTAAAGACTTATAATATAAACTTGATAGAGGGCTGGGGATATAGCTTGGTGGTAGAGCACTTGCTTAGCATGTACAAGGCCCTGGGTTCCATCCCCAGCATCACACACAAACAAAACAACATCAACCCAATTGAATAGGCAGGCATCTAGTACAGGAACTCTGAAGTTTGGCTCAGCTTAGCCACTGATTTGCAAAGTGACCTCCAGCCAGTGTCTTTCCCTTTCAGGGCCTTAGTTTACCCATCTAAACTGATACTGCTGATTTTGTTGTTGTGTTGTTGTGGCTGTTGTTTTCTGGTGCTGGGATCAAACCCAGGGCCTTGCACATGCTAGACAGCATACTATCACTGAGCTAAACCCCCAGCCCAATGCTGGTGATTTCTAAGCTTTCTTCAATTGTAAGGCTTCAAAGGGCTTGTTCACTGACCAATGTACTAATATGCATTTATAATTTCATGGGAAACCCTTAAGTGCTTTTAAAGAAAGTGGCAGTCCTTCTACCACATCCACCACAATAGAAGACTCAGAAGGGCCATTAGGAAAATTGTATTCAAGACCTCTGTTCTGCAGATAATGAGAGCTAGGATTTACTTAAGCACTTATTACGTGCCAGGAACTATTCTACACACTTTATTTACATGGCTCAACTATTTAACCTTCACAACAACAATGCTAAAATGTAGATACTATCATTAATGTCCATTTGAAAGATGAGGCAACTAAAGTTTGGAGATGTGAAACAACTTGCCCAGGTCATACAATGACAAAGGAATAGAGGTTTGAACGAGACGGCCTGATTCTAAATCCTATACACTAACCATTATGTTTTACTACCTTTTCTAGTTTCTCAGAGGAAGTGACTGCCTCTCAGAGTCCCTGTGCCTCTAGGGTCGACACCGAGCTAGCTTTCCACTCACACCCCAACTATTGTTGGGTCCTATTGTAACCCAGCTTTACCAATAGGCAGAAGTCCTTGAAGGACATGTCACATTCTGGTTCCTCGATGTCCTGCCTATGTGACCTTGGGCAAATCCCTCTGCTTATCTCAGCTTCAGTTGTTCCAATTATTTTACAGAGAAGTCTCAAGAAGATTGTGGGAGGGTAGCATATATAGCATGGATATGCTGAACAAAAGGAAGAAGATTCATTTCCTGGGTGGGACAGAGCAGGATGGCTTAAGATTTCATCACACTACTCAAAACAGTGAACAATTTAAAACTTATGAACTGTTTTCTTTCTGGAATTTTCTATTTAATGTCTTCATACCAGTACTGATCAGGCATAATAACTAAAACCTCAGAAAGTGAAACCTTGGATAAGAGGGAACTACTATACAGAGTTCCCATATACCATGATACCCAGATGCCCTTCTTCTTAACATCTAATATTAGGCTGGTACATTTGTCACAATTAATGAAACAAAATGTAGATAATTATTAACTTTCATTCTCCTTAGCTTTTACCTGATGTCCTTAATCTCTTCCAGGATCCATCCAGCATACCGCATTCCAAGTAGTCATCACATCTCCTTAAGCTCGTGGCTGTGGCAATTTCTCAGATTTGCCTTTTTTGATGACCTTGACAGTTTTGAAGAGAACTGGTCAGGTATTTTATAGGCTGACTTTCCCTCAATTGAAATTTGTCTGATGTTTTTCTCCCAAATGGACTGAGGTTATATGTTTTTGGGAAGAAGCCCATGGAAGTAAAGTGACATTCTTATCACATCATATCAAAAATACATACTATCAATATCAATGTTATATATATCATATCAATATGACTTGTCATTGTTGACATTGACCTTGATCACCAGGCAGAGGGAATGTTTGTCAAGTTTCTCCACTGTAAAGTTACTCTTTATTTTTTCCATTTCCATATGCCACTCTTTGGAAGGAAGTCACTAAGCACAGCCCACACTTAAGGAATGCTTGTGGGAGGAGGATCTACATAAATTATTTTCAATTCTTCTACTTGGGAGATTTGCCTCTTCTCCTTCACTTATTTATTTATTCAATCATTTATTTATATCTCTATAGACTCATGGCCATTTGTTTTCTATTTTGGGTTATTATCCAATACTACATTATTTATTTTGTTGCTCAAATTGTTCCAGTTTGGCCACTGGGAGCTCTTTCAGCTGGCTTCTATTTCCCTTTGACATATCCCCATCACTGTGGGTTTTATTTATTTATTTTTTAGCACTTCCTTCCTTTCTGGCAGTATAATATGCTCTAGGCTCATCTTGTATATTTCCTGTTCTAACCTTGGGATCAACTACTTCTGCAAGGGGCCCTGGTTCTTTTTATTGGATAATGGTATTAGGAACCAAGATCTGGACAGTTGATGTGCTCATTGCTACTGGGCTCTCTTGGCTAACAGAATAAAGAGGCATCTATGGATATACCAACTAGTATATATGCACATATCTGTAAATATTTCTGTGTAACCATCTGTACCTATATTAATCTAAAAAAGAGTCCATATCAGTGTCCCCCACTCTAATCTATTGCCACAGGGATCATTCCCCCCACCCCCTGGTTTATCTGTCCACTCCACTCCAGCAGTGAGCAACCTGGCTCCTGCCCTCCACCATCCAACGTCATGCTCTTTTCATAGCCCTTTTCCTGCTATATTCCTAAGGCTCACATGGCATCTGCCACAGGGAGTAGCTGTGTTCATCTTTCCTGGGCTCTGGGTGGCCCTCAGTGGCTGGACGTGATCTGCAGTGTGGGAAACCCTACATAGTTTGCTGTCCAACATGCAGTCCTCCAGATGACCTCCCTCCGTCTTCAGAAGGCCCAGGATGGTTTGCCCTAGCACCTGTCTATTGGTGACTGAGCTCCCACAGGCACTGTTTGCTGGTGTGGAAGCAGCTGGTGTGGAAGCACACCTCCACTGCCTGGTGTGTCAGACTTACTGCCTCCTTCCCTGCCATCCTTACCCTGAACCAGCCATGGGGTCCTTTGCTCAGCCTTGCTTGGCCCAGTGGCCCCAAACTCCTACACTCGGCTGAGGTAGGGTGGAGAATACAAGAGAAAATGAGAATCCTAGGCAAGGACAATCCACAGCCTGAGGGCTAGGGCTCATTTGGTCAGAGTTCAAATTAGTTTGGCTTGGTGGCTATCACCTTCCATGGCCCCACGCAAGGAGGACCCCGTCCCAACTCTAAGGCAACTCTGTGCTTTGGAGGCCAAACATTCCAATTTCTCCTCTGAAGCCTAGTTCCCACTGGAGTCAGTGGCTCAATCCAGGTGGCATGTTTGGAGCCCAAACATGGATCCATGTAGACCCCAGTTTCTATTTCTCCTCTTTGAGGCCCTCTCTGACTGGCATGCCTGGGGCCAACTAAACCACTTGAGGGACTTGAGGACTCACATCTACAACGTCTTCCCAGGGCCTTGGGGATCAGGTTCTGTTCCAAGAAGATGATCTTGCAGAGAGATAACTCCTTATGCCTGGCACAGTCCCTTTTTTTTTTTTTTTTTTTTTTTTTTTTTTTGTAGGATCATGGGAGAGATTAAGTTGCCAGGATGATGACTTGGGGTGGGGGGCATGAATTGCATCTATAGAAAAGGGCCAGGGCTCATATACTCTAAAGGCAGTCATTCTTTAAAACTTAAAAAATAAAAGAATAGGGTGTCCAAGCTGCATGGGGAGTTTCAAAGACATTTAGTTCAAGGTATTCCTGATGCACATCTGTTATCTCCACCCTCACCCTCCCACCCCAGTATCTGCCCTGGGCCTTGCCTAAACTTGCAGCTGATGGGGATGCGAAGAGGAGTAAGTCCTGATCTCTCCCCTACAGGGCCTCCCAATCTAATGATGGCATAGTGGCACACACCTGTAATCCCAGCAACTCAGGAGGTTGAGGCAGGAGAATCACAAGTTTGTGGCTAGCGTGGGCAATTTAGTTAGAACTTGTTTTGAAATCAGAAATAAAAAAGGGCTGGGGATGTAGCTTGGTGGTAAAATGCCCCTGGATTCAGTTCCCAGTACCAAAAAAAAAAAAAGTCAGAAAAATATATTTAAAATGGCAGTAATAATAATGGTAGACAAGACTTCCTGAACTCTTCTTATGTCCCAGACACTGTGCTAAGCTCTTTGCAAACCTCATCTTATTATTTGTTCTCAATGAGCTCCCAAGTGGGTGCTACAATTATTCCTCTACAGGAGGCAACTGTGGCTAAAAAAAGTGAAATGGCCTAAGCGTAACAGCCAAGAGTATACCTCAGATCTGTCCAGCTCTATAGCCTGAGTTCTTTCATACTCTCATCCCTTGAGCCTGAAGCCACAAAGGCCAAGTAGGGTAAGGCGACTTGCCCAGAAAGAAAGGAGTTGAATGCAGTGCCCTCTGCCCTCAGTTCTGCAGGGAAGCCATAGCGCCTTGCCAGGAAGATGGTGGCATGTGTCCATGATCCTGGCTCTTTTCTTCTGCCATGGTCTCATCTCCTGGCACCATCCCAGCCCCAGCCTGAGTCAGGCAGGCCATGTGGCTAGCACATCTCCCTTTCAGCATTGCCAGGTCTGCAGCTGGCCCACCCCTCACGTGCCCCCTCCGGTGCCCAGCTCCCTCTCGTCGCCAACCACGCAGCCCTCCTTCCGTTCAGCATTCCTGCCAGCTGGTGTGTGAGCCCTGTGCGAGGAGGCAAGGTTGCCATGGCAGCCGTGGAGGGCTGGTGTGGAGGGGGTGCCACCCTGGGAAGGGAGGCTGTGGCCCCAGGCCTGGTGAGTACTTCAGCAGGTCACCTCAGAAAGCCTGCCCCCACCTTGCCTTAGCCCTCTGCCCACACCAGGGTTGCTTTAAGAGCTCTCACCACGCAGAGAAAGGGATGAGCTAAGGAGGAAAAATGCCCAGGCCCTTCAGAGCTCAGGCCCAATATAGCAGAACTAATTTGAAATGTCACTTAGGGCAGTCTTGCTCCCAGCCAGTGAAAAGCTGGTTTATTTACATAGTCGGCTTTGGCAGGAGGCCAAGAACCCCACCATGCCAAGGCGTAGAGGATGGGTGGCTAGGAGCCCTGGTTGTGGCCCCTTGGCCTGGAACCTTGATCAGAATCACCATCTGTAAACCCCTGTGGGCAGATGGGCCCCCAGGCCTGCCTTCCTCCACTCCAGCCAGCACCTCCCCACACCCCATTCCAGCACCCCAGGGCAAGATACAAACTACTAGAGACTGCTTTGATGCCAGTTCTGTGCCAGGTGCTAGGCTGCATACTTGACATGGGTTTCTCATTGAGCCTTTGCCAAGCTCTGAGAGGAGGGGTCATTACACCAATGTCACAAGTGAGGAAACTGACTCTGGGAAGGATATAACTCTCTTGGGACAATATGGCAAGTAATAAAGTGATGATAAGGTTTCAAATCCAGGTCAATCTGACTCTTAAACCCATGTTTTTGTCCCTTGTATTTATACTCTTGTACCTTGGCTTCCACGAACCCAGCCACCACACAGGATGTGGCCTGTTTAAGCCACTGGACTGATTGATGATGAGATTTTTTTTTTCTTTTTGCAGTGCTAAGGATTGAACCCAAGGCCCTATGCATGCCTGGCTAGTGCCCTATTTTTGAACTACAACCCCAGCCCCTGATTGGCTTTTTAAAACAGAGTCCCTGTGGGCCCTATTGAATTGCCCAGGGAACCACACTGGTCGAGGGCTGACAAGACCCCTGCAAGAGAATGGAGGCTCTTCCAGTACCACCATGCATGCTTCAGTCACAAGAACACCCCACCACATGCACTTTAGCTGAGGTGGGGCATGTGGAATTGAGAGTCTTATCTGCCTACATAAGTATACTTCACTCTGTTATGTACCTAACATGTACTGAGCATCTCCTATATGTTTGGAATTGTGTCTGGTATTCCTATGAAGGTGTAAAAAGACAGTTTATGGCCACACGGTCCTGAGTCACTGTCCTTAATAACAGCACACCAAGGGCTAACATGGAATGGTCTATGCCAGGCCCTGTCTTAAGCAGCTCATGTGGATTAATTTCTGTAATCCCTTTAGCAAGGCTATGAGATAGGAACTATTCTAATTCACAGGCAAGGAAACAGAGACATGGATAGATAAAACATTTTGTCCAGGGTCACACAGCTAGCAAGGGACAACAATGGAGTTTGAACCCAAACAGACTGTCTTCAGAACCTATACTCCTAATCCAGCATTATCTAGAATAAAAGGAAGAGAGTTGAATATGGGCAGCAAGAAGCCTCGAGAATAGATCTAGAGCAAGTGGGCCAACGCCACTGCAGTGGTCATGCATAGGAGGAACTGACCAGTAGGAAACCCAGCCTTGTGTGCTTCTCCAGAGTGTTACCCAAGGAAGAGCATCAGGGGCCACCCAAGGTACCCTCAGAGAAGTCTGGCCACTCTGTCAGATTTTGTCTTGATTTTGTCTTAGTATTTCCTATTTGGGTTGCTTTGTGGAGCCTAGGGACTCAGCAAGCCAGGCATTAATGCTCTGAGGGGCCTTCTGGGGAAGGGCCTGCTCTCTGTGCCAGGGCCTCGGGGAGAGGATGTGGCTGGGATCAGCTGGGAATCATTAAGGACGTTGGCGGAGAAGACTGAGGTGGGGAGGGAGAGAAGCCCATAGAAGGCCCTGAGGAGAAAGCCCAGAACCCAGGGCCAGGGTGTGGCATGGTGCCAACCAGGAAGCTCTGGGCTGATGGGACAATCGCAGGGTCAGGCAAAGAGTGGAGAAAGTGGAGACTCTGCTAAGTGGTCTTCCCTAAGGCTCAAGATCAAGGAAACAGATATCTGAAGAGAAGCCTCAGAGAAGAAATGGTGGGTGGGGAAGGTGGTTGGAAGTCTTAGGACTCAGGCCATTTAGAGGGTTAGGAAACCCTGGTCCACACTCCACTTTGCTGTGTGCCTTCAAGAGGTTCATTTAGCCGTTCTGGGCCTTTTCAAAGCAGCTCTGAGAGAGGAAGAGAGAGACCTCATTGGTGCTAAGTGCTAAAGTACCCACCCTGCCCCAGCTCCACCCCTAGTGCCTACCAGCCATACATTTGCTCAGCAGAAATGAGAGCACAGAACCTGCCTTTGCAAGTCTCAAGCTCTGGAGAGTTTTTATCCAATAAGTGTTTCTTGACCTAGAAACCCGAGGAAGAGCAGGCAGGAGAGCGGCTGCTGAGTGGGTAGGAGGCCCAGCCAAGCTCCTCAGGCAGTCAGCTCAGAACCAGTGCCAAGGCTGCTTTGAGGAAAGAGGGCAGCATTCAATGGCATGTTGGTGGCAAAGCTGCTGACCTCAGGGTCTCAATTTGGGGAGGGGACAACTCAGGTCCTGCCTGAGCCGAGGCAGAGCTGCAGTGAATTCCACTGAGCAGGGGAAAATGGACATATCATCAGAGGTCACTGAGATCTGGGAGAGTCTCCATGGAAAACTGGCCCTCTTCCCCAGGTTCCTCTATCCAATCTTTTTGGCTGATTCTTGATCCCAATAACATGTAAGCACCCCTGGGACCAGCACTCTTCAATCCATGCTGCAGGCCCAATAGTACTTTATCAAACAGGGGACCCACAGAAGGGGTAAGACATCTTGGAGATCCAGGGCCCTGGTGAACTAGGAATGATATAGAAGAATGTGGCTGGAGTGAACTTCAAGGTTTTCAGAAATGTTTCTCAGTTGCCTCCAAACCTTTGGGATGAATTTTTCAGGTCCTTGTCTCTGCCAAATCCACTCTGCTAAGCGCACCAAAGGCCATTGCTCATTACACTACTCCAGGTACTCTGCACTCTCACCAAGGCTCTCCACTCTGCCCTTGTCTCCTGCTACCTCCCTGGGTACTGTCTTTCAGTCCCAGTATGCAGAAGAGCTACAGAGAAGTGCATGTTCCCTTCCCTTGCCTCATGCTCTGTCTCCTATAGAATAGGCATCCAGGAGCCAACTGGGTCTCTGTGAGCCCTGTGTGGATATATTCTGGTAGGGTTTCTCTGCCTTAAGAGAGGGATGCCAATTTGAGCTCCTGGAGGGGAGAAAAGAGGCAGGAAAAGAGGGGAACCAATGAGACAGAATGGAGTTAATTAGCTGTACCCCAAGTACCATCAGCCTTAGCAACAAGGGCTCTCAGGCCCACCGAGGCAAGCCTGAAAAGTCTGGTAGGCAACTGGCAGGTTGGCTTGGGACTCACCTTCCCCATACAGTCCCGCCCCCAGCTTCCCAGGGCGGGATTCTCCTTGTCCTGGCTCCTGAGTTGCAGATAAACAGCATGTGCTGGGGTAATTGCCAGAACTATCTGGATTACTCCATCTTTGTGCCTGGCCCTCATAATCTCCCCAGGAGTTCCCTGAGAATCACACTATACTTTTCAGTCTCCTGCCACACTCTCACCAATCTTTGAATCACCAAGCCCTGCATATTTCAAGGCCTTACCCTCTCTTCTGTCTTGTCCTGTTTGGACTCTTTCACTGTCATTACCCTAATCATCAAAATGGCAATGACAGACACTACTTATCCTTGACTCAGTGCTTTAGTGCTTTAGAAAGACCAGGTTCTGTGCTAAACATGTATATGTATTTGCCTCACTTAATCTTCTCACCAACAGACCCTGAGAGAGAGGCACTTTACCACTGAGCTACATCCCCAAGCCTTTTTTTTTTTTTAATTTTGAGACAGGGTCTGCTATGTTGGTGAGCATCTTGCTAAATTGCTGAGACTGGACTTGAACTTGTGATCTTCCTGCCTCAGCCTCCTGAGTTGCTGGGATTATAGGCACTTACCACCATGTCCAGCAAGAAATATACTAGGTTATTGGCTCCATTTTACAGATGAGGTCAACTGAGGCTCAGAGCAGTGAAGTTCCTTACCCAATGATCATCTGCTCTCACAGCCACATATGGAATCACAGAGCTCTGCTGGCCCCTGCCCTGGAAACTGTGGTACTGGTCTCTCTCCTTTTCCACCTCTCCCTCACCAGTTACCAGGGGCTTTCTCCAAAGCCTGACTCTGACCATGTCTACTCCACTCCTGGTCCAGTGCCCCATTCTGACTTTCTTTAAAGCATCTGCCCTTCCCCTTGTTACCACTGCCTTAGGCCAGACTGCCAGCATCTCTCGCCTTTCAACTTCTTTGTTCGACTATCAGCTGCTTGAAGGCAGGGGCTGCAACTGTTCATTTCAGCAGAAAAGTGCTTATTACACAGATGAGCTGGATTACAAACTCACCAAGTCAACAGGCAGAAGAACGGATGCCTGTCTGTTGACCTCCCACATCCAATACCTGCTCCACACTTCCGTAACACAAGAACCTAGTATATTTCTTGCTGATCTTTCCAGCACAGCTCTGAGCATGTCACTCCTTGGCTGGAAACCCACCACGACAAACACAACCCACAGATTCTACTTGTAGGAGTTTATCCTACAACTATTCATGCTCCCATGTGGGATGACATATGACAGATTATTTATCACCCCATTGTAATAGCAAATGATTGGAAATAACCTAAATGTCCCTCAGTTGGAGCTTGGCTGACTCTAAAACAATAGGATACTGTATGCCATGAAAAAGGAATGAGGAAACACTTTATGTACCAATATGGAACATTCTCTAGATATACTGTCTAGTGTAAAAGCAAAGTACAAAATGGTTGGCTGTAATATGACACCATTCAAGTAAAATAAAGGACATCAATGCATTTACTGTGTGTGTGTGAACCTACATGACTCATCTACTTTAAAATATTTGAACTATGTGAATACATTACCTAGTGAAAATTATAAACATCAGTATTAAAATCTATTTATGTATAGGGACATGGCTCAGTTGTAGAGTGCTTCCCTAACATACCAAGGTCCCGGATTCAACCTCCAGCACTAGAAAAAAATAACAACTAATAATGTAAACCACAATTTTACTAAAGTAAACAAATAAGAAGGGTCTCCCCATTAATTGAACACTATTTGCATCCATGTTGCTTCCTTAACCTGAATGACTCCATCTGCTTGTCCCTTCCAGCAGTCACTAGCTGCACAAGTCCATATGATATGATATGATATCAGTGTAAAATACATGCCAGAATTTGAAGATTAAGTATCATAAAAGAATGCCAAATATCTTCATAATTTTCCTGTGTTTATTCCATGTGGAAATGATAATATTTTAGATATATTGGGTTCACAAAAAGATATGATTAACATCACCAGCTTCCTTTTACTTTTTTAATGTGGCTACCAGAAAATTTCATACTCTGTATGTGGCTTGTATATTTCTGTTGGACAGCACTGGCCTAAATTCTTGGAGCCTCCTAGTGTATGCTGAAGGCCACCTCCTCTGGGAATCTTTCCACAAGTCTTTGCTTTGGGACCCCTTTGCTGCTACCTGCTGCACCAAGTTGATCACAGGTGAGCTTGGTGACTGTGCTGTCTCACCTAGCAAGTAGCCTGTAAGACCCCATCTTCCTCTCTCCATCCTTCAGTCTTTGCCAGCTAGGCACAGAAAACAGTTGAGCTGGAGCATCCTAGATAAGCTGAATGAGTACTGTGGTGAATATTGGGGAGTTTGCAGGATAGACCCAAGACCAAAGGCCCAGCAAGTCATGGAGGCCACTTTCTAAGGTCATCTCCTCCATTCCTCTGCTTCAAGACCCAGTGGCCATGCCAGCTGTATTTTGGAGAAGCAGGAAGTGCAGGGACTATGTAAAAAATGGCTGTAGGGCTAGGCCTGTAATCTCAGCAGCTCAGGAGGCTAAGGCAGGAGGATTGAGAGTTTACAGCCAGCCTCAACAACTTAGGGATCCCCTAAGCAACTCAGTGAAACCCTATTTCTAAATAAAATACCAAAAAAAAGGGGACTGGGGATGTGGTTCAGTGGTTAAGCACCTCTGGGTTCAATCTCCAGTACCAAAACAAAACAAAACAAAACAAAACAAAACAAAACAAACAAACAAAAAAAAAACTATGGGTATAGAGGCAAACAAAGGACCCAAGGAAAGGGAGTCCATTTGCACAGATCATAAACATTATTCTGTAGAACACAGAGGTTAAGGGGCAGAGCGGGTTGGGATCTGCAATCAGAGAACTGATATGAACATCTAGCTGTCTTCTGTGAATATACAGGTTGAACATCCTTAACCCCTAAATCCAACATTCAAAATGCTCCAAACCCTGAAATATTTTGCACTAACATGATGTACAAGTGGAAAATTCCACACCTGACCTCATGTGAGAGGTCACAGTTAAAACGCAGGTGCACTAAAAATATTGTACACTGGGTTTCACCCCCAGCACTGCAAACAAACAAATGAAAATATTACACAAAATTACTTTCAGACTATGCATATAAATTCATATAACTTCATTTATGTAAATTCATTAAATGAATTTCATGTTTAGACTTTTGTCCCATCTCCAAGATTTTGAAAAAATTTTTAAAATCCCAAATCTGAAAAAAATTCTGGTCTCAAGCACTTTGGATAAGGTAAACTCAACATGTATTAAAGAACATTGAATTATATACTTTAAATGGGTGAATAATGTGACATGTAAATTATATCTCAATAAAGCTGTTACATAAAAACAGAGCTAGCTTGGACATTTACAGGTGCAAATAGCTTTCCTTATCTGTGCCTTAGCTTTCACATGGGGTGAACAGTATGTATTATCTCATAGGGTTCTTGTGAGAATTAAATGAGCCAATGCACATAAAGCATTCATGTTTTGTCCAAGTAAGGGCCCACACTAAGTATTAGCTGTTGTTATCTGCCCCCACCCCATATTGTGGATTGAGCACAGGGGGCTCTACCACTAAGATATATCCCCAGCCTTTTATTTTATTTTGAGACAGGTCTCTCAGTAAGTTGCCCAGGCTGGCCTTGAACATGCAATCCTCCTTCCTCAGCCTCCTTCTGAGCTTCTGGGATTATAGGCATGCCCAATGTACCTGGTCTAGCTGCTATAATTCCTACATGCCAAGCACTGTGCTAGTTGTATTAAATATGATATTTCTCTTTTTTTGGAGGGATTACTAGGGATTGAACTCAGGGGCACTCAACCACTGAGCCATGTCCACAGACCTTTTTTTGTATTTTATTTAGACACAGGTTCTCACTGAGTTTCTTAGAGTCTCCCTGCCTCACTGTTGCTAAGGCTGGCATTGAACTCTCAATCCTCCTGCCTCAGCCTCCTGAGCCACTGGAATTATAAGCATGCACCACCAAACCCAGCTGCATATGGTATTTTGTTCTATTGTCACCATGATCATGACATGGTGTGTGAGTATTACTATCCCCATATAAAGGATGCAGAAAGTCCAAAGAGGCTCTTTAGGTATGTCGGTGTCCACTGGCAGAGCTAGGATTGGCTCCTGAAGTTCCTATTTTTCCCCCCTTTGATAAGTGCCTGCACTCACTGGACATTTGGCCTTCTGCAAGGGAAATATCTCAGGCATGGTCTCCCCTAAGTGCCCATGAGGTTTGAGCAGATTGACAAGCCTCATCAGGGGACATGGCTTTGTTCCAGGGGCCAGCCTGGCAGAGAACATCCAGTCAGCACACAGGAATGGAGACTGGATCCAGGGCTCAGAGTCAACCCCAGATCAAGGACCCTAGAGGCAAATGGCCATTGGGCCATGCTGGCTGAGAGAACAAATATTCCTGAAGTTGCCTTTCAGTTTAGACAGCTGAGAATTCATCTGGGATTTCTTGAGCATTTGCAGGATCCCAGGGGCCACTCTTGGTGAAGTTGGGTGACTTGTCTTACTGAATCTTCCCAATTTTCAGAGAACCTGAGGCTCAGAGAGATGAGTCACCCATCTCAGAGCCAGGAGTCAAATGAAGGCCCCATTCACTCACCAACTCCATTCATTCATATTTATTCTTCGTTCATTCATTGCCCATTAGGTGCTCAGGGTACAAATATGAATTGATTTCTCTTATGGAAAAAATGCTGAGAGAGAACTGAGGAGGGAGAAAACCAGTGACAGCTGGGAAGGGTGTGTGTGTAAGCGCATGCATGGGGGCACTGGCAGGCAGTGAATGTCTCCCAGACAAAGCGTTTCTTTAAGAATAAATATAATTTCGCTGAGAGAAGGGAAGGGGGAAGGGAAGGACAGTTTCAGGGAGGAAATGGCTTGGGCAGGGCTGGCAGAATGTAGGTTTTTGGTGGGCGGTGAGAGACGAGATGGCATGCGGTGGGGCCCACAGAGGATGTGGGGGACGAGGTGGGAGGTGGACCTACATCCTGTGCCTTTCAGGTCTTGTGTGCCAGCCTAAGGGGTCTCGACTGGACTTAGTGGACCTGAGGAGTAGCTGAGGATTTTTATAGAAAGACCAGTATGAAGACAGGCACAGGGGGTGCTGGGGAGGCTGAGGCAGTTTGAGGTCAGCCTGGGCAAATCGGTGAGACCTAATCTATTTTTTTTAATTAAACAAAGGGGGGGGCTGTGGATGTAGTTCAGTGTTAGACTACCTCTGGGTTTAATCCCCAGTACCTGGGGAAAGAGACCACAAGGACAGCTAGGTAAGGGCAGATCTGAACAGCTGACCTACAGGTACAAACCCAGATGGAAGACCTTGGGAATAGGTCAGAGAAAAGTAACAAACTACAGGGGTGGCCCTGGAAATAGAGCAGAGGAGACAGTGTCCCTAAATTTGTAGATGATAGACATAAGGGTAAAATGCAGGAAATAGGTAGAAGGTCAAGGCCCATTCCTAGGCTCTTGCTTGGGAAACAGTGTAAATGAGGTTACCAGGCCCTGAGGCAGGAACACAGAGGAGAGCAAACATGGTGCAGGGTGAGTTTCAGGACGCCTAGGTCAAGAACAGCTGCATTTGGAGCCCAGCAGTGAGGTCTAGGCTGGAAGGAAAGCCCTGCCAGCCCTCAGTGGCTTTCTTGATTTTCAGTCTCTTGTTCCTCCTGTTTTTCTGTCCAACCGACCTCAAATATCTTTTGCAAACAGACGGTCCAAGTGACGAAGTAGATCCAATCCCCATTGGATTTGGGGTCTAATTGCAGCCCAGCCAGGAGGCAGTGGTGAGGTTTCTGTAGGGTTTGTGCAAATGCAATAAGACTAAAGAGGTCACCTCATCCCGTCCAGTTCCTGGCAGTATTCTCCCGACATCCTGATTTCCATGTGGCTCCTCCTTCTCCTCCCCCACCACACCCAGCCAGGGAAAGTGCTGCAAGAACTCTGGGTAGTGCTAGGAGAAGACCAACCGGAGTGTGATTTGCATATGATTTGCATAAGACAATCTGTTCTCTGGTAATTTTCAAGTGAAAATGTTATCATCCATCCCCGGAGGGTCACTGCATGATTTTTCTTTCCTTTGTTCTTCCTTATCCACAGACTGCCCCAGGTCTGCCCTCTAAGAGGGCCTAATGGTGAGGAGGGACCAGAGGAGGGCCGAGAAAAGAGGGTTAGTAGTGTCTTGGCCACTGCTCTGCCACTGGGGCTCTCTCCCCAGGGCTGCAATGCAGAACCAACCTTCTGTTGACACCCCCCACCCCCCCTGCCACTTAGGGCCCCTCAGAGCATCCCTCACCAGGCATAGGCTGATGCCTGTCTCCCCCTGACCCCTGGACTCTGCCCTGCTCTGGGGCCTCCCTTGGGCCTGAGCTGCTAAGTTGGGCCTAGCCAGCTCAAGGCACAGGCCTGGCTCAGGAGACATTTTCTAATAGGCGGATAATTGCCTCTGTTAATTGCAATTTGATTTTAGCAATTTTTCTCTAAGAGCCTAGAGGCCTTAGGCCCAGATAAGGAGAAGGAGGTGCAGGGGAGGAGCCTCTAAGCTAGGGTGCAACCACTCACATTTTACCACCTGCAGGTCCTCCCCTAGGCTCTGCCCCTGCCAGGCAGGGGACTGGGCCCCGAGCTGTATTTCACCCTACAGTCTCAGCTCCTCCACAAGGACATATTGCAGATGGCTCTGAGCAACACCAGCCCCCCAAGGAGTGGTTTGGAAAGACTTCTGGAAGGGGTTAGCTGGCAGACACCCCAGGGTCAGAGCTGGAGCCCCATCACAAGGACTGGAGGGCTTCCAGCTGGAGCTGGGAAGCTGCTGGAGTTTTCTTCCATGGCTATCCCTGTCCAACACACCCCTTCCTGAGGCAGCCACCCTCTCCTCCTCCCTCACCAGCCAGCAGTGTCCTCCAGGGCCCCTCAGAGCATAGCATTTTGAACCAGGCTTCCTCATGGCCCTATAGTGGTTTCCTTTACTTCTCTGTGCTTCTGTTCCTTGGCCTTAAAGTGGGGAAATGATGGTATCTCCATGATGGAATTATGGTGAGGATCAAAACAGTTCATTGAGAAGGGCATGATGGCACATGAGAGTAATCCCAGTTACTGGGCAGGTTAAGGCAGGAGGATCACAAGTTCAAGGATAGCCTGGGTGACTTAGAAGGACCTTGTCTTAGAATTAAAACAAAAAGAGTTTTTATGTGCCAAATTCTTTTGCCCCACACCTGGCACCTATGAAGTTCTCTCCAAGTGGTGGTTGTATTCTGATTTTTACTATTATCCACATCTCAAGGAGCTCAGGGCTGGCCCCTTGTTCTGCAACCAGTGACCACATGGGCCCTGGGGGAGCTGTGGGGACAAGGTGGAATCAAGTGAGAGAAACTTCCCTAAGGTGAGGGTCCCTGGATGAAGCAGGGCCTGCCTGGGATGGGGGCGGGGAGGCTTTTGTCTGAAGTTTCCTGAGAGGGAGCCAGTCCATTAGAGGCTGAGGGCTCTGGAATGAAGGCTAGATTATGCCTATTGTCCACCCACCATTCTCAACCTCTGCATCCTGTCCAAACTGGCCATTCCTCCATTAAATAGGAAGACTCCTAGGTGGGTGCAGTGGTACATGCCTTTAATCCTAGCACCTCAGGAGGCTGAGGCAGGAGGATCACAAGTTTGAGGCCAGACTCAGCAACTTAGCAAGGCCCTAAGCATTTAGCAAGACCCTGTCTAAAACTAAAAAAAATAAAAAAGGCTGGGGATGTGGCTCAGTGACAGAGTGTCCCCCTGGGTTCAATCCCTAGGAGAGAGAGACAGACAGATAGACAAGACTTGGAAATACATCGACTTGGATTCAATTCCTTTTCCCACTTGTTCACTGTATGCCTTGGGTCTCTGACTCTACCTCTACCAGCCTCAGTTTATTCCTCTCTGCCCAGGGAGCCATTCTGTCTCCCACATGGGGTGGCTGTGGGGATTAGCTAGAATAACACGTGGCAGCATGTAAGTAGGTGCTTCGTAAATAACCATTTCCATTTCCGCCCCTGCCCCTCCCCTTCCTTCACATGTAAGGGGAGCGATTATCTCTCCGTGTTTATGCCTGCCTCTCCCCACCCAAATCCTCAGCATAGAGGTGTCGGCCACTGCCTTCCTTCCCACTGCACACAGGCCTTCTCTGTTGCTGGCAAAGAGCGAGAGGGGGAGGGGAGACAGGCAGTGGTTTGGGGCCCAGGGAGAGTGTCTGGGCGCCTGCCCACCACCTCTGGCCAGCGGCTCCAGGCAGCATGCTCATTAAGCCAGGAGGACCCGCAGAACAGAATCACAGGCCCCCTGCTTCAGCCCAGCCCCCAGTGGCCTAGTAGAGAAATGGCTGTACAGACAGGCCCTTTGCTTGGGGATTGGGGGGTGGGTAGAGCTGGGCTGGGCAGTGGCCCAGAGAGGAAACAGAGAAGGGATTGGCAGGGGTCTGGGGGAGCCTGGCCTGTTAGGCAGGGTAGGAACTGGGAGATGTGAAGAGAAGGCCACAATTTCTGCTTGGTCCTGGGCTGTGCTGGGCCTGTTGTGGCCGGGCCCTGCCTGTAAAGGAGGTGTTGACAGAATGATGGGGTGGGAGGTCCCCAGATGGGGGCACTGCAGGGCCAGCATGCTGGGAGGCGACTGCCTGGTACTTTGTCCAGGACTTCTGGACTCTACTACCTACTGGGAACTTGTTTTGTGTGACTTGGGGAAATTCCCTTCACTTCTTTGACCCTCAGTTTCCGCCTCTCCCAAATGGGGCTGATAATAAATATGTAGTAAAAGCGTGCGTGGAAATGGGACACACTAGATTGAGGAGTAGGGGTTCCCTCTGGTGAGGGTAGGAGGAAGAGGAATGGGATAGCACAGATGGACACGTATCTCCCCCTGGATTGTTTTACTCCTAAAACCAATGGGAAGCAATTATAGAATATTGTGAAATTTTGACAATGCTGAGTGATAGAGACAGAGGTGTTTGCTACCTATCTTTTTATTTGCATCTTGTCTGTTTGTCTGAATTACTTCATAATAAAGTGACGGTCCAGTGACAGCATCACATGCAGGATTTGAAATATGCTGAATCTCAGGCATCTCCTTCAGGTATGCACCTGATATGTTCTGAGAAAAATCACCATTGGCCAGGCTCAGTGGCACATGCCTATAATCCCAGCAACATGGGAAGCTGATGCAGGAGAATCACAAGTTTGAGGGTAGCCTCAACAACTTAGCAAGCCCCTAAGCAACTTGGTGAAAGCCTATTTCCAAATTTAAAAAAGGGGGGGAGGGGTAGGAATGCTTGGGATGTGACATCCCTGGGTTCAATCCCTTATACAAAAAAAAAAAAAAAAAAGAAGAAGAAAAACCACTATTTTTGATGGAGACCTTGTGTTGAATAGCAAAAACAGTTTTGAAGTTTATATATTTTTTCTGTGACATATGCTTTCCAATAGGCAGATATGTATAAGGAAGGGGCCAGTTAAACATTGTAGGTAGAGGCCAGGCATAGTAGCACAAGCCAGTAATCCAAGCAACTTGGGAGGCTGAGGCAGGAAGATTGCAAGTTCCAGGTCAGCCTGGGCAGCTTAGCAAGACCCTGTCTCAAAGTAAATAAAAGGGGCTGGGGATGTAGCTCAGTGGTACAATACTTGCCAACATGTACAAAGCCCTGGGTTCCATCCCTAGTACTATAAAAAATTTTTTTAAAAAACATTGTAAGTAGAGTCAATGAGTGGACATGGAAACTGTGGTCACACAGGCTTCCTCCTGTCTCCCCAGCTTCCAAGTACTAGAGCATTGGGCCAAACCTACTGCAGTGACCCCTAGATGACTAGCTCTCAGCTCTAGCTGCCCGTTAAAATCACCTGAGGTGTTTTAAAGCATATGATTGGGCTGGGAGTGTAAATGAGTATAACTTGCCTAACATGTGCAAGGCCCAGGGATTCTAGGGGTTCAATCTCCTGTACCTAAAAAAAAAAAAAAAAAAGAAAAAAAAGAAAAAGAAACCATTGGTCCATTGGCTACTTTTCCATCTGCATCTTCTGGGCCTCTGGCCCTGGCAGATATGTAGCAAGCTCCTTCCTGGAATTTCTCCCTTGACTTCCATTAAGGCTGGTCATTCTCCTTATCTGATGATCTCTCTGGCAATGCCCTCTACACACACACACACACACACACACACACACACACACACACACACACACACACAGACTTTTCTGCTTCTTCCTCTTCTGTTCGCCCACCTCTCACATTCCTGTACCCCAGGCTCTGGCTTTGGCATTATATTCCCATCTTAGGTAACACTACCACTCTTTCAGCTTCATAGCTGCCCTCTTTAAAGATACTTTTCACATCTCTCTTCAGCCCCACCCGGTTTGTCAAGCTCCAATCCCATATCCCCAACTATCTGCTGACCGTCTTTATCTGGAATTTATCTGGAATTATCTCTAGCACCTCCAATGTCACATGACCTAACTAAATTCATAAAGGATGGGAGTGGCACACCTCCAGGGTTAGGTGACTATGTCTCATCCTGTGCCCATGTAAGAATCAGGGTCTGTATTAGACTGTTCTGTGGAACAATACCATGGACCAGATGGCTTATAAACAACAGGAATTTATTTCTCTCACTTCTGGAGGCTGATAAGGTGCTGGCAGATTCAGAGTTCAATTTATAGATGGCTGTCTTGCCCTATGCATCCTCTTGTGGCAGAGGGTCTCTCTGGGGTCTCTTTTTACAAGGGCACTGATCCCATTCAGGAAGGTTCCGTTCCCATGGTCTAATCAGTTCTTGAAGGCCCCACTCTGAATACTATCACCTTGGGGATTAGGACTTTAACATATGAATTTTGTGGCTGAATTTTGTGGCCTGGTAGTGGGGCATAGGCATTCAGATTATAGCAGGGCCAAATGTTGCCAGATCCTGCAATTTATCCAGAGAGGTCAGAAACCCAAAAATTAAAGACAAAATTTCTAGGTTTTTATTTTTTAATGTTGGCAAATTATTCAGATTTTTGTAAAATTTTGTGCTGGGCCAGGCAAAAAACATCTGTGACTGGGTGCTGCTCACTGGCTTCAGTTTTGCAATATCCAAGCTGTCCCTGAACCCATTCTCTGCTTGGAGTGCCCTTCTCTGTCCTCCCTTTCTGTTCCAAGCTTCCCCAGTCTTCAAGGTCCAGCTAAGCTCCCACTGAGCTGGCCAAGCCCTACCTGGCCACCTCATCCACTTCAACTTCCTGTGACCTTTAACCTTCAATCTCTTGTACCTGGTACCCAGCTAGGATGCTTAGGGAAGTTGCTGAGCACTGAGGTGAAAGGTTAGGAGTGTGGAATTGTAGTTAGGCTGCCTGCATTTGAATACCTGCTTAGCTACTCTTTAGCTGTGTGACCTTAGGCAATTTTTTTACATTCTCTGTAACCAGTTACTTTCTCATCTCATTGTTACAAGGATTAAATAATAACCTATGAAAAGCACTTAGAAAAGCACATGGTTTATAATCAACTCTCAATAAATGTACCTGTTATTGTTATCGAGCAGGGGCTCACTGCCTGATCCAGAGAGAAGCCAATACTATGGCGCCAGGTTTTTTAAAAGAAAAATCTTTATTGTACAGCCAACTGGCAAGGAAGCCAGGAGCTCTAAGTTCAAATCTGCCTCCCCAATCAGATCAGTTGGTAGCAGGGGAATTTATAGGAAGGGAGAGGAGAGAAATTGCTTGTTGATTGGAAGGTATGTATGCCTCTTCAAAGGTCACCTGTTTTTTGTTTGTTTGTTTGTTTGCTTGTTTTTTTGGGGGTGGAGGGCAGTTAAGTTCTGTGCAGGGGATTTTGAACTTGTGGTATCATTGACCAGATGACCTGGCTTCTTCTGCTCATGTCCACTCTTGAAAAATGGGTTCTATACTTTAACAATTGTCAGTGAAAGGCCTGGAGGTTTTTCCTGGAAGACAACTTAAGTGAAGGAATTTATGTCTGGGTGTGTCCAGGTCTTAGCCGGATTTCATTACTATGATCACTGCTGGAGACTGTTCACTCACCGTTTCAATGTTCAGACTTTGCCTGTTGAATCATAAGCCCAGAGAGGACAGGAATCATGCCTTACACCAGGAATACCTGCTTAGCTACTTATTAGCTACGTGACAACCAGGCCTTAGAGCTTCCGTAGCCTTCCTCTTCTGCACCTTCCACTGCCAAAACCCTTAAAAAGTCTACACACCCAGGAACACAATCAATGTATTGGGAACATGCAGGTTGCAACAGATTGAACTCAATCAACAAACATATATTGCATTACCAGTTCAGTGCCAGGCAGGGTGCTAGGTGCCAAGAAGTAAAGTACAGAGGAACCAACACTGGCATTGGAATCAGGCAGCCCTGGCTGCTGCTTCCTAGCTGTGTGGGTGCTGGCTGACTGCTTCATATCTCTCACCTTGATTTTAGTATCTCCAAGATGGCAAGAACTCCCACCATCTGGGGTTGTCAGGGGGCACTAGGGGAGAGGTAGTGCTCAATTTAGGTAGCTTTTCTAAAATTCAAATGAACGTACTCAAGTGTCAGTTGGTGGGCAGGAAGAATGAAAGCATCCCTCCTGATTGGAACCTGGCAGATAGGCTGCTTCTCTCTGTCTTCTCTGGCTCTGAGCCTGTGGCCCTGAGAGGTTCTTCTATGGATTGCCTCACTGCCTCCCACCTGCTGTCTCCAGGCTCCCTCTCACAGAACACTATTGCCAGTGTGTGTGTGTGTGTGTGTGTGTGTGTGTGTGTGTGTAGCCAACTTGACTGCAGGCTGAATAAGAATCACGGGCAACTTCAAACTTAGGTTTTAGATGGGTTCTTTAAAACATTCCTGAAGCCAGGTGCAGGGGTGCAGACCTGTAATCCCAGAGACTCGAAAGGCTGAGGATTGCAGGTTTAAGGCCAGCCTGGGCAACTAAGTGAGACTCTGTCTCAAATAAATGAATAAGGGCTGGGGGTGTAGCTCAATAGCAGAGCACTTGCCCCGCATGGCATGTGCAATGCCCTTGGTTTCATCCCCAGCACCGCACACACACACACAAAGCTCCTGGGTGATTTTCATCAGTTAGATGAGCTCTGGTCTTCTTGGCCCACTCTCCACCCCCTACCCTTTGCTACCCTCTGGCAGCTATATATCTCTATCATGTATCTATCTCTATCTTTCTTTTCACTTCATTATGCTGAGAGAATTCTCCAGCCCCGTACCAGGGCAGCCCCAAGAATACTTTGTATCTCCCCAAACTCATTAATGTGCTCTACTCAGCCAGTTCTTCTTCCTCTTCCTCTTCCCTCCTCCTCCCCCTCCCCCTCCCCCTCCCCCCTCCTCCTCCTCCCCCTCCCCTTCCCCCCTCCTCCTCCCTCCTCCTCCTCCTCCTCCTCCTCCTCCTCCTCCTCCTCCTCCTCTTCTTCTTCTTCTTCTTCTTCTTCTTCTTCTTTTCCCCTCACCTGGTCCCTTTTCTCTAGAGGGGAAGGTGGCAGTATAGAGCTTTATCCCCAACCCCCACCCATGTAAATTTTGCCTCAAGCTTGGATGCCAGAGTAACTGTAATATCTTGGGTTCAAACTATTTGCTTATTGCATTACATGCATGCACATGTGCAGTGTTCATGTGCACATGGGGGAGCACATGGGGGGAGCTTCTAGCCAAATGCTTGGTCCATGAGAGGGGTCACCTATGTGGTGCTTACCCTTGTCCCCAACCCACTCTCTGTATTCTTAGACCACAGAGAGGAACAAACACAATCCCTGCCCTCCACCCCACACATGCATTCACAGTCCGAGAGCCAGACACCCAAATTTGTGCTGTAAAAGGAGATTGGCATAAAGTGCCACCTACAGGAATACAGAAGAGGGGGGGAATGCCATCTAACTGGGGGCTAGTAGGGAATAATTGAATAGAATAGAAAATGTCATTTGAGCTGTATCTCTAAGGATGAATGGGGAGGAAAGGAATGTGTGGGGGGAGAATGAGAGGAAAGACATCAGGTGGTCAGGAGGGTGTGGGTGTGGGTGTGGTGATGGAGTGGGGGGGCAGGGGCAGGGATGAGCTGGAGGGGGGTTGGAGGGGGGCAGACTGTGACCCGCCTTGAAAGGCGAAAGAATTTGGACTTAATCCTGTAGGCAATAATAAGCCATCAGAGGTTTTGTAAGTAGGGAAGTAACATGATCAGTGCTGTGTTTAAGGAAGATTAATTAAAAAGAATGTATGGTGTGTTTAATTCATGGCTAGCCGTGGGCTTTGAAGAAGACAGGAGATGAAGAAAACAAGGCCCCAATGAACAGGCAATTCGGAAAATAATGGCCAATAAACACATGAAAAGATGTTCAACCCCACTAGAATGCAAAGAAATGCAAATGAAAGTGACAATGAGATACCATATTTGGCCTATCAAATTAACAAGGATTAAAAATGATAACACTCGCTGCTACAGAGGGTTTTGTGAGGCAGGCCCTTTCTCCCTGTGGGGTGGTGTGCTGGGGGCCGCAGCAAATCACTTCGACCTTTGGAAGGGCAGTTTGACAAGAGATATGAAAAGCTTTTTAAAAGGGCACATTGTGTGACCCAGAAATCCCACTTCTAGGTATTTGTCCTAAAGAAATCATTGTGGATGTGTGTAAACATGTATGCTCCAAATGTCCGCCCATCCCGGGTGTTACTTCTAAAAGCAAATAACTGCATTGAATGGGGAAAGTGTTGAAAGTATGAGACCACAACCTCCAAGACAGGAACTTAACATTTCTGAATCCTCAAAGGCTGGAGGCCTGAGACAAAACCGCTATTTCTTTTTTAAACTGTGGTGGTATGTTGCCCAGATCTCTAAGTGGTGCAGCTAAAATTTGTCGTCTGAGGCAGACAGTGCGGTGCTTTTGTTCATGTAGGGACACGCAGGGCAGGCCTCTTGGTCATGCAGATGTACCTCAAGTACCTATTCATTGTCTTGGGGAGGCCCTGACTCCATATGCAGATGCTGTAAGCTGCAATGTTAAGCATTCTGTTTAATAATGTAAAAGGCCCTTCTTCATTGTGGGCTGCACCCGCATCACTGCAGAATCTCTTGTGATGTTAAATGATTTTCAGCTTGCTTTGGCCAGGCTTTGAAACAGCATGGGGGCAGGTGGGGTGGGGGTCGATGACAGCCCTGGCATGGGAATAGAAAGGACAGAAGAAAAGAGCCTTGGGTTTGAGGAGCATAGGTTCCCAGCAATGAGGCCGCAGTCTGGATTAAAGACCATGACCGCCAGCAGTGAGCCCTGGGAAAGGGCAGAGATTCTTAGAGCAAACGAGGCTGCTATCAATTGTAATTCCCCATATCAGTGTTAGCGTAGAGGATGTTTTGTACACGAGAGAATTTTAGGTGGTCCGTGGAGGAAATGAAATAGCTTAGGATGAAGCTCAGGTTTAAAAGATATGTGTGTGTGGGTATGGATCAAAAGACCAGTATTAGGTATGAACTGGGAAAGGTTGAATGCAAACACTGCAAGTCGTGAGGCTGTTTGCAAACTGGTTTGGGAAACATTACTGTGTGCTATCAAGGAGCCAACAGGAAAGCCAGGAAATTAGGACAAGACAGGCTCAGCTGTGTGTTGGGGAATTAAGACACAGGCTGTTGTCTACACATGAACCGGGTGGCACAGAAAGGGCTACGTGAACATGAGGGAGGAGGAATGAAGGCCCCAGAGGGGAACCTGGAAAAGCCCAGGGCCCTGGTCCAGGCTGCAGGTAACAAAGGACAAGCAGAAGAATGGCATCACTGAGGGCTGGAGCACTGTAAACTCAGGGAGAGCCCTAGGCTATCTTTGGGCACTGAAGTGAATTTTCTGATGTGGGCCATTTGAATGTTGGGACTGATTATGGAAGGCCAGAGAACTTGGAAAGAAGTGCTCAGGTCCTAAATGCACAAGACATCCAGCCAGATGGTTCGGCAGCCATTCCAAATTCTGATTTCAAAGCATTTCTGATGACATGGAACAATGCCAATGAGATATTGTGAAGTGAAAAGGGAGAACACAAAACTATGGTACACTGTGACCTTAATTATCTTTTTTTTTTTTTTTTTTTTTTTTTTTTTTTTTTTTTTTTAGTACCAGGATGAAATACAGGGTCTCTCACATGCCCCGCAATTATCTTTAAAAACATAAATAAATAAAAGATTGGGGCTGGGGTTGTATCTCAGTGGTAGAGCAATTGCCTAGCATGTGTGAGGCACTGGGTTTGATTTTCAGTACCACCTAAAATAATAAATAAATAATAGAAAGTATTGTGTCCGTCTACAACTAAAAGAAATACGTAAGTAAATAAAAGACTAGAAGGAAATATACCAACACATAAGTGAATGTCACCTAGAAGGTGGAAGAGCCATTGTCAGCCAGTCAGAGAAAGGAGTCCAAGAGGCAACCATGTTTGAATTGAGGATTGTTGTAGGCAGAATGTTTATTTCCCCTCAAAATTCATAGATGAAAGCCCTAATCACAACAAGATGGAAGGGCCTTTGGGTGGCAATTAGGTCATGGAGGAAATGGGATTAGAGCCCTTTATAAAAGAGACCCCAGACAGGGTGACTCACACCTGGAATTTCAGCTACTCAGGAGGCTGAGGCAGGAGGATCAAAAGTTCAAGGCCAACCGGGCAACTTAGACCTTGTCTTAAAATTTAATAAATAAATAAATGGGCTACTGATGTAGCTCAGCAGTAGAGCACCTCTCAGTTCAATCCCCAGTGCCACAAAAAGAAAGAAATAGAGGTACTCCAAAGAACTTTCTAGCCTTCTTTCCATCATAGGAGGATTCAACTCAAAGTCAAAATTGGCAGTCTGCAACCCTGAAGAGGACCTTACCACAACTCAACTATAATGGCTCCCAGATCTTGGACTTTCAGCCTCCAGGACTGTGAGAAATAATTTCTGTGGTTTCCAAGCTACCTAGTCTATGGTACTTTGTTCAGCTAGGGATCTGACTAAGACAGGGGTCATGGAAACAGAAGTTTACAAGACCACTTTATTCATAGCCATTCCATGAACAGAAGAGTATGGCAAAAGCAGAGGATGTGAGGAATTTGACATGCTGGGTCACAGGTGTCAACAGTGATCAGATCCCTGTGACTTATCAGAGCCATCTGGTCACTGAGCAGAGGATGTATTATAGGGAATTAAAAGAAAAAAGAAACCAGTCAGAAGTTGATTACAATCATCTATGAGAGAGGTGACAAGGGTCTGTACTCCTGCTGAAGCAGTGGGGAAAGAAGAGCAGAGGATTCAAGAAATATTAAGATGGTAGAATCTAAGAGACTTGGCAACAAATTGGATGTGGGTGGGGAGGGTGGCCCGAAGGGTAACTTCCAGGTATCTGTAAGGGCTTGGACGTGTGGGTGGAGCAGGTGGCCCTGAGAATGAGGAGATCTGGCTCTAGGCAGTTCTCACAGGGCCATGCCAAGGGAAGAAAGCACTGCATGGATTCTTATAGCTTGGCAGCAGCCAGGAAACAAAGCTTACCCCAATACCAACCACTAGGACAGGCTCAGGGAAAGACTCTGATTAGCTAGCTTCACAGGGCACAGTGGTACAGGCCTGTAATCCCAGTGACTCAGGAGGCTGAGGCAGGAGGATTGCAGCCAGCCTCAGCAACTTAGAGAGACCTGTCTCAAAATAAAAGACAGAAAGGTGCTGGGGATATGGCTCAGTGATAGAGCACCCCTGGGTTAAACCCCCCAGTACTGCAAAGAAAAAGAAAGAAGGAAGGAAGGAAATAAATAAATAAATAAATAAACGTTGTCAAGCACACAGAACTCTTCAAATATAAGGTGCCCACATGTTGTGCATTTCCCAAAACTCAGTCTATGTACAGGAGCTGTGCTGTATTCTGGAGGCCTCATGAGGGTCCAGAGTCCCTAACCTCCCCACAAACATTTTTTTTTAATATTTATTTATTCATTTTAGTTGTACACAATGACTTTATTCTTACATGGTGCTGAGGATTGAACCCAGGCCATGCACGTGCTAGGCGAGTGCTCTACTGCTGAGCCAAAACCCCAGCCCCTCCCCATGGACATTTTAAATTTTATATTACTATTATTGTTGTTGTTGCTGTTATTAATTACTGGGGATTGAACCCAGGGAAGTTCTACCACTGAAGTACATCCCCAGCTCTTTTTTATTTTTGATTTTGAGGGAAGGTGTTGGTAAGTTGCTAAGGCCTCAAACTTACGATCCTCCTGCCTCTAGAGTCAATAGAACTCCAGGTGTGCACCACTTCATCCAGCTACAAAGAGCTTTCCACATCTGTTCTCTCATGTAAACCACACCAAAGGCCTGTAGAATGGATGGGATTGCCTACATTTGATGGACTGTGAAGCTGAGATTCTAAGAGGCCCAGGCGGCATAGGGCAGGGTTGGGAGGCCATGTGGGGATTCTGTTATCAAGGCAGTGGAAAGAAAGTCCTGGCTAAAGGCTAATGGTACCCAATACCAATTTTGGATTCTGCACCTGGATTCACTGTATGATGTTTGGATACATCCCTACCCTCTCTGGGCCTCAGTTTCAGCTATGCCAGGAAGGACTTGGGCTAGAAGGTCCTGAGGACCCTTCCAGCTGTAGCACTCTATCAGTGGCCATCTGGTACAATGCTGCCCACCCTCTCCCCCTACCTCCCACTGCCTGGAACCTGTGATCCACCCCTAGGAGAACAAATGGCACTGGGGAGCAGGGGCAGGGAGAGGTGACAGTGCTGGCTAGGCCCCAGTGGAGGCTGAATAGTTAGAGGATTCATTAGATGTTAATGAACTGCAATTGAGCTTATTGATTACCTCTCAAATCATTTCCTCCTAATTCAGTCCTCCAGGGTCAACAGGCCCCTGTCTTCCCTGGGCTTTCTGCCCACCCTCTAAACATTCAAAGGCTTCATGCCAGGCCCAAGGGGAACAGGGCAGGAGCAGAGGAAACGCTAAGGTGTGATCTTCCATCTCTGTCTTCTGTCCCTTCAGCTTGTGCTTTTCCTATAATCAGGGCTGGGCTCCAGGGGCACGCTACTGGTGCAGTCCATGGGACTTCACACTTGGTCTAATGCCCAGTTGTGCCTGCTTTGAAATTTTTAACATTTTTTTTTTTTTTTTTTGTCAAGAAGCCCCACATTTTTATTTTACACTGGACCCTGCAAATTATGTAGTATTGTCACAGGCTAGACTGTGGTCGATGTAAATGGTAGCCAGTGGAGCATGCAGAATGACAGCCCTCTCTGGCAGGGCGTCTCAAGCCCAGAGAGCTTAGTCCCTTGGATTGATGCCCAGAGAGAGGAATACACTTGCATAAAGTCACACAGACCAGCCAGTCAGTGGCAATGTGAGGCCTAGAACCCAGGATACCATTCATTTTTCTCCTCTGTAGACTCTCCACAGACATTAAGACACCCCCCACCCAAGTTTCTCTAATACCAGCCCTTGGAATAGATCACGCCTGTCTTCTTCATTTGGCAATTGATCTTACAAGGGCTGGAGATCTTTGAGAAACTACTACTTCCATTGGATGAAACAGGCACTTTCTAGTTTCCTTCCCAGTTGATTCATCACCTCCAGTGTCAGAGAATTCATTACCTCACATGGTAGACCACCGCTCTGTGACAGTCAGACCTTTAGGAAAGCTCTTTAAGAAAAATCATATGAGGAGGTCACGGTGGTGCACACCTGCGATTCCAGCAGCTCGGGAGGCTGAGGCAGGAGGATTGCAAGTTTGAGGCCAGCCTCAGCAATGTAGCAAGGCCCTAAGCAACTCAGTGAGACCCTGCCTTAAAATAAAAAAATAAAAGGGCTGAAGATGTAGCTCAGTGGTAAAGCCCCTCTGAATTTAATCCCCCATAACACCGTCTCTCCCAAAAAACAAACAGAAAAACACATGAGAAGTTATGTCCTTATACTATTCACCCTCTGGCCCTGGTTATTCATTTAAAGAACAACTAGCACCTAGAATTAAGTTAGCACCATGTCCTCTGAACACCTCCTCATTGTAGGCCTGCACAGAAAGGTTTCTGGAGGTGGGAGAACAGTGCAAGTGTTCTGTCCACTTTTAGTCCCATTAGCCCAAGGACTCAGGGTGTCCCAATAGGGAGGCCCATAAAGGGGCATTGCAATTGAGATTGCTTAGCCCACATAGGCTAGGAAGTACCTAAGAGTGTGGGCAGCCACTGACTTGGAAGACAGTATCCTTCTGGCATGAGAATCAAGGTTATCTCTGGTAAGATGAAGGAAACCGGCTCCACTGCCTCTCCACTAGTTCTGCCAGGGCTTGTTATAAAAAAGGACTCTACAGGAGAAATTGGAGCTGTGGCCCACCCGTGAAAGCCCTGAGGGCCTCAGAATGGTTCTCAGGGAGAGGTGTGTTTGCTTCCTCTTCCTCCTGACTGAGGAAGAGTGTATGTGAGCTGGAATCATGAAACTGAAGGTTAGACACTTGGAAGGACTGCCTGAGTCTGAAGTTTGAGATGCATCTAAATAGCTACATGTTAGAATCATCTAAGTAGCCGTATTAAAACACCTGTGTTCAGGCAGGCCCTATCCCCAAAGACATGGATTTTATCTGTTTGGGATATAGCCTTGGCATCAGCATTTTAAACAGCTCCCCAGGAGCTGATTGTAACAGGCAGCTGGGGCTGAAAGCCATTAATCTGGAGCAGAGCTTCTCAAACTTTAATATGAAGACAAATCACCATAGAAACCTTGTTCCAAGGAGGATCCTAATTCAGTGGGTCTGTGGTGGGGCCTGAGATTCTGCATTCCTCCAGGGGAATGTCCATGTTGCCATCCTGGAGGGTGCTCTGAGCTTTAAGACAACAAAGCCCCTCAAGAATGCCTCTTATTATTTTTCTTAACAAAGTAGCTTCTTCTTTTTAGTTGGACCTTTATTTTATTTATTTATATGTGGTGCTGAGAATTGAACCCAGTGCTTCACACATGCTAGACAAGGGTTCCACCACTGAGCCACAACCCCATCCCTTATTATTTCTTTAATTTGCAATGCTGGGGGATTGAACCCAGCACTTTACACATGCCAGGCAAGCACTCTACCACTGATTTACATTCTCATCCCCCTTTAGTTTTAAATTCTACCTTGAGACAACAGCTCACTAAGTTGCTGAGGCTGGCCTCAAAATTGTGATCCTCCTGTCTCAGCCTCCCCAGCAGCTGGGATTACAGGCATGTGCCACTGCACCCATCTTGGGAATACCTTTTAAGTCTAGGGCTGGGTAGACCAGATAGGGCCTGAGAGCTCAAAGATGGACTCCAAAGCCTTGAGGGACACTGCAGTACTGGTCAACGAAGAGGGTTTCAATGACCAGTGTAATAACTCTGTGACCCAGCCTTTGGAGCTGAGAAATTGCATCTAGAAGCCCAATCCCACATCTTTTGGCATCTTTATCCAGTAAGCCCAAGAGCCTAGGCCATGCTGGCCCACCCACCTTCTAGGGGTCAACAGCACTGGAAGGTCCAAACTTCCACTGCCCAGGGGGCAGGGGGAGGCGTCTTGATTCTCCCTCAGATCCCCCAAACTGGCTGCCAAGTCAGGCCTGGTGTGGTGATAGGTGGCAGAGAGCCCAGATGTCCCCTGCTTTGCTCCCTCCGGCTGTCGCTGTTCCCTGGGGCCCAATTAAGCCAGGGCTTTGTCCCTGGGCAGTGGAGGCGGGTGTCCCTGGCACTCTTCCGCTCCACACTCCATCTCTTCATCAGCTGTCACCAGACAGCCCACATAATGTAGGGATTTCATGCTTAATATTCTTGATGAAAGTGGAACATCAAAACCTCAGCGGGGTAGACACATGGGGACTAAGTGAGGCTCTCTCCGAAGGAGCCATCTCCTCAACATGAGAAACCAACAAAGCTCCTTTGCCAAGGCTGTCTCGTATTATTATTGTCATTATTGTTGTTGTTATTTACTTCCGTTGCATCTAAGGAGGCATAATAAGTTTTGTCTTGCTTTTATATATGTGTGTATACGTGTGTGTGTTTTGTTTTGCTGATGGCAATATCTGCCTCTTGTTAGACTAAATATCGATTGGCACTGTTGGAAGATGCTGGAACTTTAATCTTCTGACTGCCTGCTCCCTGGAGCACTGATGTAGGTGTGAGGGAGGGACATGGCATTGTCCGCTCACACACCTGTTTTGCCACTTCTCTCTTTCCTGCAGCATACTTGGGCTATTAATGCCCATGGGGAATTGGCTTTCTTGTAATGTCACTTTCTCTGTTCACTTTTCTTCTGGCTCCAAGGAAAAGCACTTTTCTGATCTGCTATCCCTGAGTGGTAACCACCCACACAGCCCCCTAGGGCCCAGGCTAAGAGAAGGGGCATGCAGTCAGCCACTTAGTGGTTCTTCATTCATTCAGTCATTCTGTCATTGAACATTTTTGTTTGTTTGTTTCTTTTTTGGTACTGGGAATTGAACCCAGGGGCACTTAACCACTGAGCCACATCCCCAACCCTTTTTATTTATTCTTTTGAGACAGGGTCTCTCTAAGTTGTTTAGGGCTGTGCTGGGTTGCAGAGACTGGCCTCCAACTTGCAATCCTCCTGTCTCAGCCTCCTGAGTCACTGGGATTACAGGTGTGCACCACCATACCTGGCTGTCATTGAACATTTGTAAAGCACCTACTTACCATGGCACAGCACCATGGGACATAGTCCCTGATCCACTCTCCCTAGCTCTGGGTCTGTGGGGAAATGATCCTATGATAGTGTGATCAGCAAGGTGGCAGAAACACAGAGCAGGCAGGGCAAAGCAGCTCATGCCTGTAATCCCAGTAATTCTGGAGGCTGAGGCAGGAGGATCACAAGCTTTGAGGCAAGCCTCAACAATTTAGCGAGGCCCTGAGCAACTTAGCAAGACCCTGTCTCAAAATAAAAAAAATAACAAAAGCGCTGGGGATGTGACTCAGTGGTAGAGCACCTCTGGGTTCAATACCCAATACCAAAAAAAGAAGAAAAAGAAAAGGAGTCCAGATCTGATAGCACTGAGCTCTTGTCTGAACTGAAAGGAGAAAGAAATGAGCATTTATTTTGTCAGGAAAAGTGGGAGGTGATTTCTCATACATGATGGCATGAAATGTCTGGCAGGATCCTGGGGAGTGGGTATCATCATCCTGGCTTGGGAACCTGAGGTGCGACAGGTTTGTACAGAGCTTTGTAGTGCAGGGGTTCATAGAGGGGGCTCTGGCTCAGACAACTGGGGTTGAATTTGGGGAGCAGGGGGGACCTAAAACAAGTCAGTGAACCCCCAGTTTTCTCAACCCTAATATAGAGATAATAAAAGTACAGAGCTGGCACAGAGGAAGAAGTGAAATCTTATATGGAAGCAACTTGGCCTGCACATAGCAAAGGCTCCCAGGTCATTGCTACTAATGGCTAAGATCACAGAGTCACTGTTTATCAGGGCTGCAATTGGAACTCGAGGCTGACTTGAAAGGCTGACTCTGAGCGACCCTGTGCCCTTGTGGCTTGCCGCTTGCTCACTGGCACTGCCGCTCAAGCCTCTCTTTCGAGCTGGGCTGAGCCAAGTGGCTGCTGGGAGACTCTCTCCTGCCTGGCAGACCTACTGAAACAAGGTGCTAGATTTCAGAGCAGAGCCATAAATGCTGTAACGGAGGAAGGAACACAGTGCTATAGAAGCCCCACTAATGGTCAGCATTTCTGGAAGAAGGAAAGCAATTAGAGAGATTGTTCTGGTAGTTTCCACCCAATATCAACTCTCCCCTTCCTCTAATCAGAAAACCCCAGGTTTGCTTATTGTTTTTCTTTTTTGGTTGGTTTGTTTTGCAGTACTGGGGATTGCACCCAGGGGTGCTCTACCTCTGATCTACAAAAAGAGCCAGAGCTGTACCTCTGAGCTATAAAGTGAGCCAAAAGGAACTGTTTAACTGGCAACAGGGGTCTCCCTTGTAGCAGGTGTGACAGTGTGAAGGTACTGTGTCTTAGCACTGGAGTCCTTCACTGGTTTTTTGGGGGGGGGCGGGGGAGGGGTAACCAGGGATTGAACTCAGGGGCACTCGACCACTGAGCCACATCCCCAGCCCTATTTTGTATTTGATTTAGAGACAGGGTCTCACTGAGTTGCTTAGCACCTCACTTTTTTCTGAGGCTGGCTTTGAACTCACAATCCTCCTGTCTCAGCCTCCTGAACTGCTGGGATTACAGGCGTGCGCCACCACACCCAGCTGCCTGGGGTTCTCAAACTTCTGAACCCTTTTACCTTCTATACACCAGGCTAGGATGGCTGGCATCTTAGCTCAACAAGAACGCTACGAATTCCAAACTAGTAAGTTCCTGCCAGGTCCCATTCCCACTCCTTTTTATTTTGAGATAAGGTCTCACTAAGTTCCCCAGGCTGGCCTCCAACTTGTGACCCTCCTGCCTGAGTCTCCCGAGTCACTGAGTTTATAGGAGCTCACCACTGCTCCTGGCAGCAAAGCTGCAGTTTGGGCCACGATCACAAGGAAGCTAAAAGAACGTATTTACCAACCTCTCTTACAGCTGGATGTGACCATGCGACTGAATTATGTCCAACGAAATTTAAAATATAAAAGGAAACATCATGTGGGACTTCTGAAGCAGGTGTTTAAAAGAAATATGACTTAGTGAATGTTCGCCCTTTCTCTTTTTTGTTGTCCAGAAGGTGATAACTGGAGCTCCCACAGCCATCTTGAACCCTAATGGAACTTTGAAAATGAAGTTGTGATTAGGAGGTTAGAGTAGAAAATGCAGGGAACCGAGGCTTTGATGACATTACAGTGCCATGTGGACCCTGAACTGCCTTCCTCCAGGATTCTTGTATGTGGGACTATAAACTCTTGTGTGTTTAAGCTAGACTCTTTGTAGTTTAGTTCCTTGCACTGAATTCAATTCCTATCAGAATCAGAAAACTTCATAGGGAAGAAACAATTTGCATGGGCTCTTGGGATAAGTAATTCTGGGAGGAGGAAACAGCCAGTCCAAGGTGTGGATGTTTGAAATGCATGATACATGATAGCTTTGGCAGGGATAACCAAAGAGGCGTGGCATAAGTGGATGCCCTTGGTTTCAGCCACACTGGACTCCTGGAAAAATAGGCCATGCATCTCACTCCACAGTTCCACAGTGTGGTCACCTAGCCTCTTCTTCAATAACTCCAGGGACCAGCAGCTTCCGTTTTAATTGTTCACAAACTCTTTTTTTTTTTCCTTTTACTGGATCACAATTAATGTTATTTTTCTGGTTGCCAGGTACTATGATCTCCTTTTAGCAGATGAAGAAACCGAAGATTAAGAAGTTACACAGCTGGCAATAGCCAAGCTGGGATTTGAATCCAGGTTGGCCTGAGTCCATTGCCCTTTTTGTACTACTGGTTCTCAAAGCCTAGCATGCATCAGAATCAACAGGAGGTTCCATGCAGAACAGCTTGCTGGGTCCTATCCCTGATTCAACAGGTCTAGGGTGGAGCCAGGAGCTTACATTTCTAATAAAGTTTGCTCGGGGGAGGGGCAGGGGAGCGGGTGTCACAGGCACCTTGCTGCTGTTGGTCTACACATCAACTTGGAAAACCACCAGTTTGCAGCATTAGCTGGGAAAAGAGATCTCCCTTATAACGAAGTTGACAGCATGAAGGTACTGTGTCTTAGCACTGGAGACCTTCTGGGGTTCTTGAGCCTCTGAGCCCTCTTATTCTGCTGTCTACCAGGCTAGAACGGGTGGCACCTTAGCCAAGCCCAGGCTCAGCAAAAATGCTGGGAATTCGAAACTAGCAAGTTCCTGCCAGTTTCCAGCAAAAATGCAAACAGACACCACCCTTAGTCCCTGGGCTGGATTTCTTTGGTTCCTTGGCTTTCAGCCTCCAGAAGGGCTAATGCTGGCCCACTGGGAAGGAGAGACAGGATGAAGATCATTTTTGTAGGCCAGGAACGGATCTGCATTTCCCTGCAAAGCTCCAACCAGATGTGAGAGATTCCATAAGTCCCCAAGAGGTTGCTTGAGCTGAAGAGTAGAGTGTAAATACTTTCTTACACAGTCATGGGAGGTTTTTTGTTTATTTATTTATTTTTTCCTTAAATTTGTGTCTTAACAGTTGTGCCCATTTGGTGTGTCAGTTTCAGGCTATAAATTCCTAGAGGGCAGGGAATAGGTTTGCAGGGATGGGGAATTGAAAATAGCCATGATGACAGTGATGATGATTGTGGTGTTGGATTTGATGCTGGTGGTCACCATAGGAGGAGATAGGAAAAGGAGGAGGAGGAGAGGATGGAGAAGTGATGGTAGAAGGTGTAAACAAAGGTGAGGGTGGCATTGGAGGGAGGTGAGACTAATGCAGATGGAAACTGTGTGAGAGAATATTAAAGGTAGTGATCTGAGTCGTCCATATTTCTCAGAAGGCACTTTTCCCTCTTTTCTCTGTATGTTTCTCCTTCTAGAACCTCCTTTGGAGTTGGGCCTGGCCTTGCTCATCTTTGCGTCCCATAACTCCATGTAGCCAGCATCAGCAAGTGCTTGCTGATGTGAGAGGCCATGAGGATGGGCAGGAGGTGAACATGTTGGAGAACTCCTGGGTGGGGCAGAAGTTCCACAGAAAACATCTACTCTGGAGCTCCGAGCCAGAACTGCCCCACTGAATCACAACAACGGTATCCCAGGCCAGTGGAAGGGGTGGAATCAGTACTGGAGACCCCTAAATGCTGTCTCCCGTCTCATCCAGGCTCAGTGGGACCCTAGGAGGCAATAGTCACAGCAGCAAAATTGAGTATTTGTTGGTTTGGTTTGCTGGGCCTGCCTGCTGCGTACAGGGTGATTTTCCATAATCATCTTTTGTCTGGCTGAACAATGGATGTGAAGGGGCAGTCAGGCAGGTGGACTAGAGCTTGACAGGACTTGGGAAGAGGACTGGGATGTTGCCATTGCTTCTAGCCAGCTGCCCCATTCCAGGCCTCCCTCCTTAGCTCAGACCTTCCTCTGCGGCCTCCAAGGTGGCCCCCCCCAGAGGCTGCTGAGAGTCTCTGGGGCCTGGGACAAGCCCAGCCTGGGACCCACCCCCACCAGGGGCTGGCTCCAGGACCTCCCCACACACCTCTCTCCCTCAGAAGCTGGGAGAGTTCCCGTGGCTGAGGAAGGCTGGCTGCTCCTGGGAGGAGCCTGTGGGCATTGGACACTGGGAGAAGGATGGCCCTGCAAGGGAGCAGGGTGGGGGTGGGGGCTGCAGCCCAATCCCCTGCAGAACAAAAAGAGATTTCTCTTTTCCTTGCACCAGCTGCTCAGTCCCCAGCCCTGGCTCGATCATTTTTCAAATTGCAATAAATTAACATTTTCTGAAGCAGGAAAACCACACGGAGAGGCCTAATTACCAAATTTGGGGGTGGCCTCAAGCCTCTCTGGGCCTGCCTCCCTTCCCCACTCCATCCTTGCTGGGGACTGGGGAAGACAGAATCCCACAGGAACAGCTTCTTCCATTTCACTCACACCTTTCCTGAGACTGACTGGGCCCCCCCTCCCCACTGCTGCTTTGCCTGTCACCTCCTCTTTGCTGACATTCCCTCCCTTGTCTCTCCCACCCCACAGAATGTAGAGCAGGCCTGTTTATTCCTATTTGGCAAAAGGAGATCCAAAGGACCAGGACAGCATGGGGGACAAGGGTCCAATGAGTGTAGGGGCTGGGGGATGGAGGAGGTCAGGGGGTGCTGATGTTGGGCCCTGGAAGCAAAAGTTAAAAGTCCTCACACCCCCTCCCCAAATCTAAGATCAAGTTCTTTTCACTAAGTTGTGACATGTACAGTTTGGAATAGGATAAGAAAAGCCACAGGGTCTGTGGATCATGCCAGTGTCTCAGACAAGGCGGGGACAACACTAGCCTAAACTTTCAAGGGAAAATATTCCAGGAATTAACTGTGCTATCTGGACACGTTCCCTTCTATAGAAAACCCGGGGCCCTCCTTACTGAAATACAAAAGTGCTCATTTATTCCTAATGACACCGTGGCCACTTTGCCAAGTGCTTACTATGTGTCAAGCACATAGGAATGGGATTCCACAGGCTCTAATTGAGACTCTAAGGGCTTCCCATCAAGATCTCTCTGAAGCCTCACAGAGTGCTCCAGGTAGGTGCGGCAGGTGTGGAAAAGGAGGCTCAGGGAAGTAAAGTGACTTTCCCACTATTCCATGTCAGAGGTGGCATTCCCAGCCAGGTCCAGGGGATGCCAAAGCAGTGCTTTCTTCTCCCCTCAACCCTGTCAAAGGGGCCAGCTGCCCATCGCCACCTCCCCTTGTCTCTCTTTTTTCTCAGGCTTAGAAGTGTCTCCATGCTGGAACCAGCTCCAGGTGCCTGTTACCAAGCAGAGCCTCAATTCTAGCATTGGGGATGTGGGATCTTGGTCTCAGGATGGAAGTGGGGCTGGCCTCAGCTGGAAGCAGCTGGGAAGCAGGTTTTGTGGAAGGAAGCACAACTGCGCATGTGTTAACACAAACACTCACAGGGTGAAGTGAAGGCTCAGGGGAACCATTCTCTTGGCCTTTTCTGTAAGGCAGAAGGCCAAAGAGTCAGACTGTGGCCTGAGTCCCGAGCTTGTTCGCTCTCTCAGCACTGGTTATGAAGTCTCTCACAACCCGGCTCTCATCTACCTTCTGGAATTTACTTCCTAATCCTTGTCATTATACTGTCTGTGGTTTATCCAAACGCAATATTCCTCCTCCCTGCCCCCACTCATATCATCCCTGCTGCCTGAAAGGATACTCTACTCACTTTCACGTAAGCAAATTCTATCCAAGCCACATGCCACTTCCTACGGGAAGCCTTCCTGGACCTCCTCACCAGGACACCTCCATGTTTTCTGACCCTTTCCTCCAAGCTGAAAAAAAAAAAAAAAAAACTCTCCTCAGCACTCCCAGGGTGTTTTTTTCAAATCCTCTCTTAAGGAAGGCACAAGCCACTTTCTCCCTGGAATTTGAATCATCTGGAAACTCCTCTGACATCCTAGAAAGATCAAGTCCTCTCCTGAGGGAGGTGCAAGATGGGATTCATCTCTGTATTTTCTAGCACTTTGGTTAAGATTTTTCAGAAACATATTGAGTGTCTATTTCACAGCCCATATGGAAGGTTAGCAGAGTGCACCGGGAAGAACTCGATTTTGCAGTCAGCGACATCTGATGTTAAATTCCTGTTCTGGTTCTTTCCAGCTGGTACCCTTGAGCAAGTTACCTTCCCACTCTGAGACTTGATTTTCCTTAGATTTTATAAGATAAAAATAATAAATGCTATCACCCAGCATTATGGTCAATATTAAATGCAGTACTAAAAGGTAAATCTCTTCTTAAAATACGTGTCACATTTTTGGTGACCGATAAATGATCGTATGTCACTCCTACCTTTGTCAGGGTCTGATGATTGAGTGAATAAATGAGATGAATTAATGTCTCACCATACAGATGGTAGTGGCCCGAGATGTTGGGCCACCTTGAGCCTGGCTGTTCTCTTCCCAAGCACACCCTCCCACCAGCTTACACCCCTCTGTTCTGTTTCTGGCCACCCCAGACCCAGAGTTTACATGCTGAAATTCCCAGAAGCTGAGACTTCCAAACAAACCCTCCAAGTTTGGATTTATCAGCCATGCTATTAAAACAGTAATTTTCAGCTGCCTAATGTTTCCAACTTCTGCTCTAATCCAGCGGGTAAATATTTACGGAGCCTGACACCACTCCTAGGCCACTTGCTCTGCTGCCAAACATTCATTTCCCTTGCAGCTCCACTGGTTTGATATTTTTAGGAGCAGGGGAGGATGAGGGGCTGTGTGTGTGTGTGTGTGTGTGTGTGTGTGTGTGTGTGCATATGTGCTCCTGCTGGGAGTGTACCAGGGTGCAAGAGAGGCTCAGTCTTCCTCATAAAATAGGACTTGCTACTTCTTTCTGCCCAGCTCTCTCCCACTGGGGGCCAGGAAGGTGCCCAGACCCTCAGGTACCTCTCTCCTCTGCCTCTCCCACATTTCCAAAACACACATTCGCACGCACACACACACACATGCACACAGAGCTAACCTGAGGGAACTGGCAAACAGGCTGCCCATAGAGAGGGTAGAGAAGCATCAAGGAACACACTGAAGGCTAACAGACAGACATGGAAGCCTGCCTCTATTTGGTCATTAGACAGAGCATGCCCTTCTCCACTCTGTGTCTGTTTCCTAATTTGTGAAATGTGGGTAAAAATTCTCACCCCAGCAGCTCCTAAGAGCTGCCCTGTGAACAGAGGCTTCCTCCCTGCCTCTTCCCACTTTGGAATGAAGACATGAGGCCTCTACAGTCACTCACACCTATGGGGCGCCAGCCATATATGGACCATATATGGACTGCTGGCCATGAACGCAGGGCAAGTGTGGCCTCATGGGCCTACAAGGATCAATCTCTCATTTTTTGTTTGTTTGTTTGTTTTTGTTTTTGTTTTTTGTTTGTTTGTTTTTGTTTTTGTTTTTTGTTTGTTTGTTTTGGTACCAGGACTTGAACACAGGGGCACTTAAGCACTGAGCCACATCCCTAGCCCTTTTTGTATTTTATATAAAGACAGGGTGTCACAGAGTTGCTAAGTGCCTTGCTAAGTTGCTGAGGCTGGCTTTGAACTCGTGATCCTACTGCCTCACCCTCCCAAGCTGTTGGGTTGACAGGCACATGCCACCGTGCCCAACCTCACTGAACGTTCTTAGTGAATGAAGACTTAGTTATAATCATCTCTATGTCCTCAACATCTAGCACTTAATTAGACAAGATGCTCAAAGAATGCTCATTGCATGTGTGCATATTTGTCTAATATTTACAAATTGGTTAGAAGAGGGGAAGGAATAAAGGATGGTTTTCAGCTTGAGCTATCCAAGACACTTCATCCCCCACATAGGGGAGAACCAAAAGAAGAAGGAAAGGGACCAACATTTACAGAACACTCCATGTAGACAGGGACCTTATCTGTTTTATTTCCACTGCACCCCCAGCATTCACAATGATGTCATGACATTTAAACTGTTACTCTGTGCCAGGCACTAAATGATTTATATGGAATAACTCATTTATTTCTTATACCAGCCCTACGAGGTGTATGTCCTATCTTAGACACGGAATCACTGGAACACAGAGAAGTTAAGTCACTTGACCAGGCTCACACAGGTAATAAAAGGCAGAACTGGGTTTTGAACCCAGGCAGTCTGGCTCTAAAGCCTACACTAACCCCCCCCCCCCTTTGGTACCAGGTGCTCTACCCCCAAGCTACATCCCCAGCCCTTTCTTTTAAGTCATAGTCTCACTAAGTTACCCAGGCTGATCTTGAATTTGCAATCCTACCGTCTCAGCCTGCTACATGTCTGTGGTTACAGGTCTGTGCTACTCTGTTTCCAGTGAGCCTATATGTCCTTACTGCAGTATTCTGTCTCCCTCAAGGAATATTTGCTGAATGAATGAACAAATGTCTCTCATGTGAGTGTCTCTACAGGGCATGGTTATAGACATTATTTTATTGACTCCTCACACTAGTCTTTCCTTGAAGGGTAGGTGTGATCACCTCCAATTGTTCACATTAAGAAACAGACTCAGAGCCAGGTGCAATGGCACATAATTGTAATCGCAACGACTCTGGGCGCTGAGGCAGGAGGATCATAAGTTCAAAACCATCCTCAGCAATTTAGTGAGGCCCTAAGTAACTTAGTGAGACCCTGTCTCAAAATAAAAATAAGAAGGGCTGTGGCTGAGTGGTAAAGAGCCCTCGAGTTAAATCCCCAGTACTAGAAATAAATAAATAAATAAAAAGAAGAAATAAAGAAACAGGCTCAGAGATGTTAAGTAACCTTCCCCAGGTCACACAGCTAGTAAGCAGCAACCCATGGCTTGCTTTCCATTCCTTCAGCTTGCTTCTGGTGTACTGCCTAACTGGAAACTCCAGGAGGGGGCTCAAAGGGTGTATTTTCCTCATACCTTGGTTCATAGAGGGGAGCAAGGTCTTTGAACTATGAGATTCTAGCTCTCCAAGAGTTCAAGTTGTAAATGACCATGGATAGCCTTCACCTCATCCCTTTAGCTAAACAGTGGGGAACTGGACCCAGAGAGATGAGCCACTCGCCCAAGGCAATACTGCAACTAAGGCTGCAAACCTGAGCCCATGCAGTGCCCCTGCACCCCTGCCCTGCCACTTCTCTCAGATCTCCCTGAGCCACCCAGGGGCCTTGGTCCAGCTGCTCTGGCCATGAACACATTTCCCCAGGGGATGGGTTTTCTGGAAGCTGGAAAGAGAGAGGGGTGTAATGAGGAGGAAAGAGTCCAGCAGGGAGAAAATGGGTTGCTTCAGGGGAAGAATTCTAAACAGATTGAGCTACAATGGAATCTCTGTTATTAGTAATTGTAGTATCATGAGGATACCCAGGACGATGGTGGTGATGATGGTGGTGATGATAATGTTCAGGGGAGGGGGAGAAGGAGGAGGATGAGAACTGGGCATCAAAGTCAAGTGGGTTCCTTGCTTTCTCTCCCAGATCAGGGTTTGTTTAGCCCATCATAAAAATCAGGGATGGTCCACGTGGAGCCTCAGTGGGTGGTGGTGCAGGCTGAGCCCTGCTCTAAGGTACCTGGCACAAGTGACTAGTGGGTGTTAACATTCAGCTCTGCTCCTTGAACCAAGTCATATCCTTTGCCCTCCGACTGAGTCATTCCCAGAGGAAGGGGTACCTTTTTACTAATTGTACAAAGAATCCATCTGTGTTAGTGGTGGCCTTGAACTGAAGCACACAGGGACACACACACAAGTTGGGTGTTGGGGAGGGACTGGATGTCCTATCTCATCTCTTTCTTTACCACCACCACCTTCTTCTCCTTCTTCTTCTCCTTCTCATTCCTCTTCCTCTTCTTCTTCCCCTACTCCTTCTAATTCTTTCTCTTTTTTTGCAGTATTAGGAGTGGAACCCAGGACCTCATGAATACTAGGCAAATATTGTTCGATCCTGTCCTGGCTGGGCAACATCCTGGAGCCAAAGAGTTGTGACCTGGAATCTATCCTGTGTTACTTACTTTCTTGTGATTTTTTTAAAAAAATATTTATTTATTTACTTTAGTTGTACACAATGCAATGCATTTATGTTTAAGTGGTGCTGAGGATTGAACCCGGGCTGCACACGTGCGAGGCGAGCACTCTGCCACTGAGCCACAACCCCAGCCCCTCTTGTGATTTTATGGTAGACCAATCACTTGATCTCTCTGAGCCTCAGTTCCTTTGTCTGGAGAATGGGGCAGGGATGGGAGGGTTAAATCAGATAACATGGTTAAAACACCTGGCACAGAGCAGGGGAAGATTCTCTCCCTCATTACTCTCCTCCCTCCCCCTGAGCAATGAACTTCTGTTCCACTTTTCTTTGGGGTCCAAGCTCCTCCCATGCCATACTCCCACCTGCTCAGGCATCAGAGATTGGGAAAGGAAAGAAGATTCAAATCACCCTTGGACAAACCTTTGGGCTCCTTCTGCTCTCTGAGACCTGAAGGTCTAGGCCAGGAACGCCCTGCCTGGCTGTGTGGAAAATTCCATTTGGGAGTAAAGGAGGCCTTGAGGTCTCTGGGCCTTTCCTTTCTTGGTATCTTCCCCCTCTCCAAGGCTGCTGAGAGGCGGGGGTGATGAATGGGGCCCTGCCTTCCCCTCACCACTTCTTTGATGAGAAGAAAGAAAAGTCCACCTGAGTCTCAAATCAAAAACAGGTGAATTGCCTGTAAGTCAGGCTGAGCCCTCGCTGGGGTCTGCAGGAAGGTTGAGGACTTAGGGGAGAAAAGGAGAATGTGATAAATCACACTGTCAGATAGGGGTGCTACCCTCCAGCTGTGGCAGGGACCATGGGCAGCCCCAGATCTGCCTCCCTCAGGATGACTGTGTGCCCATAACAGGATGGGACCAAGGACTCTCTCACACCCCACCCCAGCTGTGCCCCCGACTCCTACCTCGACTTCACCAGCCCAATGATGCCCCTTCAGGGTGGGGTACCCCCTCACCTACCTACTTACAGCCCCAGCATGGTTGCAGGGAGGTGAGTCCTTGGCATGCCACCACCCTGCTGTATGTACCTAGGCAAGTCTGACTCTCTCTGGACCTCAGCTGTATTTGTACCACAAAGTGGTTAGATTCTTTTAGAAGCTGAGACAAGGAAGGCAGACAATGGCTTTGCATTTGTACCCCAGGGGTAGAGCTAGAAGGTAGAGTGGGGACTGCAAGGATCCTGTACATTTGCATTGGACATATCTCTAACCCAAACAGCTTTCAGCACTGGTATTCTACACTGATATGCCCCACAAGGGCCACCCAGGCCCCCTAGAGTCAGTGAGCAGTTATACTAGAAGATTCCTTAGTACACTGACATTATGGCCCAAATCCAAACCTGGTCCCTCTCCCTGTGAAACACACAGACACAAGAGGTCCCTTTATGTTACACCAATGGTTCCTAGCTGTGTGTGTGTGTGTGTGTGTGTGTGTGTGTGTGTGTGTGTTCCTGGGGATTGAACCCTGGAGTCTGTACCCCTCAGCCACATCCCCAGGCCTTTTTATTTTTATTTTGAGACAGGGCCTTACTAAGTTGCTGAGGCTGGCCTCAAACTTGTAAGCCTCCTGCTTCAGCCTCCCCAGTAGCTGGACTGCAGGCATGTGCAACCCAGCCCAGCTTGATCCCTCACGTTTTAAAGATGGGCAGTGAGGACAGAAGGCAAATCTGGAAGAAGCACTGCTTAGGTCCTCTGGGACCTGGTTACCACTGAAAGATTAAAAAAAAAAAATAGGCAAAGGGCTGGGAAAGTCCTCAGAGCTCTACCTAGCTCTTCAGGGGCCAAAGGGAGCTCAAAGAGAGGATGGGAAAGGTCACAGTCAGGGCCAGACAAGACTCCAGGTCTCTAAATTCTAAATCTTCCTCCACTTCTGGGAGAAGTTACACTTGCTAAGTGAACTGAAGAGAGTTTCTGACCCAGAGCCTCCTCCAGTCTCAGATTCCAGCGGTGCCTGATGGTCCCTCCCTCCATGTCTCAACCCACAAAGGCTGAGACTGCCACAAGGCCTTGGTCCCAAAGCTGGAGTGGGCCTGCAGAGCCCCAGAAGCCAAGGCCCCTCCACCCTGACATCCTGACAAGCCCAGTGGGAGCAGCAAAGGAAGAAGGCAAAGGAGAGGGAAGGCAGAGGAGAGTGGAGAAAGAAGAGGGAGAAGAGAGGACAGAGAAGGGGAAGAGAAGGAGGAGTGAAAGTTGATAGGGAGAGGAAAGGCCATTGAACAAGGACTCAGGAAAAAGCCGAAGCAGGGCAAACCAGGGAATGGAGGGTGGGCAGGTAGGAGCCAGACACCCCCAGAAGCAACAAACCAAAGAGGAGAAGGAGGGAAAAGGGTGGACAGAGAAGAGGTCCCCAGCCCAGGGGTCTCCCCTCCCCACGTTTCACGAAGCTCCCCCAGGGGCAATGGGGGCGAATTGAAAATGAAACACCTCGTCCCCGGGCCCAGGGATGTGACCCTCAGCATAAGAGGATTAGGGAGGCTTCCAAGAGGAAATGGGGAGGGTGCCAGGAATGGGGGAACAATCGCGAACTCCTGCTCCTCTCCCCACCTCAAGCCGGGAGAAAGCGTGGCTCTGGGCGCACGGGAGCCATGGAGCGTCCGCGCCCTCTTGTGGCCATAGTCCTTAGCTCGTGTGGCACCAGCAACAGTCTGGAAAATAGGTGGGAGGGGTCCCCCAGTGGGGCTTTGAACCCCTGGAGAGGACAGATGTGAAGGAGACCCAGAGGATGGGCCAAAGCTGGAGGTTCCAAGGCAGGGGAATCCCAGCTGTTGCTCTCCCCCATCCTGGTGGCACAGTCAGGCCCTGCCATTCTGGCCTCTGCCTCTCTTCTGGGCCTCTGGGTACTTCCCATTTAACTTCCAGGGGCCTACCTCCCTAGGGCATGGGCATGTATGTGTGCTGTCTGTGTATGCACTTGTGAGCACGTGTGTATGCAGGGTGATCTTGTGCACAGTGAGGGGTGGGACCAGGCTTAGCTGGGAACTGAGTGGGAAAAGGTGCTTACCTGGAAGCCTCAGGAACCCTGGGTTCCAACTGGTTTCCATGTCTGTCTTGCTGTGCAATTTCAAGATTATCCTTGCCCTCTCTGGGACTCAGGCTCCCTATCTGTCGTCAGAAGGACTTGACCTTAATGACTTCTAAAGGTCTCTCCAGCTGGGACACAGTCATTTTATTATTCCAAAAGAGCTTGGAGAAGAAATGAGTCCAATGTGAAGGAGAGATATTAAGTACTCCACTGGGATCTTCAGACATGGTTTGTACAAACAATCCTGAGGACAGCCCACCTATCTCTCTGCCCTGGCTCCTCCTCCAGTGCCCTCACTGATGCTCCTGCTCCAGGTCTGCCCAGAGAGACCTATGGGTTCAAACTCAGGCCTGCTCAGTGGGACAGTGGTGCCTTCTCTTGATAAAGGGTTCATGGGCGAGAGGCCAGCCCCGATCTCTCTGCCCCACCATGATGGTGTTGCACGACTCTTCATGTGTCCATTCAGAGCCCAGGACCCCAGGCTGGTTGGAAAGTGCAAGGCCAGCAAGAACTCTTCAGTGAGCCCTGCCCAAGGCAGGAGACAGTCTGGAGATGGAGAAACCTGAGCCTGGCTGGGCTCCCCTAGAGAGGAGAGGAGGGAGAACAGGAGGTGAAGGGTACCTCAAGGAGACTGCCTGGCTCAGTGCCCTGAACATCACGAAGGAGAACAGAGGCCTGGGGGTGCGCATGGGGGGGGGGGGAGAGGCAGGGTCATCCTGCTAGATAAAAATGGAGCAGAAAGCAGTGTCTTCGGTGCTCCAGTTAGTTTGGTTCTTGAGTTTGTGTACTGCCTCCATTTTCTCACCTCCAGAATGGGGGTAAGAGCGCTCCTATGGCAGAGCTGTTCTGGGAATTAAATGAGTTAACATACAGAAGAAGCACTTCGAACATTTCCTGGCATCTAGTGACTGGTTGTTTTTATTTCTATTTTTAACTCCCAGGAAATCCTGTCCCAGAGGACACCAGTCTGAGGAATCCTGGAATGTTCTATCTGGCAAGATCCTTAAATCCTAAGACTTATAGGAATTGAACAGGTTCAAATTCTACTCCTCACCTGTTTCTACCCACTATGAATACAAATGAGTAGATTTAAGCTCAGAGAGGGGAAGAGACTTGCCTAAGATCACACAGCAAATCATGGCTCAGCCGAGGTTTCTTCACTGCCCTGCCAGACTCTCACTTTTTTAAAAATTTTATTTTGTGATGCTGGAAATGAAATCCAGGCCTTGCACATGCTAGGCAAGCACTCTACCAGTAAGCCACATTACCAGCCCATGACCCTTTGTCCTTCCCCAGATAGGTAGCCTCTGGTGTCCCTGCTTGCTGGTCCTGGCCCTGAATCTTAGATGGATCTTGGCAGTGTCCCAGTGGCTGGACCACAGCTCTGAGCCAAAGAGACTCTCCTTTGGTTTGTTAGAGGTCCAGTCTGGCATTGAGTTAGACTCCTTACTCCTGTATCCTTTGGAGTTAGAGTTTTTCCAGTTAGACAGAAACTTAGAGATCACTTGGTCCCCCAGCATCCCCTCGTATCTGCCATCTGCCATCACCACCTTCCTGATGGACACCTTCTTCCATCTCTGTACCCTTCAATCCCTTCCCCAACCTCCCACCCTTGACTCTGCTTTTTCATGCAGGTATTTAACCCCAAATAACCTAGACCATCCCTGGCCTCTTGTCCCATTTCCCTGGGGGCTGGCTGTATCTGGCTGAAAAGCTTGCTTGGCCTGCTGATTGACATTGAACAAGACAACTGGGGAAACAGAGTCATCAATCCTGTTCAGCTCAGCACCCAGCTGGCCCTCCTGCCTCGCTACCACTCTACCAAACCAGCCTCTATGCCAGATTTTGCCTTTTCCCAGTTTCAGCTTAGAGTGGCCAAGGGTAACAAGCCTGAATACCCTTCCCAGGGACTCAGGCAGGACCCCAGATCCCTGGGGAAGGAGGCCTCAGGCCACCAAAATCAGGGCCTGAGTTACTGGAGGAGCCCCCTCATCCTTCCAGCACAGCTCCCTCCCTCCCTGCAACCCAGCTTGGGCTGGCCTATTCCCTAGTGCCTGGGCTAGACCTGTTTCCAATGATTCACGTCTATGCATTCCCACCTCGCCCCTGGGAGCCAGCTCTGCACTCTTAATAGATCTTACGGTTAAGAAGTTTTTTCCTGCTACTCAGCGTTAGTGCTTAAAGTGCAGTTACACTCTGAAAATTGACCATAAAATGACACCATGGGGTCCACATTTATCCTCCAGCCACAATTCCAGACCAGCTTGGTTCAGTTTTCAGGTTGAAAAATGGCTTTGGGGGGCTTCAAACTCCACCCAAGTCCTAAATCTGCCTCGGTACTTCCCCCTTAGTGGCGCCTCCCTCTCCCAGGCCAGGGAAGAGGCAGGCCCTTGGACTGTTGAGGTGGCAAGCTAGGCCCAGCTCAGCTTGCCCGGCTTCCTGCCAGATCTGAGTGGAGATGGGGAAAACTGTGGGAGTGTGAGGGTCTCCCCTGGGTATAGGCGAAGAAGGGCCCAGCCTGCTCAGGAAGCTCTGAGGCCTTGAAAGAGCCCCTCTTGTGAGGTGAGGGACCAAGAATGAGCTTTCCCCACCCTCTATCCTTGTCCTACTGTTAAGGCTAGAGACAAGGCTGAAAGAGAGAGCCTCTTCAGGCCAGAACACTCAGCAAGACCTGTGGGGGTCTATGGAGGCTCTCCTGCCCATTCCCCTGCCTTGAGGCAAGAGCAACCCTCCATTCTGTCACTAATGTCTGCTTAGTGAAATTTGGTGTTGTGTTCAGCGTGCTATTCCTCAACCATTTGACCAGTCCATTTAGTGCTAAGGGCTGGACCCAGAGTCACCCTGTGTCAGACCTTCCTTTCAGGGTGACCCTGTTGCAAGTCAGGATATGAAGGCACCTAGTGGCCAGGTGCAGTGGTGCACACCTGTAATCCCAGTGGCTTGGGAGGCTGAAGCATGAGGATCTTGAGTTTCAAAACCATCCTCAGTAACTTAGTGAGGCGCTAAGCAACTCAGTGAAACCCTGTCTCTAAATAAAATACAAAATAAGGCTGGGGATGTGGCTCAGTGGTTGAGTGCCCCTGAGTTCAATCCCCAGTAACCCCCCCAGCAAAAAAAAAAAAAAAGAAGGCACCTGGTGATATGAACATGGGGGCCACAGACTTTCAGGCTGAGTGCCATGATGGCTCTTGAGGTTCTTGGCTGCTGCCAGGCACTCACACTAAAGTTCAGGCCGGTTGCCTGGAGGAGGACCCTCTCTGTGTTTTTCCCTCCTGTTTACTCTAACAAGCCTGGTTATCTGGTTCCCAAGCCCACAGCAAATTAGAAGCAGTAAATCAGAAGGAGGGCAGAGGGGCTGCTGGAAGCCGGCACACTAAAAGTGTCAAGAAGTGAGAGCTGACAGCCTGACAGCAGGGGAGTAGACAGCAAACTAGTAAAACAGAAAACAACCCCAGCCAGGTACAAGGGCTCAAAGAAAGCAAACAAGCAGGGGCCATTTAGTGGAAGGGAGACAGCCCAGAGGAGATGGCCACAGCACAGTGCCCATGATGGAGGGGGACTAATGAGGACAGCCCCAAACCTCAGAAAGAGGAGGCAGGGAAGACAAGGAATATGTTTCCTAAGCATTTCCATCAAAATGAGTCATTTGAGCTGGGTATGGAGGTGCGCACCTGTAGTCCCAGCTACTCAGGAGGCTAAGGTGGGAGGATGGCTGGAGCCTAGGAGTTTGAGTTCAGCCTGGATAACAAAGTGAGATCTTGTCTCAGAAAAAAAAAATAGTGCTGGGTGCAGTGGCACATGTCTGTAATCCCAGTGGCTTGGGAGGCTGAGGCAGGAGGATCACAAGTTCAAAGCCAGCCTCAGCAAGAAACAAGGTGCTAATCAATTCAGTGAGACCCTGTCTCTAAATAAAATACAAAATAGAGCTGGGGGTGTGGGTTAGTGGTTAAGAGTCCCTGGGTTCAATCTCCAGTACTCCCAAAAAAGTTATTCATAAAACATACTTACTTCCTGTCCATAGGACCCCAGGCAAGGCAATTTACCTCTCTGAATCTTAGCCATTTCCTTTGTAACATGTTGAAAAGGATATCTGTCTTGCAGGGCTAAGAAGATTAAATGGAGGAAAGCAAAGCCTGACTGTCCAGGCCCCAGTGCATAGTAGAGGCTTACTAGGTACTCCATCTTTCTCCTTGCAGCTTTCCTGGAGTTCTGAAAATCATGGCTCAGCCTGTCTCTCAAAGCTCTCCCCTGTGGTGGAGCCACAACACAGGGGCTTTTGCTCTTAGCCTGTTTGGTGGGGACAATGGAGATAAGAGGTGACGCTGCTCTGGGCAGGTCTGGTGTGTCTCAGTAGGTGGGGAAGGAGGAGGGCTCAGGGCTGTAGGAATAAGAGGTTTGAGACCTACATGTCAGTAATCTCAGAAGCTCTGGAGGCTGAAGCAGGAGGATCACAAGTTCAAAGCCAGCCTCAGCAACTTAGCGAGTCCCTAGGCAACTCAGTAAGACCCTGTCTCTAAATAAAATACAAAATAAGTCTGGGGATGTGGCTTAAGTGCCCCTGAATTCAATCCATGGTACAAAAAAAAAAAAAAAAAAAAAAGTGAGGTTTGGGGCCAAGATGTTGGGAGAGGCCAAGAAACTCCCTCTGTCTCTGCTTCTTCCTCTGATCTCTACAGTCTTCCTCTTTATTAGCGGCTCCCTAGCCTTCATGATGCCAGTCAAGGGTACTCGGTACTCAAGCCAGGAAAGGTAAGGAGGGGCCCACCTCTGGGATGGGTTAGGGGTCAGGTGTCAGCAAATGTCATGGAAAAAGCACCTGCTGTATAAGCAAATCTGGCTGTGGTGGTGTGGAGGCATAACCAGTATCTCCAGGCAGATTTGTCCATCTGGTACGGGCTGGCCTGGGCATTGGTATTCTGGGGACATGCGGAATACGGTCCCTCTTCTCAGAACCCAGCTTCAAACTCTGTCTTGTTGTCTTCAGTGAATCCCCTCCCCCTCTGTACCATTTAGGTGGGGATCAAAAGAGAGGAAGGCGCCGGGCGCAGTGGCGCACGCCTGTAATCCCAGCACTTTGGGAGGCTGAGGCAGGAGGATCGCGAGTTCAAAGCCAGCCTCAGCAATGGCGAGGCACTTAGCAACTCAGTGAGACCCTGTCGCTAAATAAAATACAAAAAAGGTCTGGGGATGTGACCCAGTGGTTGAGTGCCCCTGAGTCCAATCCCCGGTACCACAAAAAAAAAAAAAAAAAAAAAAAGAGAGAGAGAGAGAGAGAGAGGAAGGCTTCTGCAGCCAGCTGTATCTCATCCAAGAGACAAAGGTGACATTCATGAAACTGAGAAAAGAGCACTAAGTTTCTAATGAAGTCAGGTCTGGTTCAAATGTCATCTTCTGAGCTTCAGTTCTCCAAAGAATGTGGACTTTGGGACAGACATACCTGGGTTCAAATCACAACTTAACCACCTCTTCTATAACTCTGGGCATGTCACTTTTCTCTTTCAACATCATATTTCTTTTCCTGCCTCATAGAATTGCTGAAGAAAATACACGAGTAAGAGAACTTTGCCTGGTGTCTGAGTGTAATACATACTTGACGAATGGCATCAGTCTATAAATAGGCTGCTGTGTAGAGTGCCATCTTACATGGACTCATGGACTCCTCAAGCAGTCCTATGAAGTAGGTTTCTTTCTTTCTTTCTTTCTTGTATTGGGGATTGAACCCAAGGCCTTATGCATGCTACTCAAAGACCTGTACCACTGAGCTACATCCCCAGCCCAATAGGTATGGTTATTATCATCCTCGCTTGGAGGATGCGGACACTAACATTCTGAAGGTAGAAATGACTTACTTCATGCCCCATAACTAGAAAGCAGCAGAAGTAGGATTCAAACTCAGGCAGCATGACTCCAAAGCTTTTTCCAGCTATGCCAAGATGAGGATTTATTAGACAAATGGAGGTCAAAGTGCTTTATCAACTCAAGACTTCTGTGTTATATGAGGGGTGGGTGTTGTTTTTATCTATGAATCATGTTAGCAGCTAGGCCCCAGAGACCCCCTGGGCATTAGGCTGCTGAGTAAGACCCTGTGAGTCCTGAGGCTCTGGACCATCTCTTCCAGGCCTCCTACATCCTGAGTTATTGATAATCCATGTTCCTCTGGGTTCCAGGCTTTGTGTGTGAAGCTTCTGGATTGTCACCCCATCCCCACCAAGCTTGGGACCTAAGCTTGTGGAGGAAGGCGGCTCAGCACCCCTGCAGCTGCCAGAAGGGGACATCAAAGGGGCAGCACGTGGGGGAAGCGGCTCCCTGCCTTGTTTTTCGAGCTTGTGGGTTTTGTGGTGCACATCAAGCATCTAAAAAAGAGACAAAGACTGGCAAGCAGGCATGCCAAGGAGCTGGTGGGCTGGGAGAAGCATGGGGAGGGGCAGTGGGGAAGGAAGGAGGAGGGTGACAGGAAAATGTGGCAAAGGCCCTGAGGGAAGGAGGGAGGGAGGAAAGAAGTGGCTTTGGTGTGGGCGGCTGGGAGCGCTTGCTCCTTGTGTTACGATGCTGGGTGGGGTACGGTGGGGGGCTTCTGGAACAAGGCCCTTGCAGGGCTGGGTACTTACCATCAGTCTGCTGGAAGGTTGTGGGCCACCACTGTTTGATATTTCTTTAATTCATTCATTCATGCATAAATGCATTCATTCATATATTCACCCATCAGCCACTCACTGAACCAACAAGTATGTAATAGTGGTTTCAAGAGTTTTGGGGGCTGGGGTTGGGGCTCAGTGGTAGAGCACTTGCCTAGCATGTGTGAGGCACTGGGTTTGATCCTCAGCACCACATACAAAAACAAATAAATGAAATAAACGTATAAAAATACAATATCATGTTTAAAAAAAAAAAGAGTTCTGGCTCATTCCTGTAATCCCAACTGCTTATAAGGCTGAGAGAGGAGGATTACAAGTTCAAGATCAACTTCTGTAACTTAGTCCCTGTCTCAAAATAAAATTTCAGAAAAGGCTGGAGATGTAACTCAGTGGCAGAGCATCCCTGAGTTCAATCTCCAGTATAGCAAAATAATAATAATAATAATAATTAAAGAAATAAATAATAATTGAACTCAGGAATAAGACTGCCTGCATTAAATTCTGGCTATACTTTTTATTGGCTGTGTGACCTGGGTTGGACTGTTCCCCCTCTGATGACTCAGTATCTGCATCTGTAAAATGGGTATAATAATAGTATTTAGAGGATGGTTTTGAGGATGCAATGAATTATTCCATGTAAAGTTCTTAGATGCCTGGAACATAGTAAATTTTCAGTAAACACTGCGTGTATGGCTCAGTTGTAGGGGGCTTGCCTAGTATACTTGGAGATCCTGGGTTCCATTGCCAGCAGTACACACAGAAGAAAAAAATGACATTAGTTCCATGTGTTCATATGAGTGCAGGCAGGAGTGTGTGTGCGCACACACACACGCACACACACGACTTGCCAGACCTTGTTTTAGGCATTAGGAACATAGGAGTACCACATCAAATGGTCCCCGCCTTCATGGAACTGACATTTGGCCTTAAACTGACCCTTTGCGGGAGGCCTTGCTGTTCTTTCTAGAATCGTTCTAAATAGCCAGAAGGAGAATGAGTGTTCAAACTGGCGATGCAGGGCCCAGAACACAGCCTCTGTTTCTCTCTATTATGTTTTCCTCAATGGGTATAGGCCAAGCCTGTTAGCTACACCTTTCTCCACCATCCTGAGAGGAACTAGGCCCTAAGCTCAGACAGATGGTGTGAACAGAATAGACTTCATCACTAGCTGACTTCTTGAATACTTCCAGGTGGAATGGCAGGAGACATTAGAGTTATTCAAGGAAGTACACTGGGAAAGAATACCAGTCTAAATCTTTCTCTCTTTCCAATTTTGACATTCATCTCCCCTCCAAGGCCTCTTCAGATCCCCTTGGTGCCATAGGCCTAATGCTGAGACGGGTCAGCTGAAGTGCCAGCAAATGGGCCCACTCCAGAGCCCATAGGCCTGCACTGTTCCACATGAAGGGATTTTTGTTCATTACCACCCTAACTCATTAGAGCAGCGCCAGGCCCAGGAGGACGAAGGGAGAGAGCTGTGCAAATTAATGAGCGACCAAATTAAACATGTTCCCTCAGCCAGCAAGCTGTTCCAGTTGATCAGCTGAGGACTTGGGATTTGAAAATGGGAAGTCCCTGCCCATGGGTCAGAGACCTTAAGGCAGCCACCTTCTCCTGTTCCTAAGGCAGCCTGGCAGAAGTCAGGTCCAAATCTAGCAAATAAGTATGCAGGGCATGCACTTAAAAATCTGCATTTCAGAAACACAATTATTTTTAGTACAAGTATAGCCCATGCAATATTTGGGACATACTTATACTAAAAAAGTATTCATTGCTTATCTCAAATTCAGATTTAACTGAGCATCCTGTATTGTATCTGGAAGTCCTAGTTTGGAGGGCCCTGAGGTGCCAGGAGCTGGAGTACAGACCTAAGTGGGAATAGGGACAGCAACTCAAGTTCAAGGACTAAGAAAATGACTCCTCCCATGCAAAGGGTTTAATAATTCTCTTTAATCTCTGAGGATCCTTGTGCCCTTGAGGACTTTTAGGGGGCAATGAGGTGCTATTAAAAGGTCCTGCCTTGCTGGGCACAGTGGTGCACACTTTTTTTTTAATTTTTTTTTGTGGTACCGGGATTGAACTCAGGGGTACTCAACCACTGAGTCACATCCCCAGCCCTTTTTTGTATTTTATTTAGAGACAGGGTCTCACTGAGTTGCTAAGTGCCTCGCCATTGCTGAGGCTGGCTTTGAACTCGCGATCCTCCTGCCTCAGCCTCCCAAAGTGCTGGGATTACAGGCATGCACTATCGCGCCTGGCAGTGGTGCACACTTCTAATGCCAGCAACTCAGGCAGGCGGATCACAAGTTTGAGGTCCTGTCTCAAAAATAAAAAGGGCTAGAGATGTGGCTCAGTGGTAGAGTGCCCCTGGTTCAATCCTCAGTACCCAAAACAAAACAAAACAACAACAAAACCCCAACAAAACAAACAAACACAACAAGCAAAGGGCCCCTGCCTGGACTGGGAGGCAGGACACATGAAGGCAAGTCCCACTACCGCTCTAGTCTCACTGGATGATCCTGGGACTGTTTCCCCTGCAAAGTGAGGTGTGGAGGCCCTACCAGTGCTGGTTCTGCCAGTCAGAAATGCCTCTGTGTAGCAGGAGGGAACACAGAGAGACTGTTCATCACCACTCCATTCCCCCACCAAGGACAGGCTCAGTGACACTAATGCTGGGCATAGCAAGAAGCATGGCATCTACTACAAGAGATGGCGTTTGTGTCTGCTGCTCACCTTTCCCCAGGGAGGGCCTTAATCGTAATATCACTCAGCATGGCAGGGAACAAGTTGTATCCACTTCAGAGATGGGGAAAAAGAAGTCCTAAAAAATTCCTGGATCAGCAAAACTAGGACTTTGGGCTTCCTCAGGAATCACATCCCTCCTTCCTCCCTCTGGGTGGATCCAGATGGGGTGGCAGCCCTGCCCCACGTGGGCGCCTCTGTTGTCATTGATGTCACCAGAAAGGCAGCTTGGAAGGAACAACCAGCTGCTCCCCAGCCCCTCCCCCTTGTCAGTGGGAAGAGAGCTTAGGGTTAGACATATTGTCATGCCAGATGTGGATTTGGGTTCTAATTCACTTCTCTTTTTTCTCCCTGAGGTATAAATCCTTTAAGTCTTTCATTTTGCTTCCTGAGGAAGGGAAACACATGGGCTGGAGAGTGGATGGGGTTTCTCTGTTTTTGCTTCCAGCTGCCATAGCCAGGCTCCCCGGGCCCAGCCCCAATCCCAGATCCACCTTCCATCACATCCAGTCTCTACCAGTGCCACCCTGCCTGCACCCTGCCCCCCACCCCAGCTCCCACAGGGTACATTCAGAGAAGGGCCCTGGGCTGTAACAAGGACAAAGACTCACAAGCTTCTCTCTAAGAGGCAAGGCTCTCCTTTCTGTTTTTCATGGAACACCCTCCTTCTCCATCAGAGCACCCACACAAGCAAGTCCTTGCTGGTGACTGACTCACTGACCACAATTGAAAAACACATAATAATCATGGCTTGTTTCTGCATGTTAGGGCTGAGTGGGACCAGATAGATCATTGAGTCCAACTCTCTATGACAAATGGAGAAACTGAGGCCCAGGGAGATAAGGGACTTCAAAACTCACACGTTCAACACCAACCAAGTACCATGTAAACTCAATGAGCGAGGCCCAGTGAGCCTTATTTAACAGACAAGGAAACTGAGGGCTTCTGAGCATAACAGGCTTGTCTAAGGCCTCCCAGCAGGGAAGGGTCTAAGTCAAGATTTGAGTTCTGGATTCTGTTCCTCAAAAGCACATATTCTTGCTGTCACTAGGATGCTGTCTGCATTTAGCAAGGTGTGCTAGGCAGGATTCCAAATGAATGATGCTTTGCTCTGGTCTGCAGGACAGTGTGCACCTGATAGCCAGTTGTTGGCTACAGGAAAAAATGTCTTCACTTTTCCCTCATAAAATTCTCCTCACCAGCTCTACCTCTCCCAGGCCAGGAAGTCCCTCCTGAAGTCTGACCCCATTCTCCAGCACTGTAGCCTATTGTCTTTGCCCTGTGGAAAGAATCTGACAATTTATTGATTTATTTATTCATTGGTAGTACTGGGGATGGAGCCCATGACCTCATGCATGCTAGTCAAGCTCTCTAACACTGAGCTATATCCTTAGCCCAACCTCTTTCTTTTGTAAATCACTGTCATTTAGGTGAAATCATTTAGGCCCCACTCTGGGTGACTGGCAGCAGCCCTAGTTTACACTTGAAGAAACTTGAAGTTCATTGCTGTCACTCATGCAGGGCCTTGAACCTAGGTCATCTGATTGATTCATTCCCTGGGTGTCCTTTTTTTTTTTCCCATCTCTCAGACACCTCAACTCCAGTCCCCATAGGAATTCCAGGCATGAAAATAACAGGTGGCATTTGTCCAAAGGCCACTTCCTGATGCTAATCCTCCACACTGTGCTCCTCAGCCTCCCCTGTGGATCTGTCACAGCCCTACCCCATCCCTTGGTTAGGAGCTAGGTCAATCTCCCATTAATTGAGTCCTGTGCCTCAGGTGATCCAACCTGGAACACCCTTGTGATCCTGGGAGAATGGCTGGCAGCGTAGGGCTGGGCCAATCCTCTTAACTAACATAGTCTCTATCAGTTTCCAAATGTCATCTAGGCTGGCAGGGGAGCTCAGGTGGGAATTTCCACCTCTCAGATCCCTACCCCTTCTCCCATCAGCAGTGGGTTATGAACAGAGGCAGACAGAGATGCGGACAAGGATGGGGAGAGACTGAGGAGAGGGGAGAGGAAGGGGAGGAGAAGGAAGAACAGAAAAGAGAAGGAGATACACAAGAACGGCAATAGAGATGAGAAGGATAGACATAGCATCTGTCACTGCATTGTCCTCAAGGCCAACTCAGCTGATCTGACAAACAGATAAGTTCCCTCAAGGAAGAGGGGCTCCTTGTAGCATCACCAGAACCTACCAGAGTGCCTGACATACTCAACACATGATTGCTCATTTGAAGGAATAAATGAAAGCCCGTCTGGCCTCACCAGCTGTCCCCATCCCGACCTAGCTTCCTCTGAGCTCCAGATCCATACTGAGGAACTGCACCCTCTTCACATGGCACCTGGCATGGTCTGCCTCCCAGCATCAGCTCTCTTCCCATGTGCTAATGTCATGGATTCCTACTGCTGGAGCTGGCAAAGTCCTAGCCCAACCCAGGCCCATTCCTCAAGGTGCAGCTGGGGCCACTGAGACCCAGAACCAGGAAGGGGCTTTCATGGTGTCATTCCGTCGAGCTGGAAGGAGAAGGCTAGAATCTGGTGCACCCCCAGGTTCAGTGAACTGTCTCCATGTCTCCGGACCTCTCCAGTGAGCCCACACGTAGCTGTGCTGTGGGTGAGGTCTGAGAGTTTTGTTCTGTAGGAGAAGAGATGATAACTCCCTGTCCTCACAGTCTGGTGGGCAGCCCTGGCCAGCTGGGTGCTCAGCTTCCAAGGGAAGACTGCAGGGAGGATGGTTCCTAGGCGTTCCTCCCCAATGACCTGTGGATGGGGACTGGGGAACAAAGGAAATGGCCATCAGGATCCAGACCCTGGTCCAATCATTCCATGCATTCACCTTATCTCCCTTTGCTGGTCATTATGGGGTCCCAGTTCCCTCTAGGGTTGAAGCTCTAAATTTGGACTCTGATAGATCTGGATCTTGAACTCCCTAGCTCCAAGTTCCTTCCCCTCTCCCAGCCTCAGTTTCCTTGTCAGTTAACATAGGGCCAACTACAATCCCTACCTCCTACAATTGTGTGCCAGCTAAAGGGGATCATGCACATCCTGAGAATCTAATGGCTCACGCCTGGGACTAACTGAACAGTCAATGAATTTGTGTAATTATAGTGCCCTCCTTCACCATGCTGTGGCCCCCAGATCCTCTCATCTCAGTGACTTCTTGTATGATCCTGGAGCACCCTATAGCTCCCTCACGCTGCTGAGAGGCAGGTTCTGGTTCCAGATCCTCCAGGTCCCCTTGCACTCTTAGTGCGACCTTGGGCAACTCATTTTATTTCATTTCCCTTATCCTTCCAAAGCCTCTCATGATGTCTTCAGATATGTCAAGAGGTCTCTGTCTCCTTCCAGGTTTAATATTGCATTTCTACAAACTATCTTCTTGTGTAGGGCCAGGTCAGTCTAGAATTGGGCCTAGATCCTTGTGTGTCCTTGTGTGTGTGTGTGTGTGTGTGTGTGTGTGTGTGTGTGTGTGTGTGTATGTGTGTATGAGAGAGAGAGAGAGAGCACACAAGAGATGGGGATGGGAGAAGCATACTCCTGGGAGAAGGCTGTGCAGTTCCAAACTTCCTCTTTCTCTCAGGCCAGTTTCTCTCCTACCAGGCAAGGATCCTGCGGTCAGTTGTGATCCAACATCCACAGTAAAGTCTGACTGCTTCCTGCCCAACCAAAGCACTGTGGGTCTTGTTCTTTGGACTCTACCAGGCCAACGTTTTGTACAATTCGAGCAGTGCCATCCCCTTGACTCCTCCTCCCAGCCCTTCAGACCTTGCTCCCATCTCTTCTGCCTCTAACTTTGGGCCTCTATCTGAATCCCCAGTACCCACCACACATACATGCCCCCTACAGCCAACTCAACTTTTGTCCCTCTCCTTTTTATCTTATCTCCCACAACAGATCCCTGATGACTCATTCCTCCTCCCAAATGTCTTAGGTCCTTGGATACTTGCTGTGTGATCCTGAACAACCTCCTCCTCCTCCTTCTCCCCCCCTCCTCCTCCTCCTCCTTCATGTTCTTCTTCCTCTCTCTCTCTCTCTCTCTCACACACACACACACACACACACATACACACACACTCCCTGGACCCATGTAAAATAAGGGTAATTGGTCAGTTGTTGTGGCATATGCCTATAATCCCAGCATCTCAGGAGGCTGAGGCAGGAGGATCCCAGGCTTGAAGCCAGCCTCAGCAACTTAGTGAGGCCCTAAGCAACCTAGTGAGACCCTGCCTCTAAACAAAAAAACAAAAAGGGCTGGGGATATGGCTCAGTGGTTAAGCACCCTTAGGTTCAATCCCCAGTACCTGACCCCCAAATGAGTGTAATCATACCTCTTACCTGCTGATGTCACTGCAGCCTCCACCATACTCCACATAAAGGAGAAGAAATGGGTTATACAGTCCTGGCCACTGGGTCTGATCCTGGCTGGCAGAGTACCATGTGACTAGAGACTCCTGGCAGAGACTTAGATTCAACAGAAGCGATCCACCCTTGGGCCCCAGAGTCCCCTCTGTGGGATCCCCACCAGGATGGAGATTCCTCAGGATGACTTAAGTCTCCCTCTTCCCTTCTCAACTGCTCATACAGAGATAAAACAGAGACATCGTGTGGGTCCCCCCATCCCTGGTCTGCTCCCCAACTGTAAATTTGCAAAAAAAAGTCCTTTCTGAGGGATCTTCTGGGGCCCAGGGCTGGGGTGGGGCCAGGGCCTGTGGCCAGCCAGGTGGCTTCCATTAGGTATCGGCCAGTCCAGGACAGCAGAGCCGCTAATCCCAAGGTTTATGGGGCAGTCCCACTCGCCAAGGCGCAAGAGTGCAAAAAGCAAAAATGGAATTTCCAAATCCTACAGAGTTTTTCCTTTCTTTTCCTACTGCACCCCATTCCCCGGGCTTTCCTTTTCATTCCTTGTTTCTGTCTTTCTCACCCTCTGAATCTTACAGTGTCTAAGTCTTGGAACTCTGCTCTCAGCTGGGCCTGTGGGCTCTCAGATTGCCTCCCTCCCCTTCCTCTCCAACTTTCTCCATCTCAGTCTTTCGCTTCCTTTTCTCTGTCTTCACAGAGACCTTTTCAGTATGTAGCTTTGGATGGAGTATGGAGTATGAAGTATGGAGTTAATATGGGGTATGGAGCATTTGGAACACCATTCTTGTTCTTGGGTTCTTCCTCTGGTCTCCTTCCTCCCTACTTAGGGCCCTTCATTGTCCTCTTCCTTTTTTTGCTCTCTAGCCTGGGCTGCCGCTTCCTCCTGGGCGGCATCAGGGCTGTGATGTGCAATATGGGGAGCAGATGTGGGATGCCCTGCACGCCCCCCGCCCCTTGCTTCTTCTCCCACAGAGGAGGCTCATGGCAGGCTGGAGCTGGTGGTTGGGCAGACGTTCGGTGTGAGCCCTCCCAGGCTGGGCCTTGCCAAACACACACATACTTAGCCTATCCTGCTGCACTAGCCTCAGCATGGGGTTTTGATTGACAACAGGAAAGAAAGTAAAACACATAAAAGAGAAAAAATGCAGTCACCCAGCTATTGAATGCAGGCAGACCAGGGAGCAAGTGGCCTGCAGCTGCTTGGGCTTGGAGGGTGCTGGATGGACAGGGGCACACACGGAAAAGAGAGAAGGTATTGGGAATCTGAAGCAGATTCTGCTTCAGGTTCTGAAGCAGATGAGACCAGGTGCCAGACTGAATGTTCACTTGCCCTGGGACTCAGATGAGGAGGCAGAATCCCGGAGAGATCAAGTGACTTCCTCAAGTCCATCTCTCCCAAAGTATCCATCACTCCTCCTTCTAAAGGACTCTCCTGTCACTGCCCTGCTCCCTGGGTTCCTTCCCTGTCCTCTGCAGGCTGCCCCATTGGCATAGCAAACTGCCTAGATAAGGCTGGTCACCAGGCAGCTTATGTCTTTTTTCCCCTTACTTTTTTAATTGGTGCATTATAGTTGTACATAATGGCAGGATTTGTTGCTACATATTCTTCATGCATACAATATATCAACAGAATTTGGCCAATACCATTTCCCCTTTTCCTTACCTCCTTCCTCCCTCATCCCTTTCCTCTATTCTACTCATCTCCCTTCAATTTTTATGAGATCCCCCCTTTTTCTTCCTTTTTCCTCTCTAGCTTCCAAATATGAGAATAAATATACAACTCTTGACCTTCTGAGTTTGTCTTAATTTGCTTAACATAATGTTCTCAAGGTCCATCCATTTTCCCGCAAATGACATACTTTCATTTTTCTTTTTGGCTGAATAAAACTCCATGTGTATATATACCATATTTTCTTTATCCATTCATCCATCATAGACAAGTAAGCTGGTTCCATAGTTTGGCTATAGTGAATTGTGCTGCTATAAACATGGGTATGTATGTATCACTGTAGTATGCTCACTTTAATTCCTTAGGACAAATACCGAGGAATGATATAGCTGGGTTAGGATGGTTTGAATCCTAGACTTTTGAGGAATCTCCATACTGATTTCCATAGTGGTTTTACTAATTTACAATCCCACCAACAGTGTAAAAGTGTTTATTTTTTCTCTTTTTCTTTTTTTGGGGGGGGGTATTGGGGATTAAACCCAGGGGTACTTTACCACTGAGCTACATCCTCAGCCCTTTTTATTTTTTATTTGAGAGAGGGTCTCACCAAGTTACTTAGGGCTTTACTAAGTTGCTGAAACTGGCCTCAAACTTGCAATCCTCCTGCCTCAGACTCCAAAATCTCTGGAATTACAGGGAGCACAGGCGTGTGTCACTGTGCCCAGCTATTATTTGTATTCTTAAAGAGACTTCCGTTCTAACTTTTTTTGTGTGTGTGGTGCTGGGGATTGAACCCAGGGTCTTGTGCATGCAAGGCAAGCACTCTACCAACTGAGCTATATTTCCAGCCCTTCAGTGTAGTTTTCATTTGCATTTTCCTTATTGCTAATGATGTTGAATATTTTTCAACATATTTCTTGGCCATTTGTATTTCTTCTTTTGAGAAGTGTCCATTTAATTCATTTGCCCATTTATTTATTGGGTTTTTTTTTTTTTTGGTATGAAGTTTTTGAGTTCTTTATATATTCTAGATACTAACTCTCTGTTAGAAGAGTAGCTAGCAAAAATTTTTCTCCCATTCTGTGGGTTCTATCGTCATATTTCTAGTTGTTTCCTTGGCTGTGCAGAAGCTTCTTTAAAAATGCTTTTTTTTTAAGTTGTAGATGGACACAATACCTTTATTTTAATGTGGTGCTGAGGATGGAACCCAGTGCATCACATGTGCTAGGTAAGCACTCTAACACTGAGCCACAGACACATCCCTGTGCAGAAGATTTTTAATTTGATGCCATCCCATCCCATATATTATCTTGGCATTATTTCCTGAGGTTAGGGATCCTATTGAGAAAGATGTTGCCTGTGTCTATATGCTGGAATGTTGACCCTACATTTTTTTTTTCCTAGGATCTGCATAGTTTCTGGTCTAATTCCTAGGTCTTTGATCCAGTTTGAGTTGTTTCATGCAGGGTGAGAGATCAGGGTGTAGTCTCATTCTTCTACATATGGATAACCAGTTTTCCCAGCACCATTTGTTTAAAAAGGCAGGACAGCCTACATCTTGATCGTTGCTCAAGGGTTGGTTCACTTCCAGGGTTCCCCTGTTCTTCTATCAGCAGGTCCCACATCAGGCCACATTCTTTGGGGTCACAATAGCCTCTGCTCTAGTCCCAGGGCAAAGCTGCACACACTCTTGGCTCTGTTTGCTTCTGGATCCATAAGCTCCCTCACAGACTGGGTTTGAGGCCCAGAACTTAGCATCTGCTGAATTTTCTGAACCTACCTCAGTAGTGTCATTGGTCTTCTTGTAGGCCACTCAACACACCTGTCCTGAATCAGCCTCTTCTCTGCAACTCTACCCTAAACCTCTGCACCACCCATTAACCCTCCCACAGGTCTCCACCTGGATTCTACACCCAACCTGTCTCACAGCTGGCCTCTTCTCCTTGTCCCTTTGATCCATTTTCCTGGTCAGACTTTGCTGTCAGGCACCTTTTCCCTGTTTTCCAGATGAAGAAACCTGTAGAAAGGAAGGCAGTAGACCCAGGCATAAGTACCTCCAGATCCAGGTTGTAGCCATCACAGGAGATTGAAATTGTATCCCAAAGCTCCTAGGATCAAGCTTCACCCTAAGACCATCTTGAGCCCAAGGGGTACACCATGTCAGCCAACCTTGTTATACAGTTAACAGACTTTGACCCCCAAAGTGACTAGTGCTAGGAACTGACTTTCTCTGTAGCAACACAGCAGGCATCTGGCACTGGGGCCCCAGAATGATAGAACACAGGTCCTTCCTCTTGCCATCCATTCCCTCCCTGCCACAGTACCATGTCCTTACACAGCACCTTTGCCCCACTGTACCTGTACACGGTCACGTCCTTTTATTATTATGCCAGTCTTACAGAGAAGGAAAAGGTGAGGACTAGGGAGGGAGAGTAATTTGCTGGAGGCCACACAGCTCTATAGCCCCCTACCACTCCCACACTGAGCTCCAGTGAGACAGTTCCTTAGGTGTTAGACCCTTTGATAGAAGCAAACAAGGAGAAAAATCCAGCACTATCCCCGAGGAAGGGAAGGCAGTGAAGAGAGCCTGGAGGTAAACATAGCTCCTTGGGAGCTGGTTCTCCAGCTTCCATGCATCCATCCACCACCACCCAGGCATCTCCCCTCCCCCACTACTCTCCACTGGCCTAAAGCCCATCCAGGCTCAGAAAAATGGACAACAACATCACAGCCCTGCCAATCATCTCACATTTCTCTAATAGTGGAGGAAAGGGGACTACAGTTTTCTGGAAGTGTTGGGGAATGATGGTAGGGAATTTAGGAATTGAGGAGGTTTGACTGAATAAAAGGAGAGTTAGTTCTGAGCCTTGATTTATTGGGAAGGAGAAGAAGATGGGCATCTGAAGGGAAAAAAGCCACCCATTTGCCCCAGCCCTTGCACCCTCAAGCCGTTCACAACTATTTCCCCCTTTCAGCTAATTCCATTTCACAGAGGAAAAAACTGAGGTGCTGGGAAAAGTGAAATGAATTGGCCCAATTTGCCCCGGGGCCCACCAGCTGAGCCTGGCTGCTAGCACAGGCCTGTGGGGCTCTTTTCACGCCTGGAGCTGCTTTGGAACCATCAATTACAGAATTGAAGCCATTGAGGGCCCGGGTGCCTGCTAGAACCCCCTCCTCTCCTGCGGTCTGAGGCCTTTAGTCATTTACACTTTGAAGGCAGCCTATTCTCACCAAGCACTTCCCTGCCGCACATTTGGATTTGTAGCCTTTCATCTGATCTCTCGGAATTAAAGGCTTTGTCTCCTATTAAAAGAATTCCAGGCCTGAGGAGCGCAGAGGGGGGAGGGGCGGGGGTGCCCCCCAAGCTTTCCTTCCCACCACATGGAGGGAGGTGGGGAGGCCCGGAGGCCAGGGCTGGGCCTGGAAAGCCAGGACTGTCCTGGGGCTCCTGCTCTGTACTTAAACCCTGCGGCTTTCCCTGGCCACACTGGGCCTGGGCCTCCCTGAGACAATCAGTGGCTGGAGGCTACAGAACTAGCCCAGGCGGCCTTCAGATTCCAGGGCTGATGCTCATTAACTGAGCTCTTAGGCAGCTCGGATCTCCCTTATGAGCCTCAGTTTCCTCATCTCCAACTCAGGACTGAAGGGATTTGTAAAGTATTGTGCCTCTACCTGCCCAGGGTAGAGGAAACACTTTGCATTAACAGTTCAGGAAAGAATCAAATTCCAGATGTCTCCCTCTGTCCCCGTGGGCAATAGCTTTCTCCTATGTGGGCCTCAGGCTCCCCCTTGTAAAACGGGTTGTTGGGTTTCGAGGGCTCTCCTCCAACTCTGGGATATTATGGGATGCTGAGCCTCCAGAGCTCATTCAGCCAGCTCCCTCCCCCTTGCCCTGACCCCAGCCTGGACTTGGTCCCCTGCCCCATCCTTACAATACTTCTGTCCCTGTTCCCTAGGCCACCCTGGCTGCACATTAGACTCACTTAAGGAGATTTACAAAAATATCAATGCCAAGCCTCAGAGATTCTGGCTGAATTGTTTGGGGGTGCAGCCCAGGCCAAGTTTTTTAAAGCTCCCCAGGTGATTTTAATGTGCAGGCTGCACTGCAACAATTGCCATAGGCTGTCCTATACCTCAGATTCAGGCAAGTCAAGGGTAGAGACTGTAAGCCTGGACGAGCCAGAAGCCAGCTCTTCTCAGAGGTGACTGTGGACAACTTACTTACCTTCTTTATGTAATAATTATTTCGTGTTTAAAAGATGAAAGGATTGAATGAGATAATGTGTATAAAGTGTTCAGCTATTTTTTTTTTTTTTTTTGGTACTGGGAATGGAAACCAGGGATGTTCTTTTTTTTTCTTTTTTTATTTATAATAATAGTATGTATTACGATTCATAATGCACATATAGAGCATCTTTTTACGTACAACTGTTTGTATACAAAGTATATAAGTACCATTCAGGTCTTCAATCCCAGAGATGTTCTACACTGAGCTATGCCTCCAGTTCTTTTTATTTTATTTTGAGACAGGGTCTTGCTATGTTGCTGAGGCTGGCCTCAAAATTGTAATCCTCCTGCTTTGGCCTCTGGATCCCTGGAATTACAGGCATGGGCCGCTACACCTGGCCTATGTTCAACTCTTTTTTTTTGTGGTACCGGGGATTGAACTCAGGGGCACTTGACCACTGGGCCACATCCCCAGCCCTTTTTTGTATTTTATTTAGAGACAGGGTTTCACTGAGTTACTAAGTGCCTCACCATTGCTGAGGCTGCCTCTGAACTTGCAATCCTCCTGCCTCAGCCTCCCAAAGTGCTGGGATTACAGGCGTGTGCCACTGCGCCCAGCTATGTTCAACTCTTTAGAGAAGCTTGGGGCAGGGCTGTCACTCTCACCAAATGCTCTTTCTGTGGTCACATTTTTTTATTGGGGGTTGACAATGAATATTCTCGGCACTGAGCACTAGATTCCTTAGCACAGCCCTGCGAGGAAGAGGGTTAATAAAGCAGATATGACATATGGGAAGCCTGAAACCCAGTGAGGGGAAGTGAGTGGCCCAAGGTCATGCAGATAGAAAGATCCTTAAAAATTATTTTAACATGGGGCTGTGGCTGTGGCTCAGTGGTAGTGCACTTGTCTGGTGTGAGTGGGGCACTGGGTTTGATTCTCAGCAACACATGTAAATAAATAAAATAAAGGTCTATCAACAACTAAAAAAATATTGTTCTAACAGTCCTACACAGTGGTGCACAGTTGTAATCCCAGTGACCTGGGAGGGTAAGTCAGGAGGATAGCAAGTTCAAGGCCAGTTTGGGCAATTTAGAATGATCCTGTCTCAAAATAAAAAAAATAAAAAGGGCTGGGTATATAATTCAGTGGTAGAGCATCCCTTGTGGGTTCAGTCCTCAATACTTAAAAAAAAAAAAAGATGGTTCTAATAGCATGGGAGGTGATACAGTCTTTGAGTGTACAGACTCTGGAGCCAGACAGCCTTTGATTCAGATTCTGGGTCCATCACTTATCAGCTATGTGAACTTCACTCACTTTTCTGTTTTTCAGTTTCCTCATCTTTTTGCTGATTTATTTATTTTGGTACCAGGGATTGAACCCAGGGGTACTTAACCACTGAACTACATCTCTAACCCCTTTAATATTTTATTTAGAAACAAGGTCTTGCTAAGTTGCTTAGGGCCTCTTTAAGTTGCTGACACTGGCTTAAACCTACAATCCTCCTGCTTCAGCCTCCTGAGATGCTGTGATTATAGGTGTATGCCACCACAACCAGCTAATTTCCTCATCTGTAAAATGGGGATGATAATATTGCTTGCCTCATGGGCACTCATTAAGCCAGTTTCCCTTCCCCAGCCCCAGCCACCTCTTATACCTACCGTATGTATGGGTATGTATGACAGAAAGCTGAAGTCCAGAGGGGGAAGATTCACACCCACAATCACACAAAGAATTAGAAGCAGAGCTTGGCCCAAACTCTGGTCTCCAGGTGGTCCCCACAGGCCCCATACTAACACTTTTTCCTATAGCTCAGAGAGTACTCTGTACTCACAAAGAATATTCAAAACTGGTATGGCCAGGTCATCAGCAATTTTCTGTGTCTTAGTGTTCATGGGGAAAAGCAGAAAAGAATGTTTGTCTTCTCCCAGGCTCTCTGATTTCCTTTATTATTTTTCCCCTCTCCAGTCTTGAGCTGGCTCTTGCTTGCTCTGTCACCTCTTCTCCCCTTCCATTTTCTCTCTCTTCAATTCCCTCTGGTAACTCAAAACTATCTAAATGGATTTAAATAAACTTCTTCTTGAATAGTCTCCTTCAAGGGGGAGAGAGTGGGAAGTTCAGCCTGAAGGAGAAATTTCTCTGATGGTTATGGTAAGCACTGCTGGCAGAGGCATAGGGGCTGCCTGAGGGGATGGGATACACTAGCCACGGCTAAACAGGGGGACCTCTGACTAGGGACTCAGAGGAGTCAATGCCTGGGGAGGCACAGAAAAGCCAAGTTTGAGAGGCCCAGAAGACCTACCAAATCCAATGCAACTCCTGCCCCTCCCCCCAACACACACACACACACACACACACACACACACACACACACAATGAGAATTGGACTTTCCACCAAAGGGGTTCAGGAAGCACTGAGTAGTGAAGAACCCTATTAAATGGCCAAAGTGTTACCTGGAACAGGAATATTTTTAATTCGTTGGCTCCAGTTAGTAGCATCACATTTATGAGTTTGATACCCCCAAATTGGGTATAACATATCTACATTCCTAGGGACAGTGATAGGACAAATAAGGGGAAATAATAATGATACTAGGAGCCAACCATTTCCAAGGGCTTCTTGTGTGCCAAGCACTATTTTAAGTGTTTCAAGTGCATAAATTAATTAGATTTCTCAACAACCCAATGAAATGGGTTAAAAGCCCCATTTTAGCCAGGCATGGTGGCACATGTCTATAGTCCCAGCTACTTGGGAGGCTAAGGTAGAAGGATTTCAAGTTTGAAGCCAGTTTCAGCAACTTACAGAGAACATGTTTCAATATAAAAAATAAAAAGGCCCAGGGATTAAATGGTAATGTGCCCCTGGGTTCAATTACTAGTACTACAAAAAAGTGTCCCATTTTACAGATGAGGAAAATTAAGCCCAGAGAGGTTAAGTAACTTACCTAAGATCATACAGCAAGTAGGTCACAAAACGAGTTTCTACTTGAAAGAGTGGTTTCAAAACCCAGACCATGATCTTAATCACTCAAAATGTACCCTTCTGCAGAGTGTGATAATACATGCCTGTAACCCCAGAAACTCAGGAGGCTGTGTGAGGCGTGAGGATCACAAGTTTGAGGCCAGCCTGAGCAACTTTGTGAGATTCTGTCTCAAAATCAAAAATACAAAGTGCTGGGGATGTAGGTCAGTGGTTAAGTGCCCCTGGGTTCAATCCTCAGTACGTGGGGTGGAGTAGGATGGAACCAGGGGTAAGGGAGGTCCTTTCCCTCAGAGAGCTGACAGTCTAGAAGGGTTTGCCTTTCTGCTATATAAAATCAACCTTTCACTGGGCACAGTGGTGCTTGCCTGTAATCCTAGAGGCTTGGGTGGCTGAGGCAGGAGGATCACAAATTTGAGGCCAGCCTCAGCAACTTAGCATGGCCCTAAGCAACTTAGTGAGAACCTGTCTCAAAAATAAAAAATAAATAAAATAGGACTGGGGATGTGGCTCAGTGGTAAAGTGCCCCTTGGCCTCAATCCCCAGTACCAAAAAACAAGACAAAAACAAACAAACAAAAATTTCCACTGAGCATTATAGCAAACACATGTAATCCCAGCATCTCAAGAGGCTGAGGCAGGAGGATTAAAAGTTCAAGAACAGCCTCTGCAACTTAGCAAGACCCTATCTCAAAATAAATAATAATAATAATATAATAATAATAATAATAATAATAATAATGAATAAAAAGGACTGTGGATGTACTTCAGTGGTAAAGTACCCCTCGTTTAATCCCCAGTACCAAAACAACAAAATAAAACAACAAAACCACTTTTTGGAGTGGCAAATGATGTCTGATAAATAACCTTGGGGTCCAGAGAACTTCACTCCAATCCTGAGCTGAGTGACTTTGCTCATGTCACGTGAACTCAGATGGAGTGAGCCATAACCCTTCCACATACTGCTGTTGGTTGACCCATTGGGTGTGAAAGTGTTCAGTAACTCCATGCAGAGTTAGGGGAAGGAATTACATTAGCAGTTTTTTGTGGGGTACTGGGGATTCAACCAGGGCACTTTACCACTGAGCTCCATCCCTAACACTTCTTATTATTTATTTTGAAACAGGGTCTCCCTGAGTTGACGAGAGTCTTGCTAAGTTGCTGAGGCTGGCTTTGAATTTGTAATCTGATTGTCTCAACCTCCAGAGTCACTGGAATTACAGGTGTGTGCCACTGTGCCCCACCTAACAGTGTTTTATATCCACCTCCCCATGACCTACCACGTTTAGTTCCCCACCCTCCAATATACACATATGCATTTACCCCCACTTTGAAACTCTGCCTCCTAAGCCAATAGTACTTGACTCCCAGTAACATCCTCCAAAAAGCACTCCTATATGCATGCATGCAAGCAGACAAATCTGTACCTCTTCTTGCTCACACACTCCTTGTATACATGCACTGCTCTATCCTTGCACACGTGTCTATCCCTTAGTACACAAACCCCTTGAATTCTGTTTGCAGAATCCCCATCTATAGGATTCAGATATGTGATTCCTGTGCAACCCAGCTAATTGTTCCATCACATGGGGACTGCAGGCTGAGGGGTGGGTAATCCCTGGTGGATGGGGTGGTGTTGGGTGCAAAGTAGTGTTGAAGAGACTGGTCAGGAAGGCAGCAGAGACCTGGTCAGGCCTCGCCTTTCAAGTAATCTGTTTAGCCCTGCAGCTAAGGAGCCCATTAGCAGCAGCTTCTCATTTCAGACTTCCCAGCATGTCATGGCCCGCAGACTGCACACTGTTTATTTGGAGAAGCCGAGAAAAATTGTTTGTATAATTAGAGCAGGGACAAGGGCTGCCCTTGAAGGGGTTCTCCACAGGAGACCTTGGCTTGCAGCAGACGCCAACTCCAAGGCCCCACCACCCGCCTGAGGAGCACCCGGCCAGGGCCCAAGAACAACAGAGGCCTGCGGGCTGACTGGGCCGCAGGGCCTCCACAGTGGCCTCTCTTACCCCCTGTCTTCGTACTAACTGATTGGACAGACCACCATTGTTCCACTGGGGCCAACCCAGCATTAGGCCAAGAGGGGAGAGGGCCAAGATACCATGAAGTCACTGTGGGATGCAGAGTCAAGGCTTTGGATTTAGGTTTTTGCTTCACTGGGCCGCAGTTTTCTCATCAGGAAAGCAGAGAGAGTAATGCACCTATCAGAGCATGGTGGCTGGGAGGAGAAACCAGCACTATGTGAATGTCCAGCAGGTTCACACTGTATCACACTGACACCTTCTTTCCCTCCCTGGGGTAGGACCTGGGATGGACTTAAATTCATTGCTTCTTTTACATCCTAAGAATTACTTTTTTTTTTTTTTTTTTGTGGTGCTGGGGATTGAACCCAGGGCCTTGTGCATGTGAGACAAGGTGCTAGGGATTGAACCCAGGGCCTTGCGCATGTGAGACAAGCACTCCACCAACTGAGCTATGTACCCAGCCTAAATTATTAATTTGATTCTTCCCACTGTACACTTTTCAACAGAGTCTGACATAGCATCACTGAGTCCCAAAATAAGAGAGTTCAAATAATTTGTTTCCTTCTCCTTCTAGGTAGCCTGTCCTTTTTCTTATGGACTTTGATTGTCAGAAATTCTGATTGAATCTGAATTTGTCCTCATGAACCCCCTCCCCTGCTCCTGACTTTCCCCACCTCCATACCTAAGTCTGAGTGCTACTCTGGGCCACCCACTGGATATTAAGTCCTTGGAACTCTTGTGCCAGAGGCCCCTGATAGGGGCAGATCACCATGCTAGTAGAGGATCAGACCAGGGCCTGACCTTTGGTTCAAGCTGAAATCTCACTTCTATGGTCTAACCTGGGCACCACATGCCTCACGCCCTCCCCAGAGTTGCAGTCTTAAGTCCTGCTCATCATCTGACCTGCCTCCTTCGCTGGCCCTATCTGGTTGATGGTAGGATAAGGAGCAATTTTTCTACCTCCTGGGGCAGGGGCTGATATTTTCATTTGGGCCTCACTTTTAACATCTATAAAATGGGAAGTGGGGCAAGATCAACTCTGAGACATACCATCATCTCCAATAATGCTCACAATAGCTTGGTGAGGTGGGTAAGGTAGGGAGGCACTAGATTCTTAGCTTATAAGGCAGCAAGCCAGAGACAGGGCTGATTTTAGGGAAGGGGTACTGGGGATTAAACCCAGGGGTGCTCTACCACTGAGCTACACCCACAGCTCTTTCATTTTTTTTAAGTTTTGAGACAGGGGCTTGCTAAATCACCCAAGTTGGCCTTGAACTTGCAACCCTTCTGTCTCAGTGTCCTGAATCTCTTGGATTATGGTATGTACCACCACCCCAAGCTCAGAGCCAGGGTTCCATTCTGGGTTAGATTGACTCCAAAACTCACATGGGTTCTGAAGAGATATACACAAAAAACAAAAAAGAGGCAGGGGAATCAGCTCTCTGGCTGAGGGGAAGGAGCATTCATTCATCCATTCATTTCTTTGTGCCATTTTTTGCAGTATTGGGGATGGAACCCAGGACCCTACACATGCTAGTAAAGTGCTCTACTACTGAGCTGCAACCCCAGCACCATTTGATTATTTTTAGGATAAAATATTTCAGATATGCACAAGGATATCAAGAAGGTTTCAGGAGCCCAAGTTTACCATCATTCAGTTAAAACAATAGAACATCACAGCTGCAGTTTGAGTCCGCTGCATTTCCTCTTTTATCATTCCCCTCTTTCCCCTCCCCAGGGAAGCCACTTCCTTGACTTGGATGTGTTGCAAGCTTTGTATTAATGGTGTTTAGGGTATACTTTGCAACTTGCTTTATCACTCCAAGATGTGTCTATTTAACACATGTAGCTGGAGTTCATTCCTTTTCACTGCTGTATGGTATTCCATTGTAGAAGTATATCATCATTGATCTGATCTCCTGATCATGAGCATGTTGGTTTTGCATGTTTTATGAAAAGAAGGAGTGCTGCTATGAATGCCCTTGTACTTGTCCCCTGGTGGATGTATGTGTGATAAGTTCTCTAGAGTCTTGGTGGATCCTTACTGTATGTGGTCATTACTGCCCTTACAGGATATTGCCAAGTTGCCCTATTCATTCCTATCTTCATAGGGCAAATGTTTACTGAGCACTTACTAGGTGCCAGGCCATGTTGTCACAGCAAAGCTGGAGGTTGATAGATGGGTTACCCCCCCCCCCCCCGAGTTTTCCACATCCTGAGAGCAGCAACCTTGTTTCATTCTCTGCAGGATGTTTCTTCCCCGGACAGGATGTTTCTTTTCCCTGGGCAAGAGCCAATAGGCTTAAAGGTCGCCCTGTTCTATGGGCAAAGAGCCAATGGTGTTGGGGTTGCTCTGGTGCACCTCCCACCAGAAATCCCTATATAGGGCCCTGTTTGAGAGACTCAGAAACACACACACACACACACACACACACACACACACACACACACAGATGCACACATCAGCTGGTTGCTGCTGAGAGGAGGAAGCCACTCAGACACATCAGCTCAACACTGTGGAGAGGAGGAAGCCACTGCAACAGCTCCAGACCCATCACCTTCAGCTGATGGCTGATCCCAGCTGACAGCTCCAGCCTCCAGCCAGACAGCAGCTGCTTTAGCTGATAGCTCCAGAGATCCTAGCTGGTGTGACCAAGCACCCACCGTCTGTCCAGAGCTTGCACACTCCTTTCTCCCTGACTCCCCTCTCCCAGCACCTCTTCAACCAGAGCACCTCTTCTCGGGTTTTGATACCAGCCACAAAGGCTGATGAATAAATCACTTGGCTGCATGGCTGTCCCTGGTGTGATTTTTTGCCCTTCAGAGGTGCCATCTCCTTTCAAGTGAAAAACAAAAGGAAATGGGTTAGGCTTATTTAGGAAGAACTTGGGAAATGCTTTTGTTTATTTGGTTTTTGTAATTACCAAGAATTTGTGGAGGATGCCATGGGACAACTTTCAGATGGTTTATGGCATCTTACCTTGGGACAGATGATGGTAGGGGGAAGTCCTAGCCAGCTCCCTGTGGAATGACATTGTGAAAGCTGGGGGTTGGCAGTCAGCATGCTCTGGTGTTGGTCCTGGATCTGCCTCAAATTCATTGTGTGACTTTGGCCTGGTGTATTCCCCTCTCTGGCCTAAGTTTTTCCTCAATATGGGACAGGAAAGCAAGATGAAGCTTTCATCTTTATTGTCTATGTTCAAAAGATGTGGGTTTAAAAAAATCCATACATCACATTACCCTCAAGAGCCTTCATTTTCTTCTCTTTAACATAGGCTTGCTAATCCTCATTGGCTCCACCTTCCCGGGTTTCCAGAAATACTCTGGAGGCTGCAGGATGGCTGAGACAATCCTTCAGAGTGGCATTCTCCATTAGGTGCAGCCCTGTCTGGAGGCTGCAGGATGGCTGAGACAATCCTTGAATTCCCTCCTGACTTCTAGATTCCTCTCATTTCTGCTGGCCTCTTCCCCAGACCCTATTCCCACTCTCAGTCAGCCATCTCCGCACACAAGGTATAAATAAAAATAAATAAATAAACCCAGAGTGAGCCCCAGAACTGAAGCAAATTGCTGGCAAGCACTGGCTGCTGATTAGCATGCATAGTGGACTTGCAACTGGGCATATCAGAGAGAACTGATATTTTCCTGCAGGATAGAGCTATCAGTGTTGGCTGGGCTGGGGAGGAAAGTAGAGCGGAGAGCCCCAAAGATAGTGTTCCAGCTGGACTCACAAACTCAGCAGCCAGGAGGGCTGTGGGCCTGCTTTCTTGGTTTGCTCTGTTCCCTATCCATGATCCCAAACCTGAGCAGGGGTGTCCTTTTGGCAAGCTAGAACCCAGGACTCACAGGAGGAAGATGCAGACAGAGGGGGAAGAAGAGCCAGGGGGATTTGTTCAGCTAGGCCCAGGCTCAGCTGAGTGGTCAAGGGCATTCATTACCCTAGCTTCCTCTTCTTCTTCTGGAAAAGGGGAAGAGTAATAGTAATTACCTTGTAGGGTCCTGAGGGCTAAGCAAGTTAAGAAGGCTCTCTAGCAGTGATAAGCACATAGTAGTGCAGGAGCCCTGTTTGGGGATTGGCTTGAATTGCAGTTGACTATGAGCCGTGGAGATTTGGCCATTGTTGCCACCCGTAGTCTCACGGGATTTTGTTGCGGGATCTGGAGTGACTTGGCCGAAATTGCTGATCGGGTCAGCGCCATTTTAGTGGTGTGTTTGGCGTGAGTTAGTTGTTAGAACCAGAGAGAAAAGTTATCAGAATAAAAAGCTGTTTGTCTCCAGTTTGCTTCTGAAGTTCTTCCCGCGGCTCCGGTGCTCCGAGCGCTTCAGGGGCAACAGGTGGCGGCCCGTACGGGGAACTTCGGAGCGGACAGGTAAGAACTGAAAGGTCTCTAAAGATGGGTTCGAATATAACTGAATCCCAAGTGATAGAGGCTATGCAAAGACTCCTTGATATACCTGACTCTGTTCTCAGTGAGGAGTATATAGACAAAAATGAAAGTGATCAAAAAAGTGTAGATTCCACTGGGCCAACTGAGACCAGTAAAGAGAGTATTAGAAGAGACCCAAAAATGACAAAAATCCAAGCTATTAAAGCTATTCGGGAGTTATTGGCGAAAGCTGAAGGATACTTGCTCTCACTGGAACCTGGGCCTCAGGATATTGCTGTCAGTGAAATTAGCAGTGGTGAGGAATCTAGTAAAAGTGATCCTGAGAAAATGAGGAAAAAGAAATTAAAAAAGACCGAGAAAAAGGTCCGTCAGGCAGAGGAGTCACTTGTGGAAGTGACTACTCCCCCATGGGTGGAATCCATTACAGAAAATATGAAGGGTATTACTAGGCATTTGCATACCCTAGAAACAGAAATAAAAAGTCTTTCTGATCGCTTATGCGCTCTCGAGGACAACTCACAGATACATTGGGAACCGCCAGCATTTGAAAAGAAAAATGGACAGAGTGTCCATCAGTCAGTAGATTTCAAAACAATAAAAAATCTCAAAGAGGCAGTAATGACTTATGGGCCCCAAGCTCCTTTCACGTTGAGTATGCTGGAGTCCCTTAACACCTTTAGCTTAACCCCCTCAGACTGGAAAAGTCTATGTAAAGCAACATTAAGCGAGGGGGGCAATTCTTGGTTTGGCGATCGCAATTCCAAGAACTTTGTATAGAAACGGCTAAAAGAAACGCGGCTGCAGGGTTTGAAAACTATAATATAGACATGCTCACAGGAGAAGGGCAATTCGCAGACTTACAGGCTCAAACAGATTATGACTCAGATATATATGCTCAGATAAATGCAGCTGCCTTAGAGGCATGGAAAACTGTACAAGGACCTGGGGATCTACAAGGTAGCTTGTCAAAAGTGATTCAAGGACCTAATGAGCCGTATGCCGACTTTGCTGATCGACTTTTGAGAACTGCAGGTAGTGTGTTTGCAGATGTTGACCAAGCTATGCCTTTAGTTGTTCAATTAGCTTATGAAAATGCAAATAAATGGTGCCAAGCAGCCATCAGGCCATGGAGAACTAAAAAGGATCTTTCCGTATATATACAACTATGTAAAGATATAAATGGCGCCTTTGTCACAGGAAATGTGATTGCAGCCTCAATGAGAGGTGCTTCCTCTCGAAATTTCACAAAGGCTAAACGTAGACATTATAATCAATCAGGATATTCCAGGCAAAATTATCATAATCAATCAGGCAATTCTAGGCAAAATCCCAAAAGAGAAATAAGATCAAGCTCATACCATGCCCCAGGCCGCTGCCCCAGGTGTAAAAAGGGAAATCATTGGGCCAATAAATGCTATTCAAAATTTGACATCCATGGAAATCCTTTGTTCAGGAATTCAAAAAACGGGGCACGGGGCCCAGTACCCCGGGGCCCACAAATGTACGGGGCATTGCAGAAGGAGTATCCTCAAGCATCCACTCAGATGCTTCCCCGACACAATCCCTACTACCCATCCACTCCCTCGCCAGAGGAACAAGAGGAAATGCAGGATTAGACCTCTGTTTCCACCGCCCGAATAGTGTTAACACCTGAAATGGGGGTTCAACTGATTCCCACAGGAGTCAGGGGACCTCTTCCCTCAGGGACTGTAGGACTTATTATCGGGCGTAGTCCTAAAAGCTTATTAGGTTTGCAAGTGACCCCAGGTGTAATAAACTCAGACTACAAAGGGGAAATAAAAATAATGCTTAGCTCACCCCAAAGTGTAAGTTCTGTTAATCAAGGAGATAGAATTGCTCAGTTGCTTCTCCTTCCCAATTTACATAATTCATTTAAAATGGGTATGCCTCAAGAAGGGAACAATAGAGGATTTTGTTCCACTGACTCAAGTCCCATGGCTTGCTGGGTTCGAGACTGTTCAAGGAGGCCTATGTGTAAAATAAAAATCCAAGGAACAGAAATGGAGGGATTAATAGATACTGGAGCTGACTCTTCCATTATTAATTTACGCCAATGGCCCAAGCACTGGCCTCTGCAAAAAGCTTCAACCAGTTTAAGAGGCTTGGGATATAATAACCTCCCAGATAAAAGTGCAGTAATTTTAAAATGGGAGGATGATGAAGGCCATAAAGGAACATTTCAGCCTTATGTTTTACCTAATCTACCGGTTACTTTATGGGGAAGAGATATTTTGCAACAAATGGGAGTACACCTTGCAACCAAGCCTGCAGATGTTAAATGTGAAAACCTACAGGGTAATCTTAACCATAAAAGAACTCATTATCAAAAAGTACAGAGTAATCTTAACCCTAAAAGTAATCATTGTCATAAAGGAAAAAGATATTTTTTTTCGGGGCCACTGAGAAAATAATTTTGAAAATACCATGGCTTTCTGATAAGCCAGTGTGGGTCCCTCAGTGGCCCCTATCTAAAGAGAAATTACAAGCGGCCCACCAATTAGTTCAGGAACAATTAGAAGCAGGTCATATAGAACCTTCCACCTCTCCCTGGAATTCCCCCATATTTGTGATCAAGAAAAAGTCAGGAAAATGGCGATTGTTACATGATCTTAGACAAATCAATAAAACCATGCAAGTTATGGGGCCTACTCAACCTGGACTTCCTAGTCCCGTAGCTATTCCAAAAAATTTCCATCTTATTACTCTTGATATAAAGGATTGCTTCTTTTCTATTCCCCTACATCCTCTGGATGCCCCCAGGTTTGCTTTTTCCGTTCCTTCTATGAACAATAATGGCCCTGATCAGAGATATCAATGGAAGGTTTTACCACAGGGAATGGCTAATAGCCCCACCATATGCCAAATATATGTGGACAAGGCTATCCAACCCATTAAAAATAAATATCCAAACCTCATGTGTCTACATTACATGGATGATATTTTATTGGCCCACCCTAATCAAAAAATCTTATTTAATATATTCAGTGATGTGGTAGAAAATTTAAAAAAATATGGACTATATATAGCAGAAGAAAAAGTTCAAACCAGATCTCCCATATTATATTTAGGATTTAAAATCATGGATACTTTTGTTAGACCCCAAAAAATTTTAATAAATAAAGAACATTTGACCACCCTCAATGATTTCCAAAAACTACTGGGAGACATTAATTGGCTTCGCCCTACACTAAATCTCACTACTGGCCAACTAAAACCTTTATTTGACATCCTTCGTGGAGATCCTGATCCATCTTCACCACGAACATTGACTCCTGATGCTAGGAAAGCTTTAAAGTTAGTAGAAAAAGCCATCGAAGGAGCTCATTGTGATAGATTTGATTTAACTCAACTGCTGATGTTGATTATTATTTCTTCACAATATACACCCACAGGAGTATTTTGGCAACAAGGGCCTTTATTATGGATACATTTGCCCGTCTCTCCTAAAAGTATAATTGAATCTTATACCTCCATGGTGGCTAAACTTATTCTTCAAGGACTTAAGACTTCTACTAAAATATTTGGCATTCACCCTGCTACTATTATTACTCCCTATTCATCATCACAGATTGAATACTTATGCTTCAATGATAATGATTGGGCTATAGCTAAATGCTCTACTTCTGCAAATTTTGATAATCATCTTCCTAAGTCCCCTATATTATCTTTTTGTATTAATCATCCTATTATATTTCCACAGGTAATAAAAAAATCAACCTATTCCTAAGGCATTTAATGTATTTACAGATGGGTCCTCAAATGGTACTGCTACAGTAAGTCACTAAAAAAGAAAATATGACTTACATAACTGCACACAAATCAGCTCAACTAGTGGAATTGGAAGCTGTGGTAAGAGCTCTGGAAAATTTTAGGGACCAGCCCGTAAACATTTTTTCAGATAGCCACTATATTGTACAAGCCGTCCCAAAATTAGAGTTAGCAGGACCAATAGCACCTCATACTCCAGCCTTTAAATTGTTTTATCAAATACAAAAACTTTTGTGGGCAAGAAAAGAACCCCTATTCGTAGGCCATATTAGAGCACATACTAATTTGCCTGGTCCCCTCCATGAAGGTAATCAAAAGGCTGATGAACTTACAAAAACAGTATTTATACTTTCAGCGCTACAACAAGCTACTTTATTTCACTCCCAGTTCCATGTCAACAGCACCACCTTGCAACGTAGGTTTAAAATCACAAAGGAGCAAGCCAGAACAATTGTAAAAGATTGTAAATCTTGTATGACACATTTGCCCAATCCTCATTTCGGCGTTAACCCTAGAGGATTGATGCCCAATCATTTGTGGCAGATGGATGTTACTCATGAGCCAAGTTTTGGAAAATTGCGATTTATTCATGTGACCATAGATACATGTTCAGGCATGATTTTTTGCTTCCTTACATTCTGGAGAAAAAGTTAAAGATGTTACATCTCATTGCTTGCAAGCTTTTGCTGCATTGGGCATCCCCAAAATGCTTAAAACAGATAATGGCCCCGCATATACGTCCTCATCTTTCAAAGAGTTTTGCGCAAAATTCAATATATCCCATAAAACAGGCATCCCATACAATCCTCAGGGTCAGGGCATTATTGAAAGAGCAAACCGAACACTGAAAATTATGTTATTAAAACAAAAAGAAGGAAATTGGAAAAGTCCTAAGGACAGATTGGCAGTTGCCCTGTTTACCTTAAATTTTTTAACTTTAGACTCTAATGGTTATTCTGCTGGAGACAGACATTGGAATCCACACCAACAACATAAACCTTTGGTTTACTGGAAGGATGTTCTTTCAGGTACATGGAAGGGTCCAGATCCAGTATTAATTTGGGGAAGAGGATCTGTTTGTGTTTTTCCAAAAGACGAATCCTCTCCAATATGGATACCATCTAGATTAATAAAACAGGTACCACATCAAAATGATCAAGATGAAGTTATTGAAGAATCAAGATTAATAAAAAAGGTACAAAATCAAGAGGACCAAGATGAAGGTATAGAATGATTCCCTCAAAAGAGTCCTTCAAAATATTTCACAACTTAAGTGTCATTTCTCCCGGCCGGGACGAGGAGATCTCTCTTTAGTGTGCACACAATTGTATTTTTTTTTCTTTTTATACATGTCTTTATGTCTGTACATTTGTCTATATTTCATGTTAATGTGACGTCACAAATATATGTTTGTATGTTTGTTTGTCCAGTGTGACGTCACATAGAACAAAGCGCTTATGAAAAAGAAAAAATATATATATATATGGATCCAAATAACTTTAATTCATTTTAGGTTTAGAGTATCCAATTTAGGTAAATAATTTTATAAATGAAGGTACTTTCAATTTTGATTTATAGGTGTCCCTGGGACTTCTCTTTAGCAAACAATATGACTAGTGCTATATAACCTGATATTTTGGTGTTTTGACTTAAGATTGTTTATTTGTTATTAACTTCATTTGTTTAATAGCTCATTAATTTCAATTATCTCAACAGGTAAAAGATTGCTCTGTATACAGAGACTCAAGGGTTCCAGCTAACAAATTATTTCTCTAAAGTGCCTTTACCTTTTCTTTAATCTATCTTTAATGCAGTAATTACCCTCAGTCTTTCTTTGTTTTGTTCTAAATATGATATTTTTCCAACTTATGTTTGTAGAAGCTCAACCAGCGATGTGTGTGAACAAAAATCAACTTTAATTTTCTAATCTAATTATTCTATTTTGTAGTTTGACAACTCGCCTCTTGACTCAGTGCTGCAATAGCACTGCCTTTCCTTTAATAATTGATGCTTGAGTTTCTAGGTAGCGGGCCCTGAAGATTTGCCGGTGGCATTGTCTAAACATAAAAAAGACGTCTGCTGCTACAGCTGCAGGGATCGCGGCCGCCGCAAGCATCCCTGCTGCTCAAACATCAAACAACCTCACCAACAGTGTGGCCTCTGCTCTACATGCATGGGGCCTCCTACATCAACATGTTACAACAAATGGACATTTTGATCTTTCATTGTTTGGGACTTTACGGGACAATGCCTTGCGGGTATTTGTCTAGAGAATTCAGTGTGTTACTTGTTGGAACTTAGGGCAGCTGATTTGTTTAAACAATTTGATATGCTATGCAATTTGGCTCATCACCAAAAGGCTTGTCGCCTTAAAGCCGCAACATCTCCTCACAATTGGACGGCTGTTAGTCATCATATATAGTCGATCCTAAAGGGCTCCATTGGATGGCTGGTTAGCCAATGACGGGTAAGATCCCCAGAGGGGGACAACCTAAGACAGGCAGAGTCGCACGGGACAGTCTCATGTGGCCGACATATCAACCTAAGACAGGAGTCAAGGGCACAGCCTTGATTATCCGATGACGGGTAAGAATGTTGGTTGCACATAGACGTCCTAGAGCATTACCTCTTTTAAAACAAAAAGGGGGAAATGCAGGAGCCCTGTTTGGGGATTGGCTTGAATTGCAGTTGACTATGAGCCGTGGAGATTTGGCCATTGTCGCCACCCGTAGTCTCACGGGATTTTGTTGCAGGATCTGGAGTGACTTGGCCGAAATTGCTGATCGGGTCAGCGCCATTTTAGTGGTGTGTTTGGCGTGAGTTAGTTGTTAGAACCAGAGAGAAAAGTTATCAGAATAAAAAGCTGTTTGTCCTCCAGTTTGCTTCTGAAGTTCTTCCCGCGGCTCCGGTGCTCCGAGCGCTTCAGGCGGCAACATAGTAGGAACAAAAAGATGTGGACCCTCTTTCTCCCTGCATGGCCATGTAACCCTTCCTCCACCCCCAGTGCATGGCGTGGGGGCACAGTTCAGGAAAAGAGGGCCATCTGGGAGGAATTCAGAGAGAAAGAAGAAGTGAAAGAATCAAAACTGCACTGGGGGTGTAGTTCAGTGGTAAAGTCCTGACCTAGCAGGTTTCTGGGTTCCCTCCCCAGCACTGCAGAACAAAACAAAACAAAAAACAAAAAAGCTCATGTTTATTGGATGCTGTATGTATTTGGGCTATGCAAAGAGTTTTGCAGTCTATCACTTCATTTTTTTTTTTCTGGTACTAGGAATGAACTTAGGGCCACTAGGCCGCTGAGCCACATCCTCGGCCCTATTTTGTATTTTATTTAGAGACAAGGTCTCACTGAGTTGCTTAGTGCCTCACAGTTGCTGAAGCTGGCTTTGATCCTCCTGCCTCAGCCTCCTGAGCTGATGGGATTACAGGTGTGCACCACAGCACCCAGCCATACTATTGTTCTTGATCCAATACTGTACAAATAACAAAAACTGGCTTCCACTCTCAGTTATTTCCAATCATCATTAACTATTTGACCTCTCAGCAGTTCTTTGCAGGATGAGGATACTGAGGCATTGAGAGGTTATAATTTGCCCAAGGTCATACAGCCAAGTGGTAGTAAACCAAGGTGATTTGTCTTTAGTGGAGCTGCCAAATAAAATACAGGACACCTGAGTTCAATTTGAATTTCAGATAAATAACAAATGCTTTCATAGTGCATACTTATGAAGTTGGCCCTCCATATCCACAGGTTCCTCATCCACAGATCTCATCAACTGTGGATCAAAAATATTTGGAAATAAATGGAGTGTATACTGAGCACATACAGATTTTTTTCTTATCATTATTCCCTACATAATACTGTGTAACAGCTATTTACATAGCATTTCTATGGTATTAGGTCTTACAATTCATCTAGAGATGATTTAAAGTATACAGGAAGATGCATATAGGTCACAGGCAACTATTATGCCATTTTATTATAAAGAACCTATGGGACATCTATACTAAAAAGGACATGATTATGCTTACAAACATTTATTGTTTGTCTGAAATTCAAACTCAACTTGACATGCTGTCATTTTATTTGCTCAATCTGGCCACCCTAATTCCAGTGGCTGTGCTCTCTAACAGTACCTTAAAACACTCCCTTAGGGGCTGGGGTTGTGGCTCAGTGGTAGAGCGCTTGCCTAGCACGTGTGCGGCCCGGGTTCGATCCTCAGCACCACGTAAACATAAATGCATTGCATTGTGTACAACTAAAGCAAATAAATAAATATTTTAAAAAAACACTTCCTTAGGGCTGGGGGTATGGCTCAGAGGTGGAGCACTTGCCTAGTGGGTGGGAGGCCCTGGGTTCCACCCCCACAGCCTGCATAAAACAAATGACCAAACAGAAAAACCCAAAACAACGTCCCCCCCCCCAAAAAAAAAAAAAACACAAAAATATACCTCCTTATACTCTAAGGTCTATAAGAAGTCAAGGATCTTCCCCTCCCTGGGTCCAGCTTTCTCTGCCACCCACCTGCAATTCCAAACCTGGTAATTACCCTTGAAGAAGATCATAATCAGCACCACCCAGAAGTTTGTTTTAATAAAAGGGAGATTGGATCTCAGAACTCATGGGACCCTGAGCAGTTTGGGAGTCACTGAAAAGGGAGTGGCAGAGGAGCAATTTGTTCCTCAGGGCTGCTGGGGTTCCAAATCCCAGAGACCTGAGTCTCAAGTGCAAGGTATGACAGAGTGGAAAGGATGTCCTTGCTCTGGAGTGAGCAAACCCAGGTGTGAATCCTAGACCTGCCATCTATTTGCTTTGTGCTCCTAGGCAAGTTACTTCACCTCTCTGAGCCTCACTTTCTTCATCTATAAAACAGCAATGGTTCTAGCTTAACTCACAGGGTTATGTTGAGGAGTAGATTTGATAAGCACTCAGTGACTGTGACCTACCACTACTAATCACCTTGGGACCACTCTCTCCCTGCATCTCCCCTTACCCAGTGTGTTCTTTCCCCTTGCACTGCTAGCTTAAGATTGCTTTGGGGTAGAAAAAGGGAGACCAGGCAGTTGATGAGGGTCGGGCCTCTGGGGTTGTTTCCTCTGCAGCTGCCTCCCTTGGCATGTGGGAACACCTGCTCCCACCCTCCTCCCAGCCCCAACTCCTGAAAAAAATCACAAAAATACCAATACTCTGGCCATCTTCTTTGAATGGGAGCTCTGGACATGTGGTTTCTCTTGGAAACTCGGCTCCAGCCATGTAGGTGATCAGCTGGGGCAGGGGGGATGGGATAAGGTAGGCAGGGCCAAGAGCAAAAGTAAGGATGTAGGGGAATGGCTTATACAGCTCTACCTTCCTTAGGGTCCCCTGTCCTTCTAATTGCTAGTTTCTACCTTGGGAATCAGGCTAACTTGAGGAAAAGCTAGAGACCTGTAAATGCCTGGTCCTGAAACCGGGAGGAAAACTCTCGGAGGCAGAGTAAAGCTATTACTACTTTTACTTCTACTTTCTTAGAGAGAGCTTAGCGAGAGAAAGAAAGATTTTTCTTCTTCTTAGAAAGAGCTTAGAGAGAAAGATTAGAGATAGCTTTTTTTCTTCTTCTTCTTAGAGCTTAGAGAGAAAGATAGAGCTTTTCTTCTTAGAGCTTAGAGAGAAAGAGAGAGAGCTTGAAAGAGAGAGATTTCTTCTTTAGAGAGAGAGAGAGAGCTTAGATTTAGAGCTTCTTTCTTCTTTCTTCTTTCTTCCTCGGGAGCCTCTGCCTGACTCTGACCAGGAATTACTTCTTCTATCTGGTTTCTCTTCTGTAACCGCTCTGCCTACGTTCTGGCCGCTCTGATTCTTTTCTTCTTCTCCGACCCGAACTCTTCTTCCGACCGATCGACTGCATGACTGACTGAATGAATTCATTCTTCTCCTGACTCCGACCGCTTTCACCCGGTTATATACCTTTAGCTTTGCGGGTGCCTCACGTGCATTTACAGGTGCGTCACATACATACTTATTATCAGGTGGAACTTATGGCTTCCAGCTGACCGCAATAGCCATCTCCCTAATTGGGGCTCCTTCAGAGACCTGTGTCTCTGGACACTTATTTTCTGAACTTATTTCCCCATCTATCAAATGCAAATAAAGTCCTCACATTGTAGGGGGAGTATGAGCAGAAAAGAAAGAGGGTGGATAAGAAATCACTTTTTCAAACTCTCTAACACTGGTCCAGAGAGAAAGTATTATTACCACATCCCAGCCTTTGTTTTGCCATCTGTAAAATGGAACCCACTCTGGCCTGTTTTGAGGATTAAGCAAGATGTCTTCTGGGCTTCTCATACTGTTCCTTTTGCACAGAGCCCCCTTCCCACCCTTGTTTCCCCTGGCTAAACTTCCCCCACCCCCTTCAGTACTGCTCAAATGGTTCTGAGAAACATCTCCACCTCTCCCCACCTCAGTTGCCCTCCTTGACTGGCTTAGGCATGGGCTTCCTGGTTTGATCCACTTCTGTCTGGACTTGGACCCTCATGTACCTTCATGGCCCATTTTCTTTTCTGTCTCCTCACTAGGCAGTCAGCTAGCCAGACTCCGGTCACATCTTGTTCTTCATTTTCCCCTCTGCCCAACACAGAGCCTGGCACCAAGTCTGTGTCCAGTAAATGTTTGTGAAATGAACAAAAGTCCCTCGTAAATATGGATGTGGTGTCCAGACATGAGGACTTCTTCGTGGGTCATCCCTTTGAAACCCAAGGTTCTTCCTCTCATCAGGGAGTCCCATTTTTCACAACCAAACTTCACCTCTTCTTTAACCTTTGCCCCAAGGATGTGGGCAGTGGGGCATAGGATGACGCTGGGAGCTAGTGGGGTCGGTGGGGCGCACCTGGTGGTTTCCGGGGCCAGCTGAGGCAGTCTGTGTCTCTCCTCCAGCCTGTCTCCTGGGCCTCTGGCCTGCTGTTCTGCCCCACCGAGCCCACTGCGTTCAGTCGCAGACACCTCATTATCGCAGCGATGTAGCCAAGCTGGAGGCAGTTCAGAGAAGCGCAGTGAGAGCGATGTGGGGCAGTGGGGGCCTGGCGCTGGTGCTGGTGGCGGGGCGCGGGGCGGGGGAGCAGCCTGGCTGAGGCTGAGAAGCTGGGCCCAGCAGGGAACCTGAGAAGCGAGGCATCTGTGTGCCAGCGTCTGGAGATCAGCCTCCCCAGTGAGAGAAGGAATAAGCTAGCCAGGAAGACAGACAGAGGGGCATTTGGAGGGAATGAGGCTACTCTCCATCAAGGGCCAGGGGGACTCAGGCAGAAGCAAGCATGGGGCCCAGCTAACACCCTTTCCAACCTTCAATGCCATTCCATCTATTGCTACCTATGCCTCTAGGGCTGTCACTGAGGAGAGGCCACACCCCTGGAGTGGGAAGCAAAGAGAAGAACCTGCCATCATGAGAGGTGGGGGTGGGAACTTGTTGTGGTCACAGTGATTTGTAGTCTCTGGGACATGTTTCTGGGTAAACAAGGTTGCCCCTGCTATCTAAGGTGGAAGGGAACTTGGGACATGGCCAAGGCGCACCTCGCCTCCCCTGTTGCTCTTATTAACAGAGATGCTGGGCTAGGAAGGAAAAGAACTTGGCCAAGATTCCCAATACATCAATGACACAACCTGGATTGGAACCTAGGGTTCCTGGACTCCACGTATTGTGTTGTCCTCTTTTCATCATACCTTTTTCTCCCTGGGAACTGAGGGCTGCTGCCAGAATATGCACTGCCACCTGCCCAGGGATGCACTGTGGTAACCCTACCCCATACACACCCACGCACCACAGATACATAAACACACTTGTTCCAAGTGTCATGTTACTTTGGTTTTCCAAGACACCTTTCCAAGACACCTTCCAAAAGGGAATGGCCACGAGATGCAGATCAAACCCAAAACCTGTCACTCATGATCTGTGTTCTTGCCTCTAAGCCTTTGTCCTTACTCTGATTTCAACTTTGGACTGGGTGACTTCATGTTATCACCAATGTCATCACAAATGTGCCAGCTCAGTGTCACTCTTCTCAAAAGCCTTCACCTGATCACAGGTCACTCACTGAATCATCACACTGTTTTATGTTCTTCAAAATATTGAGCACTGAGAACTCTTCTAAACCAGCTCATTTGTTTATTGTCTTCCCTATCCCCAAATGGAAGCTCTTTAAGGACAGGGACCATGTCTAGCTTGTTTTCTTCTCAAACCCCAGTGTCTGGCATGGACGCACACACAGATGTGCACACGCAGCATTTTAAATGAATGGATCAATGAGCAACCAAACTTAGAGCAAAATTTTCCTTCACAAAAAAAGGTCCAGCCTGGGAAGAGAGAATTCAAGCCCAGACTTGAAATGGAGGAGTCCCTGGGCTATCTCATTCAATAAATGTTCATTTATTACCAGGCACAGTTCTAGGCACCAGAGAAAGAGCAGTGAGCAAACAAAGATTCCTTGCCTTCATGGAGCTCACATTCCAGGGGGAGATGATAATAATGAGTAAGTTGTAGGGCACATTAGGTGATTAGGGCTCTGGAGAAAAAGAAAGCAGTACAGGGGTCAGAATGCTGGGGGTGGGATCCAGCTCCCCTTATTCCTTCTAGTAGGAGGAGAGTTATGTGTAGAAATTTAAAATATGGTGGCCATTTCTGCAAAGGCTTAAAGGCACTGAGGGAGCCAGCCTGAGGCTATCAGGAAAAGAACTTCAAGCAAAAGGAATACAGGCAAGCATAAAAGCCTTGAGGTGGGAGTGTACCTGACGTAACTGAAGAGGTCTGGGTGGCTGGAACAGGGTTTGAAAGGGAGAGTAATGGCAAAGGGGTATGCTGTCAGAGGCCTGTGACTCCCTGCCCTCAGTTTCCCAGGCTTGCAGAACCAAGAATCAAGGACTGCAGAGCACAGAGCACAGACATGTCTTCCAAGAAGTCTCAAACCCCTACCTCTTCCTCCAGCCCAGCACCCGTTTCCTTATGTGTCTCATTTGCCCAGTTTGCATGTGGACACAGGAGACTTCTATTACCCTGGTTGAGTATGAAGAGGGCTGCGGACAATAGACCTAACATTTGGGTAGCATTTTGTTGCTTTCACTGTGTCTCTTGTTCTTGCCATGACCCCTCCTACTCAAGAGAAAAGCAGGTAACATTAGCTCCATTTAACAGATGGAACAAATGAGGTATAGATAGTAGGCCAGTGGTCCATTGCAAAGCACTTCTCACTGAATCCTCACAAGGACCTTGGAGTTCCAGCCCCTTTTGACAGATGAGAAAAGGGAGACTCAGAGAGGTTAAGTGTGATTTTCTGAGGCCATACAGTGTGATCATGACAACTGGAACCGCATTTCAGATCTTTCTATTTTATGGTCTCATGCTTTCCATATACCACCCAGCCTCTAGCAAAGTAGTGGGAAGTCGGGAGGTGAAGCCCAGGACATAGCATGGTCATTTACACTGAGAAAGTGCTAAGTAAACCACATTGCATAAATAGAAAGAATGTGGACTTGGAATCAAATTAAAATCCCAGAGTTCCTGTGTCACCTCAGGCAAGTTGTTTCCCTTCTCTGAGCCTCATGTCCTCATGCCTAAAGCAAACTGAAAAATCTCTACTTTGTGCAATTGTTAGATGGAGATGACTTCTGGAAAGAGGTGGACAGCAATGCTCTTCTTTTGCTGGCCCAGCTCTTAACTGAGAAATCAGAAAAGAGTGGGGGAGCTGGATGTGCAGGGTAAAGATCGAAGGCCAGCCCCTCTCCCTGTGGCTCTCTCTTCATGCTTTCACTCTCTCCAGACCCGCAGAGAAAGCAGTCCCCCTCCTAGTGGCTCCCCCTTCCCCCACCTGAAGGTCCCCCTGGGAGGACTCTGGGCTGTTTAATGGGGTGGAGCTGTCTTTAATCTGCTCCATAAACGTTTTCTGGATCCTCATTAGAAACCATAATGTCCAATTAATATGCTGATGAGATTTCATTTGGGGCTAGGGAAAGAAGAGTAGCTGGGAGGATATGGGATGGGGGTGGGATGACAGGATCCCAGGGGAGAGCAGTGGAGCTGAGCTCATGGTATCTCCCCCTAGTCCTTGGGAAACTTGGGAAAACTCAGTCCCAGGCCCCATTGCACCCTTTGTGCAAGCCCCAGGGGTCTGAGTCAGCTGCCATGGGGACTGGCAAGTAGGTGCGTCCACACACACCCTCGGCACCCCACCTCTGAATTCCACCTGGGGCCCCACCCTGGTGGCCAAGGTTAGTCACCAAAGCCTACACTCATCCCTCATCCATTCCTACCACTGGTGTCTACACTGAACACACTAGGGCCCAGCACCCAGAAAGTCCCCAGGCAGCCATACTTCAGTAAAAAAAAAACACTGGATTAGACAAAGGGGGAAGAAGGGAAGCGAGGGGGGATGGGAATAGGAAAGACAGTGGAATGAATCAGACATAACTTTCCTGTGTCCATATATAAATACACGACCAGTGAAACTCCACATCATGTACAACCACAAGAATAGGATCTTAATTAGAATAAATTACACTCCGTGTATTATGGTATGTCAAAATACATTCTACTGTCCTGAACATCTAAAAAGAATTTAAAAAACAAATAAACAAGCAAACAAATAAGAAAAGCATAATATTTTGGGACATTGGAACATGACCAGCACCTAGTCAGCCCTCCATACATCGCAGCCATGAAGGTGCTCCTTGCTCCTGTGTTGCTCTTAGTCTGATGTGTGAGGGAGGCAGATGTGTGTGTAAGCAATGAAAATCCAGCACTGTGATTGTGGAGGAGTTGGGCCTAACAAAGGAGGGAGGGACAATGTGTGTTTCTGCGGCTGGCTATGTGGCTGCAATTGAATAGCTATTTACACAGGCGGCCTATGTGCCAGGCCTTGATGTGTGCTGTGCCCTTAGCTACGAATGCCTCTCTACATCCTGCCACCATTCAAGGCCAGCTCTTTCATTGTCCTCACTGACACTAACCTCTGTCTGCCTCTGCAGTTTCTTCCATGGGCCTAGATTTGGAAGTTCGGCATCTGGGATTTGTTTTCCCGAGCAAGGCTGTGAGCTCCAGCTGGTGTCTTGAATAGCAGTCACTGGCAGGCATCTGCACACCCACTCATGCCTTCTCTATCCTTTATGGCCCCCTGGGGTCCTCGACACCCCTGTCTAGCAAGAGCCCTATTCCCTCACCTCCTTCAAAGTACCATGGCTGCTACTGGCTCCTGGTTTCTGACTCAGACCTTCTATTCTTGGCTCCTCAAAGTCATTTGGATTGGGACCCCTGATTCAGCCAGTCCTACGTGTCTAGGCTGGCATCTGGCATCTGGTCCCTTTTTTTTTTTTTTTTTTTTGATACCAGAGATTGAACCTAGGGGTGCTTAACTGCTGAGACACATCGCCAGCCATTTTTTGTATTTTAGTTTGAGACAGGGTATCATTGAGTTGCTTAGGGCCTCACTAAATTGCTGAGGCTGGACTTGAACTCTTGATTCTCCTGCCTCAGCTTCCCAGGCTGCTGGGGTTATATGAGTGCACCACCATGCCTGGCAACTGGTCCCATTTTGCAGGACTCTGTTTAATGCTTCTCCCATAGCCACTCCTGGAAACAGCATGGCTTTAGCTTCTCCTATTCCTGCCTCCCTTTTCTAGCAAAACTCACTTTGATGGCTCTTTGGTCTCTGCCCCACCTGAAGCACATTTGTGTAACACTTCACAGTTTGGAACTTGTTCTCACAACCCAGAATTCTGTGAGCCACCTTGGCTGTGAACTCCTCAGGACCAGCCACCTACTCCTGCTCACAACAGGTAGAAATAGCAAGTAGAATAGGTAGTATACAGATTCCAGTCTCACCACTTATTTGCTGGTGACCTTGAACAAGTCACTTAAGCTCTCTATGCCTCGGTTTTTGTAAAAGTAGAATAATAATATTATTTATGTCTCAGAGTTTTTTGTGTGAATTCAAAGAGATGATGCATATAAAGCACTTAGCACAATGCTGAGTAAACAATAAATGCTCAATACATGCCAGTTATTATTCCCCAGGCTCTCCAGAGGTTCATACGGGTTCTCTCTAAGCCCACAGTTGCTGCCCAGCATCTAGGCTTTTCCTTGGCACCCAGTTCATCTTATTCCTACTGCAAAAATTCTGTCTTTGGAATCAGGCAGACCTGGGTTCACTTCAGGTATGGAGCCACTTGGACTTGGGCCCAGGGGTGGAGTGGGCACAAAGGGAGAGGACAGCTGGGAAAACTGACATGGATGCCAGGGAGGCCCTAGTAAGAATAGTCAAATTCACCAAGGGCACAGCAAGCTTAGGCATGATGCAGGCAGTGGGCAGTGACAGGGGTGCTGATCTGACTCCTAAGTCTGGGAGAAGCAATAATACTAAGTCTTGTACACTGCAGACCCCAGATGGTGGCATTGTCATCTCTAGGGGTAAGAGTGGGAACAATACAAAAAGAGGCTTGGGGAAAGAGGCAGGGTGGTCAGGCACAGGATGAAAGGTCCAAGGAGGAAGGCCAGTGCTTCCAAGGTACAAGAAGGAGAAAAGCCAGCAAGCAGAAAATTAGGTAGTGGAGACTAGGAGGAGAACCAGTGCCCCAGCATTTAACTCAGTATCCCACCTTCCTGCTTCATTGTCAGCTACACTGAATTGCTGGATGGTGGGGTTTTGGTTTGGGGGACCAGGCTTGGGTTTAGTTTCCACTTCCTGGCTATGAGACCTTGAGCATGTTACTCAGCCTCTCTGTGTCTTAGTCTCCTCATCTGTAAAACAGCAATCATATTTTCTACCTCATAGGATCATGTTGAGAATGAAATACTTTACTACATCTAAAGTATTTGGAACAGGGCTTGCCATACTATTACTGATGTTATTTTAGTATTATGATATATTATTATTATTATTATTATTATTATTATTATTATTATTATACTGGGGATTGAACCCAGGGGCAATCTACCACTGAACTACATCTCCAGAAATTATTATTTCTTTTAAATTTTCAGACAGGGTTTCACTATGTTACCCAGGCTGGCTTTGCACCTGCCATCTTCCTGCCTCAATCTCCCAAGTTGCTGGGATTACAGGGGTGTGCCACCATGCCCAGCTATTATTATTATTATTATTATTTTAGGGGTTTCTAGTATGATTCTGCCTGCTCCTCTGAGGTCTGTCTTGGGCCCTGAGCCTAAAGGGAAGTCTTTCAGGACAGCAAGATGAACTGAAGGTTCTTCTGCTAAGCTGATAATGGAGAGAGAACTGAGATCCAGGCATCCACTCCTTATCTGGGAGCACATAATTGGCCCCCTCACCAAGCCAAGGTCTGAAGCCAGTGGTGACTCCACCAGAAATTAGTCATCAGGGTTTTCCAAAGCTCCACTTGTATCTAAGGAGCTGCTCAGTTAAAAAGATCTCTAGTCTAAAATATTTATTAGGTACTGACTGAGCACCAGACATGGGGGCTGGTAAAACAGAGGTTAGTACCGACAGCTTCTCCCTTTGTACAATGGGAGAAGGTTGAGAAATAAGAATCCAGGGGCTGGAGTTGTAGCTCGGTGGTAGAGCACTTGCCTAGCATGTGTGAGGCACTGGGTTTGAGTCTCTGCACCACATATAAATAAATAAAATAAAGGTCCATCAACATCTAAAAAATATTTTTAATAAAAAAGTATCCTTGGTCTAAGTTGGTGAGGGGGACATAGCAGCAGTAGGAGGAGCTGGGTCAAATCCAGAGGAACTGGGCCTGGAAACTCTTACTGAGCCAGAAGTTGTCTGCTGCCCCCCAGGCTGACCCTCTTTCACTTCCCAGGGACTGAACTGGGCTGCACTCCGCAGGTTGATATTGTATGTGAAACCCCCTTCTTGCCTTTCCCCCTATGTAGTGTGAGCTGTCCAGATGTCTGCTCGCCCACCAGGCCCAAAGCACTAAGGTTTTTGACCACGGGGGAGCAGCCATGGAAGACTGATGTGGCTGTTTCCCTTATAGGCCCCAGACCTTCTCTGGTGACCATAGGAGGCCAATTAGCAGAGAACAAAATGCTTCCTGCCCTGGGCCTTTGCCTACCACTGCCTGCATCTGCTCAGAGCTTAATGGTCATTTGAGCTGTCTCTGGGGACAGAGGATGGGGCTTCCACGGACTGCCTGGCTCCAGGGGGCAGCTTGGGTCTTGAGGGAGGCCAGGGGAGGAGGAGTAATGTGGCTGTGGCTGCTGGAGAAGCCCAGGACAGTAGGAATACAGCACACTTGGGGCCAGGGCCAGCATCTGGAGGCTGCTCCTGCTGCCTACCTGGGAACTGATGCTCCCCAGGGTCTCACATGCACCTCTGCAAGGCCCCTGCTGCTGGTGGGCACAGTGGGGTCAGGAAGGTGGGGTTGTGGGGGGAGGCAAAGGACTTTAGAGCAACTTCTTAGTTGAGGAAGATGCTAGAGTCGACTCTCCTCACTGGGCTCTAAGCTCCTGTAAGTCTGATGTAGTTAAGGCCTTCATACTAAACTTTCCAGGCTGATCTAGAAAACTGGTTTGTCTGTCTGCATGCAGTGCCATGGAGAAAATGCTCAGTTGGAAGGGAGAGGGTCTGGGATCTGGTTGTGGCTCTGCTGTATGCAATGGGTTGCTTTGTGGTTTTCTCCATTCCTGCGCCTCAGTTTCTCATCTGTCAAGTTAGAATTGTAACTTACTAAGTTGGCTAGGAACAGCATCCTTAAGAACTAGAGAGCTGGGGCAAGTGGAATGGCTGAAGAGGTAAGGCTGGTATGGAGGGGAAGGGGTGGGGGAGAGACTGAGTCTGAGAGCTGATGTCACTTCCTTAAAGGGCATCCACTGATCATTACCCCTCCACATCAGTTTGAAGCCCAGCCCTGCACTTACTGGTTGCATGACCTTGGGCAAGTCATTGAATCTCTCCCTACCTTAGTAGACTGAGGAGAAGGTCAACTTTATAAGTTACTCACCAGATAGTGTGCACAAATAAGATTGCCTTTATGAAGTACCTTGCAGCGTTTGGACGAGCTAAGGCAAGGGAGAGAGAGAGGGTGAGAGCCCTGCCACACAGAGGAAATGCCTGCAGGAGCCCTCAAGCTCAGCTGCCACCAGCTGCCAGCCTTGCCTCTAGCCCACCATGAATAATGAAATGGTATTGATCCCCTGGTCGGGAAATTCCTTGTGACCTGTGATAAAAATATACCCAGCCTGAGAGCCTGCAGCGTGAGACGGGTTTTCACCAGCCATGGCTGAGCTCATCTGCACCTTCCCCCTCCCACCCCTCAGCCCCAAGTGGGCAAGTGCAGGGGAGACATCAGAGACTAGAGGCCAGGAGGCCAGTGCCCAACACCTCCACTCCATCTCCAGGGAGACAGGACAAAGGAACAGGATCATCTATGGTGAAATCCTGCCTCCGCCACTTCCTGCCAAGTGCCTCAGTTCTACCAACTGTAAAATACAGATGGTAATTCCTTCCTCACAGAGTCAGTCCCAGATTTCAATGAGTTAAAGTATGGAAAGTGCCCAGCACAGTGCCTGACCAATGGAAGGTGTTTTACTCAGTTTTTTTGTTTGTTTGTTTTTTGTTACTGTGACTTAAATACAAGACCAGAACAATTGTAGAGGAGGAAAGGTTTATTTAAGGGCTCACAGTTTCAGAGGTCTCAATCCAGAGACAGCAGGCTCCATTCCTCAGGGTTTGAGGTGAGGTGGGACATCACAGTGGAAGAGTATGGCAGAGGGAAGCAGCTCACATGATGATCAGGAAAGGGAGGTGAAGGGCGAGGGGTTGGGAGAAGGGGAGGGGGAGAGGGAGAGAAGACTCCACTCTCCAGATACAAAATATATACCCCATAACCACGCCCCCGACCAACCACTTCCTCTAGCCACACCCCACCTGGCTCCAGTTATCACTCAGTTAATCCCATTAGGGATTAATTCATTAATTAAGTTAAGACTCTTAAAACCCAACCATTTCTCCTCTGAATCTTCTTGCATTGTCTCACACAAGAACATTTGGGAAACAACTCACATCCAAACCATAACAGAAGGCACTCTGTAAATGGCAGCTCAGGACCTCCCAAATCTTCCTCCTGCCCACTTGACCAGGCTGTGAATCTCAGCACCATTTCACAGGAAACCAACCTCTGAGCAATTTTTAAAAAGAGTCTTATTGAGATATAATTCACAAACCATAAAATTCTTCCTTTTAAAGGTCATAATTCAGTGATTTTTAAAAGTATATTCACAAAGTTGAGCAACCAGCACAATTATCTAATTTTAGAACATTTTTATTTGTCTGGAAATGAACCCCATGCTCGCTCACATTTACTTCTAATTCTTCCCTCCCAACTCCGTGCCCCTGACAAGCACTAATCAATTATCTGTATGAATTTGCTTTTTCAGGATATTTTATGTAAACAGGATTTTAAAATATGTGGCATTTTGTATTTGCCTTTTTTTCTAGCATGTTTTTAAGCTTCGTGCTTTTTGTATTTTATTCCTTTTCATAACTGAGTAATTGTGCATTCCATCAAATGCACAAACCACATTTTTTCTATTGGTTATTATGAATAATGTTCCTGTGAACTTTCATGTACAAGTTCTTTTGCATTTCCATTTTTGTTGGACACACACATGGAATCATTGGGTCATAAGGCAACTCTATGTTTAACATTTTGAGAAATTGGCAAACTGTTTTCTAAAGCAGCTTTACCATTTTACATATCTACCATCAGTATGTATTCTTTGTAATTTCTCCACATCCTTGCCAACACTTATTATCTATTTCTTAACAAAGAGAAAATAAGTTACTGTTTAAAATCTTTGTTCTTTTTTTCATACATTTTAGTACTATACATATTCAAGGCACATGGTGGCACATGACTGTAATCCCAGTGGCTCAGGAGGCTGAGGCAGGAGGATCACAAGTTCAGGGACAGCCTTTGCAACTTAGTGAGGCTCTAAGCAACTTAGTGATACCTTGTCTCAAAATGAAAAATAAAATGGGCTGAGGATGTGGCTCAGTAGTTAAGTATGCCTGGGTTCAATTGCTGGTACCAAGAAAAGAACTATAAATATTCCTTTGAATATTATTCTGGTGGCATCCCGTAGTTTGGGTATGTTATTTCCATTTTCATTCATTTCAAAGTGTTTCCTATTTTCCCTTGTGATTTCTTCTTTGATTCATTAATCATTTATGAGTGTGTTGTTTATTTTATTGTGTTGATTGGTTAATTAATTTTGTAGTACTGGGGGATTAAACCCAGAGGCACTCTACCACTGAGTTATATCCCTGGTCTTTTTTATTTTTTGTTTTGACACAGGGTCCCACGAAGTTGATGAGGCTAGCCGCAAATTTGTGATCCTTCTGCCTCAGCCGAGTTGCTGCACCTCTATGTCCAGTGAGTGTGTTGTTAAATTTCCACGTTTGTGAGTCCCAAAATTTCCTTGTTTTATTGACTTTTAACATTTCTATTTTGAGTGAAAATATTTTATATTATTTCAATACTTTTAAATTTACTGAGGCTTGTTTAATTACCTAATAATGTCTAATCTGGAGAATGTTCCATGTACACTTGAGAAGAATGTATTGAGAAGAAGCTGTTGTGAGTGTTCTCTATATGTCTGAAGGATCAGTTAATAGTGTTGTTCAAATCTTCTCTATATTTGTTGTTTGTATTCTTAGTTGTTTTATCCATTATGGAAAGTGGGGTATTGGAATCTCTAATAGTTATTGTTAAATTTTTTTATTTCTTTCCTCAATTCTGATAGGGTGTGCTTCATGTAATGTGAGGCTCTTTTCTTAAGCACATATAGAATTACAACTTTTTAAAAAATTATTTATTTATTTATTAAATTTTATTTTTATAATTTTTAATATTTACAATTCATAGTGCCTGTATATAGCATCTTTTTACATACAACTGTTTGTATACAAAGTATATTCGTACAATTCAGGTCTTCAATAATGCCTTTAGGAAAATGATTAGATTTACAACTTTTAAGTCTTTTAGAAAGATTGACCCTTTTATCACTATAAAAGGTCATTAGGTCATTATTTTAATCTAATGATGATTTCTGTCTAATGTTTATTTTGTCAAAATTAGGATAGCCACTCCAGCTCTCTCTTGCTTTCTGTCTGCATGATATATCTTTTTCCATCCTTCTGTGCTCAATTTATTCTTTAAATCTAATGTATGTCTTTGTAGACAGTGTATAGTTAATTGTGTTTTTTTAAATCAATTCAGCCAATCCCTGCTTTTAGAATGGAAAGTTTAATTAATTGATATTTATTGCAATTACTACTATGGATGGATTTATACTTGCCATTTGATGATTTTTTCCTTTATACCTTATGTCTTTTTTTGACCTCTATTCCTCCATCAGTGCTTTATTCTAAATTAATTAGGTATTATATAGTGAGCTGTTATAATTATAATTATCTTAACAATTCTTTTACTATGTATTTTTGAGTTATTTTCTTATTGGTCTCCCTGGGGATTACAATTAAGATCCAACCTAGGTGCCCTTCAACAGATGGATAGATAAAGAAAATGTGGTATATATACACAATTCAGTGTTAGTCATAAAGAAGAATGAAATTATGGCATTTTGCTGGTAAATGAATGGAACTAGAGATGACCATGCTAAGTGAAATAAGCCAATCCCAAAACACCAAAGGCTGAATGTTCCCTCTGACATGTGGATGCTGACACACAATAAGGGGGAGGGGGAGAGAGAAGAATAGAAGTACATTGGACTAGACAAAGGGGGAAGGAAGGGAAGGGAGGGAGGATGGGAATAGGAAAGACAGTGGAATAAATCAAACATAACTTTCCTATGTTTATATATGAATACATGACCAGTCCACAACATGTACAACCACAAGAATGGGATCCTAAGTAGAATACGTTATACTCCATGTATGTATAATATGTCAAAATACACTCTACTGTCATGTATAACCAAAAAGAACAAATAAAAAGAGATCCTTAAATACTTTCATGTTGCTGTGCAACTACTACCATCATCCATCCCCCTTGAAATTTTCATCTTCTGAAACTGAATCTCAGTGCCCTTTAAATATAACTGTCTATTCCCTTTCCTTTGAACCCTGACTTTTTGTCTCTATGAACTTGACTAGTCTAGGTAGGTATAAGTAAAGTAATATAAATTTGTTCTTTTATGTCTGGCTTATTTAACTTAGCATAATGTATTCAAAATTTATCCATGCTATAGTATGTGTTAGAATTTCCTTCCTTTTAAAAGGTGAATAGTATTCTATTGTGTGTGTTTGCTACATTTTGCCTGTTCATCTCTCTTTTTCTTTCTTTCTTTCTTTCTTTTTAACTAGGGAGTGAATCTAGGGGTGCTTAACCACTGAGCCACATTTACAGTCCCCCCCTTTTTTTTGGTATTTTATTTAGAGATAGGGTCTCACTGAGTTGCCTAGTGCCTTGCTAAGTTGCTGAGACTGGCTTTGAACTCTCAGTCTTCCTGCCTCAACCTCCTGAGCTGCTGGGATTACAGGTGTGCATCACCACACCTGGTTTTCCTGTTCACCTATTGATGGACAGTTGGGCTGTTTCCACTCTTTACTTATTGTGACCTATTGTGAATAATGCTTCCAAGAACACTGGTATACAAATATCTGTTGTATTCTCTGCTTTAAATGCTTTTAGATATATACCCCAAAGTGGAATTGCTCAATCATTTGGTAATTCTGTTTACTATTTTTTCATCATGTTGTTTTCCACAATAGCTGCACCATTTTACAATCCCACCAACATTACACAAAAGTTACAATTTCTCCTTATCATGGTCCACATTTGTTGTTTTCTTTTTGTATCACAGTCATCCTGATGGATGTGAAGTGCTATCGTGTGTGTGTGTGTGTGTGTGTGTGTGTGTGTGTGTGCATGCACTACTAGGGGTTGAACACTGATATATCGTGTGTGTGTGTGTGTGTGTGTGTGTGTGTGTGTCTGTCTGTCTGTCTGTCTGTGTGCACTACTAGGGATTGAACCCAGGGGCACTCTACCACTGATCTATATCCCCAGTCTTTTTTTATTTTGAGACTGGGTCTCATGGAATTGCTGAGGCTGTCCTCAAAACTTTCAATCCTCTTTCCTTCGCCTCCCAAGTTGTGGGGATATTCACTGTGATTTTAATTTGCATTTCCCTAATCATTTATGATGTTGAACATTTTAAACGTGCTTATCAGCCATTTCTATAACTTCTTTTTTCTTTTCTTTTTGCAGAACTGAGAATCAAACCCAGGGCCTTTGCATTCTAGTTAAGGAGTTCTAACATTGAGCTCTATCCCCAGCCTGCATTTGTGTATTTTTTGGAGAATTGTCAACTAAAGTCTTTGGCTCATTTTCTAATTGGGTTTTTTTCATTTTTTATTATTGAGTTTTAAGAGTTATTTATATTTTCTGTGTTGTTTTTCAGTATTGGGAATTGAATCCAGTGTGCCCAACTACTGAGCCACATTCCTAGCCTTTTTCATTTTTTATTTATATTTATCTTTATTTATTTATTTTGTTACTGGGGATTGGACCCAGGCTGCTTTACCACTGAGCTATATCAGAGCCTTTATAATTTATTTTTTATTTTGAGACAGTGTGCAAATGGCCTTCTAGAACCCCAGGAGATTGTCAGAGCATATCAATTCCTCTTATGAATGTCTCATTCCTCACATCTTCAAGTTTTCTAACCAGGTAGCCTGTTATATGACAAGATTGGTACTGCTGCTGGGAGGACAGGTATGCATCAAACCAAAACAGCTTTAGGGCTCATCCTTGTTCACTCTTCTTCTCAGCTCTTCCCTTTTCTGTATTGGTGTCATTCTTTGATAAATTCTCCCCATGTGGTCGAGCTTACATACTCAAAGCTGCACATTCAGCCAGGTGCAGTGGCACACACCTGTAATCACAGGGACTGGAAGGCTGAGGCAGAAGGATGGCAAGTTCAAGGCCAGCCTCAAAAATTAATGAGGTCCTAAGCAACTTAGTGAAACCCTGTCTCAAAATAAAAAGGCCTGGGGATATGGCTCAGTGATAAAGTGCCCCGGGTTCAATCCCCAGTTTTGTGGGGGGGGGGAAGCTCCAAATTCAATTGCAAGGAAAGTTCTTCCAACAATCTGTCAAAAGTCTCAGTATTAAGTCTTGCTGGGCCCATCTCTAAACGAATCACTGTGGCCAAGTGAAATGGTGTGAACTGATTGTCAAGGTGTAAACCACATATTCTCCCTTTGAACCAGGAATGGAGTTTGCTCCTAACTTAACTGAACCAGAGAGGGTGAGCATGGAAAATGGGTAGTTCCTTAAGGACCAGAGAGATTATCATGCCCAAAGTTGGATAACAGGTCCGAATCAGGCAAAAATAATAACACACTCTCCAGAAGGAATTTTAGAAGCCAAGACTAGGAAGTGACATCTCTAGAGAGACCCTGCCATTGTACACATCACCACCAAATTCCTGACAAGCCACTCCAAACAAGTGAGGACCCCATCTGTGTGAGATTCTGTGCTATGTTCTAGGATACCAGCCCTTCCAGAAAGTTCCAGTCTAGCTTTAGATATTCTCATCCTACAGTTTCTTCCCTCCCTCCCTCCCTCCTTTCCTCCCTTCCTTCCTTTTGTTCTTTCTTTCTTCCATTTTTTTGGTACCAGGGATTGAACCCAGGGGCACTTAACCACTGAGCCACATCCTCAGCCCTTTTTTATATTTTATTTAGAGACAGGGTCTTGCTGAGTTGCCTAGGACCTTGCTAAGTTGTTGAGGCTGGTTTTGAACTCCAGATCCTCCTGCCACTAGGATTGCAGGTGTGCACCACCATGCCTGGCATGTACTATTGCATCTTTCATTCCACCTTCCTTTGCTAACTTCTAAGAAGCTTTGCAAGCAGCTGGTTTTCCATGGAACACTCCGTGGGCAGTCTACAGGGTCAGAATTCAGATACACATACTGGTGTTGATAAAATACCCCCACTCTAGGGAGTATGGGAATCCCTCTGATTCTTCACACTCAAGGATGCTGTCAGCCTTCCCATTCTTGCATCCACCCAGGAGGAAAAGAGGGACACAAAACAGGCCACAGAGCCACCCTGGGATTCACCTGTGGAAGCTGACTCTGTCCATCCCCAAACCTGGATTTCTCTGGGCTGCCCATCAATGCAGTAATTTGTGCCTGCTCTAGGGCAGGGGTAGGGGCAGTTCATCTTTGGCCTTTTTATGGCTCTCTCCTCTCACCCACAGACTCATTACAACTTCCCCCTTCCTGGAAGCAACTCTACTGGCTATTTTGCTGGTTGAGGAACTCACAGCAGGTTGAGGGCCTCACAGCAGGGTCACTACTTCACCCTTTCCTCTCACCTAGATCACTGCAGTCACCTCTTGGCAGGGTTCTGCTTCTTATTTAGGCTCTCCTCCCACCAACAGTCTCTTCTCTGAACAGAAGCCAGGGTGGTCCTGTTCAAACAGAAGTCAGACCATGTCCCTTTTTGGAAAACAAAAAACAAAAAACAAAAAACCTCCCACATGCTCCCCACTTCACTCAGAACAAAAGTCCAGAGACCTTTCACATACCAAATCCTGTGAAATCTCAGTTCATCTCCCGCTCGTCTCTGTCTCTGCTCCAGCACCCTGACTTTCTAGACAGCTATACTCTTGCCTCAGGAATTTTTAGAGTTCAAGAAGTTGTTCAATCTGTTCCTGTGCCTACTTCAGGTCTTGAATCAAGTGACACCCCCTTGGTGAGGTCTTTCCTGACTGCTATCTTAAAACTTGTATTCCCTGTCCTTTCCCATATCCTTTTCTCTCAGCCCTAAGTTAATTTCCTCCTCAGACCTTTCAACATACTGCATACTTTATTTTATTTTTTAGTACTGGGGATTGAACCCAGGTGTGCTTGACCACTGAGCTATAGCCCTAGGTCATTTTCTTTTTTTAATTAATTAATTTTATTTATTGGGGGGACCCCTGGGATTGAACTCAGGGTCACTCAGCCACTGAGAGACAGGGTCTCACTGAGTTGCTTTGCTCTGCTGAGGCTGGCCTTGAACTAGCAATCCTCCTGCCTCAGCTTTTCCAGCTGCTGGGATTACAGATATGTGCCACTGCACCTGGCATTTTTTTTTTTTTTTTTTTTGAGCAATGGTGTTACTAAATTGCTTAGAGCCTTGATAAATTTATGAGGCTGGCTTTGGACTTGCAATCCTCCTGCCACAGTTTCCTGAGTAACCAGTATTACAAGCATATGCCTGGCCATATTATATAGTTTATTGATTGATTTTATTGAGCTTATGAAGCAGTGGTTGCCTATTTTTCCAAGTGCTTTGTTCCTAGCACTCAGAGTGATACCAATGCATAGTAGGTGCTTCATATGTATTTGTTGAATTAATAGGTCTGAATAATCAATATTTTGGACAGGTTTTTTGGGGGGGCACAGAGGATTGAACCCAGGAGTGCTATACCACTGAGCCACACCCCTAGTCCTTTTCATTTTTTATTTTGACACAGGGGCTCCCAAGTTGCTGGGATTATAAGCATGTGCCACCATGAACAATTTTTGATAGTTTTTTGAGTCAGGCAAAATCAGAGCTAGGAAGTTACTTAAACCAGTTCAACTAACTGCCTGCTTCCATTGGACAGGTAGACAGACTGAAGCTCAGAGAGGGAAAAGGAGGACTTTCCCAAAGTCACAGCAGAGTTAGTCAAACCTAACAATTTAAGTCCTAGAATCAGTGGCCTTTCTTTGCCTGTCTTAAAAAAATTTTTTTTTTCAGTATTAGGAATTGAACCGAGGGTCTTCCACATGCTAGGAAAATGCTTTGCCACTGCGCTACATCCCCAGTCCTGCATGGATATTTTCTTAGGACCTGCCTATCCTAAAAAAAGGAAGCCCCTGCTAGGTCTGAAAAGAGGGGAAGGCTTGGCGAGAGAGGGAGGAAGAGGGTGGCAATGAGTCACATGCTTTGAATGTCTGTTTTGTGCCAGGCACTAGGCACTGTATGAAAGCATCACATATTCTCACTACCCATCACAACTTGAACAAATATTCCTTTCCCATTTAGCATATAAGGATGTCAAAGTGTCTTGCTTAGGGTCACATCTCCAATAAGCCATGCAGTAAGGATTCAAATCCAAGTCCGTGGATCCAAGGTAAGATCAAAGTTTGTCTTTGATGTTCTGGATTCCAGCTAGTTCTCTGGGATTTCAACTCTAGGGGGGGGGGGCTTGAGCACCCTCTAGGAGCAGCAGGTCTGGAACAGGTGATGGCAAGCCTAGGAACTGCAGGGGGCCTCCTCTCTCTCTGTCCCTGGCCTGCAGAGCTGGACTTATTTTTCAAGGTTGGACTAACATTTTCCCCACAGAGTGTGGATGGTCCACAGTTGAGCCAAATGGAGGCCCCTCCTGCCCCTTGGAAGAGAGGGAAAAGGGGGCAGGGGAATGGAGCAGCCTTCCAGAAGGGATAGCTTTGCTGAATTTCAGCCTAATATCCTGGAGCTATTCCTAGGTAGATTGTGGTCAGTGGAATTATGCTTTTATCAGGCTGCTGGGAGTTTCAATAAAATTTTTATGACCGGGAAAGTTCTCTTTATGGAAATCAGATTATTGAAGTGCCTGCTGGGGGAGGGCCTCACCAGCCTGCCTTTCTCCTTCCCCCTGCCTCCCCCCTCCCCTTCAGGACAGTTCCCCCACTCAGCTTCTTCCTTCCCGTCCTCACAGCAGCCCCCAGCTCCTAGGAAAACTGGAACTCTGCCTGCCTGCGTGAACGTGGAGCCAGCCTTGGCAGGTAGAGGGGCACCAAGGGGGCACGTGGAGGTTGTTGATCGGGCTGCAAAACGAATGTTGCAAGTGGCTTTTTCCTATACCCCCCCACGGCCCCCACTATCATCCCCACTGAGGAGCCTTGGGGTTTTGCCATTTTGGGGTCCACTTTTCTCAGTTCTTGGCTATCTATGTTGGTGCTTCCCAGATTCTGGTCTTTAGCACATGGCTGAGTTCTACCCCTGCCCCTCACCATCCCCTGCCCTGCCCATCTGTCTATAGAACTTTCATGATCCAGCCTGCCATGGGGCCAGGGTTTGGGTCTGAACCCTGAGGCAGTGTTGCTCTAACTCTATGGGGACTTTCTTGGAGTGCCCTGCCCTGTGGCTCTTTCTTGGGGATGGTGGAACAACTATGGTTGAGGCCCCCCATGCTCTACCCCATAAACTGCCTGCTCAAGGAAGGCCTGCCCTAGGAGGTTTTCCTTGTGGCTTTCTGGGAGGTTTTAATTTAGCAAAAGGAAAGTGGTTTGAACCAAATCGTCTCTTTCAGGGCTAGTCTTTAAAAAGCTTGCTGAAATCTGTTGGTTTTGCCTGCCCAAGTTCTCCCACTGCCCATCTCCCAGTGTCCTCCCTCCAATATCTCCTTCCATGAGGTGACTCACTCAAAAGAAATCATGTGCATCAGTGAAAGCTGGGGCTGAATGTGTGGCTCAGTGTTAAAACACTTGCCAGGCATGTACAATGCCCTGGCTTCCACCCCAAGCTCAAGAGAGAGGGAGAGGGAGAGGGAGAGGAGAGAGAGAGAGAGAGAGAGAGAGAGAGAGAGAGAGAGAGAGAGAGAATGTCCTCTTAAGAATGGTTGAAGTAATCCCAGTGGCTCGGGAGGCTGAGGCAGGAGGATCTCAAGTTCAAAGCCAGCCTCAGCAACTTAGCAAGGCACTTAGCAACTCAGCAAAACCCTTTCTCTAAATAAAATATCTTAAAAAGGGCTGGGGATGTGGCTCAGTGGTTAAGCACCCCCTGGGTTCAATTCTCAGTACAAAAAAAAGAAAGAAAAAGAAAAAGAAAAGAGAATGGTTGAAGTAACTAGAAGAGAGAAGACTGAGACTGAGTTCTTGTCTTCAGCCCTTTGAAAGACTCTCATGCTGCAGAGGCAGTGAACACATGTTATAAGGAATAGATAAACCAGGGTCTGTTGGTATTTTCATTCTATTATTACAAGGAATTGCCTCCCTAACTATTTGAGGTGAATAGTGTTGTATGAACTGGGCACTGTGGCACATGCCTGGAATCCCATTGACTTGGGAGGCTGAGGCAGGAGGATCGCAGGTTTGAAGACAGCCTTAGCAATTTAGCAAGAACTTGTCTCAAAATAAAATTTTGAAAAGGGCTGGGAGTACAGCTCAGGGATAGAATATCCCTAGGTTCAATCACCCATGCCACAAGGGAAAAAAAAGTATTGTTTGCATTTTACAAAGGAGGGCAGGTCCACATAGCTAGGAAATGGTAGGCAGTCGAGGGTTGCCTTTAAAAGCCTGGTCATCTGATATCAAATCAAGTAGTCTCCACACTCTACTGCTCTTACCACTGGACAAAGGTAACGAGTAGACAGCATTCGGATTGGAATAGGTGACTCTTTTAATATATTCCCCAAAGCAACCCTACCCAACCCATGCATGAGGACATCCCTAGGCTGTCCTCAGCAACTGCCTAGGATCTGTTGCCTACTAAACCCCATTTCTTCTCTATTCCCACTCTGCTCTAGGCCTCTGGCCTGAACTTTGGCTCTGTAATTGTTCCTGGCACTCCTTATTTGCCTGGGGGTGACACTCACCTTCCCAATGCATTTGCACCGAGACTCTCCTCCTTCCTGGTTTGGTTTGGAACCTTTCTGAACCAAACCCAGCCTGGGAAGTTTCCCCTATGCTTGCATCCCATCCACCCCAGCCCTCCTGATTCACACAATAAGGAAGAACTTATTCTCAGAACTGTCCAAGAATGGACAGGCAGGGCAGGTTGCCCAGGCCTAGGGGGCTGTCCAATCTGGGAATCCTTCCAGTGGTTTCCATTGACTTATATATTTATTTTCCTATGTGAGCCCTTCTATTATTGTTTGCAGGTTTTACAACCACCTTATTTTTTGTGAGTTTTTTATTTGTTCTTTTTAGATATGCATGACAGTAGAGTGTATTTTGACATATTATACATACATGAAGTATAACTTATTCTAAATAGGATCCCATTCTTGTGGTTGTACACATTCTTGTGGTTGTACATGATGTGGAGTTTCACTGTGGTATGTTCATGTATGAACATAGGAAAGTTGTGTCTGATTCATTCCACTGTCTTTCCTATTCCCATCCCACTCCCTTCCCTTCATTCCCCTTTGTCTAATTCAATTAACTTCTATTCTTCCCTCCTTCCAACAACCACCCTCTTGTTTCCTATTATCTTCTCTTGGTCTCTTTCTCTTCTATTCTGCATTCTTGTTTTCCTCTGACTTTTCTTCTCTTTATTTTTCTCTTCTATTTTCACTTTAACTTTGTGTATTTTTACACCTACACCCATTTCATTTTTCTTTTTTTCTGGTATTGGAGATTGAACCCAGGGGCACTTTGCCACTGAGCCACATCCCCAACCATTTTATTTTTAATTTTGAGACAGGGAATTGCTGAGTTGTTGAGGCTGGCTTTGAACTCGTGATCTTCCTGCCTCAGCCTCCCAAGCTGCCAGGATTACAGGCATGTGCCACTGCATCCTGTGCCAACCCCCCCATTTTTGTCTCCTTCCTATTGCCTCTGTTTCTATCTCTGTGTTTTCTTCCTTTCCTCAGTCCCAGGATCCTCTTTGTCTCTATCTTGGAGTCTCCCCCAGTTCTTCACCTCTCTAGCTGAATCCTCCATTTTTTCACTTTTACTTTGCGATCCCCTCTATTCTTCCTCTTCTCTCTCATATTTCCCACCTCTCCCCATTTCTGTCTTTTGCTGGCCTGCTCAGTGCCTCCCTGTAGTCTCTCCAGATGGAGCACCTGGTCTGCTTCACAAGACTGCCTTGCTCAGCTCTCTATGAAGTAACCACCTGTGTCTATGTTTTGCTGGCTTCAGGCTGCAACTGCTGTGGTGTGGATACTGAGGAGCTTGGATGAAACAAGGTCGTCTTCATCCTTGGGAAGCCAGGGATAACCATGAGTCCTCCAACTTCTCTCCCAAGTGGAGGAAGTAACATCCCCAGTCTCTAAGCAGGCCTCGGCTGAAGCACCTGGTCTGCTCAGAACCTGAAGGACTCAAGGAGGAGCAGGGCTTCAACGACACTTCAGAAACCCCATCTTTTGAGTCCAACTCCACTATGGCCACCCGTTGTCTATAACTAGAGATCACCCCCTATCTCTGGCACCACTTCAGTTCTGGTCCCAGAACTGGAGCCCTTGTTTTAGAAGAGTTGGTTGCCTACCCTTGAAGCAGCCAAAACAAGCTCACTATTGCTGGAATTTAGAGTGTGTGGTGACAACACGATCCAGAGCTGGCAGTGAGCAAGAGTGGAGCACAAGAAGAGGAAGGGCTCAGTGGGGTAGGGATGGCAAGAGATGTAAAGTAGTGAGACTAGAGAAGTAGGCTGCGGCCAGGCCAGGCCAGGCCAGGTAGAATTTGGACTTGATCTTGGGGCTTCTGGGGAAATACTGAAGTTTGTTAAACTGGAGAGAGGAGATAACTTTATCTGTAATTAGCAAGATCCCTCTGGCCTCTGGGGAAATACTTGTAGATGGGCAAGAGTGGAAGCAGAGAGATCAATGAGAAGGATGTCACCCTATCTAAGTGATGAATGATGGATGCTTGGACCAAGATGGTGGCAGTGGATATGAAGAGACATGGATTTTTTCTGGCATATTGAGGATGTGGGAAATGGGGCTGGGAGGCTGCTTAGTTGTAGGCATGGTGGAGAGGGGGGTGTCAGAGCAGAAAAGAGAGTTGTAGATAGTACCTGTTATTGGCATAGAAAACACAAGCAGAGGAACTATTTGTAAACTAGTTTTGAGTTGACTGTAGAATTCTAAGTGCTCATGGGCTTTCCAGATTAGGGCAGCAGTCAGGCAGTGACAGATCTTGGAGCTCAGAGTGGGAACTCAAGATGTGGCAGACAGTCACTGAAGCCACGGAACTGTGTGAGCTGACCCAGACTCAGAACATAGCAAGGGAAGAAGAGAGGGCTCAGGGTAGAGTCTGGAGAGACTTCAGGAATGAGTAGAGCCAAAGAATTTCTGTTAAGAAGGCTGACCTGAAGCCAGGCATGGTGGCGCATGCCTGTAATCCCAGCAGCTCAGGAGGCTGAGGCAGGAAGATCGTGAATTCAAAGCCAGACTCAGCAGTTTAGCAAGGCCCTAAGCAACTCAGTGAGACCATGTGTCTAAATAAAATACAAAATGGACTGGGACTGGGGATGTGGCTCAGTGGTTGAGTGCCCCTGAGTTCGATCCCCAGTACCAAAATAAAAAAAGAAGAAGGCGGCTGAGCAGGGTGGCTCAGAAAGGCAAGAGAGGAACAGGAAAGAAACGCCAAGAGAAAAAAAAAAAGAAACTATCGCCAAAAGGAGAGGGTGATCAACAGGGTGAAATGTTGCAAAGTCAGTTATGATGAGGAAGGAAAAGTGTGAGGCATATTTCGTGACTTTCTGAAGAGCATTTTTCAGATATGCTGCATGGAAGCTAGACCGTTGTAAAGGTGGGGACAGCCACATCTGGGCTCTTTTTATCATGGCCCCTCCACTCAGGAGTGAAGAAGAGCCACCAAGCTCCCATGGCTTTCTACTAAGCTAAGGTCTGGTCTTTGCTCACAACACCACACACACACACACACACACACACACACACACACACACACGCTTCCTTTTTTTGCTTCAGCAGGCTGAATTCTAGGGCTCCCCCACCCACCTCCATTTCAGCTTCAGACTCAGAAATAAATTGTTCACTGCCCCAATGGTGAAATTTTATCTAGGCTGGTAAAAGACGTGTGCCTGAAGCAGCTGAACTCCACATTTCAGCCAAGGGGGTGAGCTGGCCGCTGGCTGGCTTGTGTAGCCTGGGTGGGGGCAGGGGTGGGAGATGAGGAGAGGTGGAGTGGGTGTGAGGAGCAGGGAAGGGGAAGCAGGGAAGAGGAGAGAAAAAAGTAAATGAAAGAAGGAGGGTGAAGTGGGAAGCGGGGATAGAGAACTGTGAATGAGAAGAAGAGAAGCTGGAACTACTGGAAACAGACCACTTCTTGGAGACACAGAGTTGTACTGAAATTTTGTCTTTACTGCTTCCTAACTTTGTGGCAATTAACTTACCTCCCTGAGCCTCAGTTTACTCCTCTGTGAAATGGATTTCATAATGATACCTACCTCATTGGTACTTTTCATCAGGCAGAACATCTTCTTATCATCATTCATTATTCTTAGCAGGACAGAGCTGGTGTTGGGAGAAAGCCATTTAACTTCCTGGGGAGTGTGCCTAAGTGAGAGAAGCAGCCTCCCCAGGTCCTGGGGGCCCAGATTCCTACACATGCTGCTCGAATTTCCAGGGAGTGCTTATGGAATCAGAGGCTAGTAATGGGAGGCAGCAAAGATGTCCTGAACAAAGCATGGTTATTTGGCCCTATTAACTTTTCTCAGTCAGGAACATTCTACAGAAGTGAAGGCAGCCCAGCTTCAGGGGCTAGAACTCCACCCACAGGGCCTACCTTTCTCAGCTGTACACCAAGGCTCATCCATTTTCAGGTCTGACTTTCATGAGCCACAAGCACAATTTTGCACAGACACCTCTAGCCAGCTGTTTGCCACATGCTGCCTGGGTTTAGGGGTGTGGAAAGCTTCTGATGCCCCAAAAGGGCAAGGATGCAGAGGGGCTCACTAGGCCTGATCCCCTCCCCCAGAGACCTGATGTCCAGGTTGGTCTTGCTTTCAAGCCTAATTCTGCCCATCCCTAGATTCCCCTGCCCTTGGATCTGCACAGTGCTATGGAAACTGCAATCTGCATCTGCCTCTATACCTACCCCTACTCCAACCCTAACCCCATCCTCCTGCCCTCTCAGGAGTTTCAGCAAAAGGAAATCTACAGCTGAGGCAGGGGATCATGGGTGATAGAAAAGAATCCATCATGACCTTGCGGTGGCAGGATGTAGAGAAGTGAGACACAATCTTCAGGTTCAGAGGGGTGCCACCTCTCCTGATTGGCAGGACAGGAAATTGGGGCCTGAACCACACAGAAGCCAAGCCAAATGGGTGCTGGGGCTCCTTCAGGGGCTGTGGGCTGGGAGGCAGCAGGAGAAGGCTGTCTGGATGCAATCAAGCCTGCTGTGACCTCACGGGGAGAAGGGGGAGCCCCAGAACTGAGGGCTTTGGTCCTCGCACTCATTGGTGGGGGAGGGAGAGAAGCCATGTGGGGAGGAGACAAGGAACATTCAGTAGTGTGAATGGGAAGTCCGCACATGGAGGAGTCAGAAAAGGGAGAAGCTTTGGGAAAGCTGCCATCTTCAACTGACCTGGACTCACAGCTCTGGGAGAACCAGCCAGGGGATAGAGTGTTGGGAAAGAGCTTCCACTCTCCAAATCCATGGGCACCAAACACAGCTCTTGTTCAGACAGACAGGAGCAGCAGCACGTGGAAAAGCAGGCTGGGGATGGGTTCTGCATCCTGCTGATAAGGAGAGTTCTATAGGCAAGGTAGATGGCGAGGACTTACCGACATAGGAAGACTGCATCTTCTTGGATGAGCCCTGGGAGAGGTCTGTGGGCCATAGCAGGAGAACTGGAGTCCTGAGGCAGTGCAGGAAGACAGGGAGGTCCCATGAGGAAGGAGCTGGTGAAGAATGGGCTGGAACAGAGAAAGCAGGGAGACCCTGTCATGGTCTCTGTTCTCAGCTCTGAAGTGCTGTCCTAAGCAGAGGGAGCAGATGGTGACTTGGGAGCCCGGGGAGTGGGGGGGCAGAAACTTCTGGGTGAAAGCCAGTATTATCGTGATCTCATCCACCCTTGTCTCTAGTCAGCTCAATGTAAGAAAGAATTTTCTCAAGCAAGAAATGGTGGCAAGGGGGGGCAGTGAGCATCCTATCACTGGAGGTGGATGAACAAGGGCTGGATGGCCACTTTGTGGCAATTCAAAGAGTAGATGGTGTGGTCCCCTGGCATCCTCTTGATGTCCTGCCATATGTAGATAGGTTACCTCTGTGAGATGCGGTCCCAGGAATAAGCACCTACTCCACAGAGCTCTCAAGAGACTCTGATTAAGACTGTACCTTCCAGACACCCAGATGGGTGTGGAGACACCATGTGGGCATTTGCACATATGGCTGGCTCTGCTGTTCTCTCATTATCATCCCCAAGGGTCTCTGGCCACTCACAACATCAGCATCTCACCACACTGAGCATGGTGAACTTGTTCAATGATCCATTTTTCCCCCCACATGGCTTCTAACAGCTTCATATGGGGCCCGACTCATGAAGCAGTGATTGGTTCCAACTTCATAGGCAATCAAATGGATTCTCCAAGATGATTGGGACTACCTGCAATTTGTGCCTCACAGACTGACTTGAGATGCTAGGTCCGTGTAAAGCACAGCCTCATCAGACACTTAGTAATGCTGCAAAGCACAGAGAAGCATCTCTGGGAAGGCATGGTGTGGAGCCCAGATGCAGAGGGTCTTTCCACGGAAGCCTAGTGCTTCTATCCTCTACCCTTAACACAGATGAAATTACCTTCTGGGTCACCCCTACTCCTCAGCTCTGCCTCCTGTTGGCCCTGCCTTCTAAAGACATCCACAATCCGACCATGTTTTGTTTTGTTTTTTTTTTTTCAATCACCTTACCACTTTCACTTCGGTCCAAGCCACCATTGTCTCTCATGGCAAGAGCCTCTTTCCTGCTTCCTCTGTATTTATTCCTCCCCTCTGTGCTATCTGGTCTCCTCACAGCACCCATTGCATCTCTGTTAAGATGTGAGTCAGAGCTTATCATTCATCTGCTCAAAACCTTCCAAAGACCAGGCATGGTGGTACATGCCTGTCATCTCAGTGGCTCAGAAGGCTGAGGCAGGAGGATCACAAGTTCAAAGCAAGCCTCAGCAACGTAGCAAGGCCCTAAGCAACTTAGTGACACCCTGTCTCTAAATAAAATTTAAAAATGGCTGGGGATGTGGCTCAGTGGTTGAGCACCCCTGGCTTCAATCCCCAGTAGGGGAAGGGGAACTCCAAAAGCCTGATTCATCTCAGATCAAAAGGCATATAACTGACATAGCCCTACATGATCTGACCCTTTCTGGGAACTCACCTTCTATGAAACCTGATATAATCTACCCTCACTTCCTTCAATCTCTGTTATCCCACATTGGAAAGGCTTTCTCCCTGTCCACATAAATTAGTGACTCTACAGCCCCATCCCACCAAGCACCCCTTCTCCCCACGCCTGGCTTTCCTTACCCCAAAGCCCTTCTCATCATTTGACCTATATTTTTTTATGTATGACTTTGATCTTCTACTAGAATATAAGGTTGGCTCATTTGTTCTCTGCTGTAGCCTCAGCACCTAGAACAGTGTCTAGCATGTAGTAGGTGCTCAGTATTGAATGAGTGGGTGATTTTGAGCACACCCCTGTGAACCCACACAAACAGCACTGAGAGTCAATGGCCTCTGACTTCACAATCTGTCCTTCCTGTTCTCTAATATCACTAAATATTGATGCTGGATGCTGGGCCTATCCTCTGCCCAGGGAAACTTCCTTCCTACCTTACCTGACACCCTGACTTTGTGTGTGTGTGTGAGTGAAGGTGTGTGTATAGATGTGATATTGGGGATTGAACCCAGGGATGCCCTACCAGTGAGCTACATCTCCAGCCTTTTCAGTTTTTTTTTTTTCTAATTTTGAGACAGATTCTTCCTAAACTGTCAAGGTTGGCCACAAACCTCCTGCCTCAGCCTCCTGAGTCACTGAGAATATAGGTGTGTACCACAGCAACTGGAGGACACCCTGACCTTGCCCTCATGTTTTCCTTGATGCAGCTTCCTGCCTGCCTGATCCTCCTGGCCAGCAACAGTGAATTCTCTGGCCTAGCATCATTACCTTTGAGACCCAGGACTGTGGCCAGGCACCTCCCAGCTCATGGAGCTCCCAAGCCTGGAACTTGTCAGGCAGGCTTCCTCTGTACACTGCTGCTACCCATGACACACCAACCCAAAGTACCTACTGACTTGCTCATGAACACTCCAAGATGTTGAGAGAAAAGAATTGGGGAATAATTTGAAATATGTGCTACCTGAGCCTCCCTTGCTTGAGAAACTAAAAGGCTGAGCTCTGGAAGGAAATGGCTCCTTTCTGTCCTGTGTCACACTGAGTTGAAGATGACACTTTGGAGAAGGACAATGCAAAGACCTGGCTCCAGAAGTACAGAGAAAGTCCAGATGGAAGCAAATGCTGTGAGCTTGTCAGTGAGAGGCCCAAGGATGCAAGAGGGCCAGGTGGCTGAGAGTTTGGGGCTCAGGAGCTTTGTTCGTGCAGTAGTGACAGGGAAGATGTATCTAGAGGTAAACTGTCACAAAATCAGGGGCCTAGCCAGTGAGAGCAGACTGCCTTGAGTGACCAGGATCTCTGAAGCTCCCATTGTGGGCAGAGAGGGGAACTGAGTAGGTGTGTAACAAGGAGCAGGGAGATAATTTGCATTTCAAGAGTGCCAGCCACTAGCTGAGGCACCCCACAGAATATGTGTGATTATTTCCATTTTATGAATGGAAAAATTAAAACTCAGATTTGAAATTACATGCCCAGTGTCACAGCTAGGAAATGGCAGTCAGAAAATGACTTCTGACTCCTGGTCCATGGCTCTTTCTAGAAAATATATATCAAGGACACACTATGGAGTCTAAACTTGACACCTGTTGTCTACTTTGCTCTTTTCAACAGCCCTCCAAGGTAGGTGGTGGCGTTCCTATTTTATAACTTAGGAAACAAGCCCAGATCAGGTGAAGGGACTTTCTCAACCAGTGAGCAGTTTTAAATCAACTTCCAGCATATTCCAAGGTTCATCACCTTGTACTGTATTCCCCAATAAATGTTGGGTTGAATAAATAAACATAAGGAGCCAACTCTTGGGGGACCTGAAATAAAATATTTGGCCCCTAAGGATAGGTTGGTCTCAAGTAGAGGCTAGAGCTATCTAGACTGGAAGGAAGGGAGGATGTTTGATGTATCCAGGGGGTAGGATGAAGCTAATCTCAATTTTACCCAGGCTCTATGAAGCTGTCCAGGGTGGTGGGTACCAGGTAAATAGCCCCATGTTAGGCTTAATGCTTTGGTGTTGCCAGCATTAATTTCTTAACAATTTCTTTCTTTCCTTTTTTTTTTTTTTTTTGGTATTGGGTATTGAACCCAGGGTGCTTAACCACTGACCTACATCCCCAGCCCTTTATATATTTCATTTTGAGACAAGGTCTCACTGAGTTGCTTAGGACCTTTTTTAAAAAAAATTATTTATTTTTTATTCTAAGTTGTTAGAAATGACAGCAGAATGTATTATATTTCATATTATACTTATAGAGCACATTTTTACATATCTCTGGTGGTATACAAAGTATATTCACACCATTTGTGACTTCATACACGCACTTAGGGTAATGATATCCATCTCATTCTACTATCTTTTTTTTTCTTCTTCACCCTTTCCCCCCCTCCCTTTCCCTCCCTCCCCATTGGCCATTCTAGTGTTCCTCTAATCCTCCTATGCTCCCCATCCTAATCCCACTGTGAATCGGCCTCCTTATATCAGCTTAGGGCCTTTCTAAGATGCTGAGGCTGGCTTTGAACTCGCGATCCTCCTGCCTCAGCCTCCCAAGCTGCTGGGATTGCAGGCATGTGACACTGGGCCTGGCTCTTAACAATTTTTTAATATGAGCCTTTTTTGTGTGTGTGTGTGGGGGGGGGGGCTGAAGATTGAATCCAGGGCCTCACACTTGCTAGGCAAGTGCTCTATCACTAAGCTACATCCTCACCTCAGGAGCCTTGCATTACAAGTCTGCACTGGGCTGTACAAATTACATAGCCATTTCTACTGAGAATCCTAGGTCTTAGAATGGTAGCCTTCCTACATGCTTCCTGGTGTTGGCTTTCCTTTCCAAAGTATGCGTGGTTTATGAGTAGCCTCCCTAAAGCACAGCTCTTGTGCTATTGCTTCTCTGCTCAAAAACCTTCTATATCTCCCTATTGCTCATCATTTCATATGAAAAAGCTTGGTTGGTACAAAAAGCTTGCAGAACTCTCAAAGCTCCCACCCCATCTTTTTCTCTGCACCTTATGCCCCCAACACGTCCACAGGCTCTTTAGGCCTGGCTGGGTACTCCTTCTGGGCCTTGGTGTACTGGAAACCTCCATTGCCTACCAGCCAAGGGAAGGTGTCTAGGCACTTGGGTGAGAAATTCTGCCCTCCACTAGGATGTCACTTCTACAAGGACAAGAATTTTTGTCTTTTCTGTTCACTTCTGTATCCATAGCATCCAACACAGGGCCCAGCACCTAGGAGGTACTTACAAGTAATAGATGAATGAGTGAATAAATAAATAGATTCAAGGCTCTTCACAATCTGGCCTCAACACACTCTGGGCCTGGCCCTTGTACACTCAGCCAAGTGGAACAAGTCCTTGTTCCCCATGTACATCCTATGCTGTCCCCACAATATGCGATACTCCCACTTCTAATAACCATGTCTGAAATCTAAACCATTTTCAACACCTAGCACAAAATGCCATTTTCTCCATGAAGATTCCCCTAAACATCAGGCTGGCTGTCACCTTTCCCTCTGGGCTCTCCATAGTTATTGACATTTTTCTTAAGGCATCTCTTGATTTTTGTGACGTGGCAGGAGGACTTGGGAACAAATAGACCTGGGATCAAATCTTTTTTCTGCTGCTTACTAGCTATGTGATCTTTGACCTGTCATCAACTTCTCTGAGCCTCAGATTCTTCAACTGTAGATTAAAGTAAAAATAGCACCTCCCTTGTTAGGGTATACTAAAAACAACTTCTCCCTTTTTGGGGTATAGTATGAATTGAATGAAACAGCTTAGTGCCAAGCACATACAAGAACATCCTCCTCCTCGTGCTGCTCATCATCATCGTCATTATCATCAACAATACTGACAAGAATAGCAAACTGTGTCAGAGGGCTTTCTCTGTGCAGTAGCCTCCCCATCCATGGGGGATAATGTTCCAAGAAGTTCTGCAAATGTCCAAAACTGTGGATAAAACTGAAACTTATGTATACTATATTTTTCCTATAGATATATACCTCTGATAAAGTTTAATTTACAAATTAGGCACAGTAAGAAATTAATGACTAACACTGATAATAAAACAATTCCAACAGTATAGTGTAATAAAAGTTGTTGAATTTGGGTGTAGTGGTGCACCCCTGTATTCCCAGTGATTTGAGAGGCTGAAGCAGGAGGATTGAAAATTCAAGGTCAGCCTCAGCAACAAGACTATCTCTCAAAATAAGAAAGGGCTGGGGGTGTATCTCAGTGGTAGAGCACCCCTGGTTTCAATCCCAGTATCAGAAAAAAAGTTATTTAGAACTTATGAATTGTTTATTTCAGGAATTTTCCATTTAGTATTTTCAGACTCTGAGTAACAGAAACTATGGAAAGTGAAACCATGGATAAGGGATGACTAGTGTATTTGCACAACAACCCTACAAGGCAGATACTGATTATTATGAAATCATCCCCATTTTACAGATAGAGAATTAGACCCAGAGATTTATTAACCTGTTCAAAGTCACACAGTTGGAGGGTGGGGAAATTGGGATTGAGAAGCCAATCTGCTGTTGACCAGCTTCACAGTTCCCTACCTCTGTCCCCCACTTCTGCCTTCCCTCTAGACTCTTGCGAGTAGGTCCTGCCTCCCCAGAATCAAGGTCCCCACCCCAGGAAGCAGCCATGGAAGCTCCAGAGCCCATCCCAGCCAAGCCCCACCAAGAGGGATTACATTTGTTCCAAATTATGATGATTTGTTTTGAAACACCAATCATTTGTAATCAGAGGGGCCAGGTAGAAATAGATGCCTCTCTTTCTCTAAATGAAGTCTTCGGCTGGGCTTGCCCAAGGGATATCTTTTTTCTTTCTTTTCCTTGGCCCTGAGCAGGGCATGGTTATAGTGTGTTCTCAATGAGGTCTAAAGAAAAGCAAACAAGGGCTAATTCAAAACTGGCTGTCTTGCTACCCACACCATACCATTCCCTTCCTCTTTATCTTTCTTTCCAGTGTTCCGGTCTTAGGTTGGTGATGGTACAGTGATACCCCAGGGGGACTCATAAGGGGTGCCATGAAACTCTCCTCAATTTCTCTAAACAAAATGAATTTGAACCTGATTTTAACTTAAACATTAATGGAAACCATATCATTATTGACTGAGGCGGGTGGGTAGAGGAAGGATGCTCAGAAATTCCACCAGAGTACCAGGATTAATGGACTGAGAACATAGGTGACATAGAGAATGGAGGCAATTGTTTAGATTCAGAACCCCCAAACCACCCTGAACTCAGCTCGGATGGGGGCTGCAGTCACAAGACCACCCTCTGCAGGGATTACTTCATCAGCTTCTCTTCCATCTCACTCCCTGCTGCCACCAATCTCCCCTCACTCACTCCTGAACACCAGACATTGATAAGGTCACTCTCATGGATTATGTGAGGGGGCCAAACTCTGTTCTTTCTGTAGGTGAGGAAAAGGTGAGGGAGAACCAGAATCCAGTTGCATTTAGCTGAGCAGCATCTTGCCACAGATTCCCTTCTCTGTGTATAATATGTCAAAATAAATGTATAATATGTCAAAATACACTCTACTGCCATGTGTATCTAAAAAGAACAAGTTAAAATTAAAAAAAAAAAAGAAGACTGGTCTCATTCCATGAAACTCCTAATTTCAAAATACTATAATAAAATAACACGTACTGTGCACTGTGTCTGTTAAAGTGTGATGGGGGGGGGGGCAGAACCACCATGAGTGATCTGGAATAAGAAATTTATTATGAGGATTAGAATTTTTGTCATGGCTCCAGGTTGGGGTTGGCTACAAGAGAAATTTGCACAAAATCTGGAAGGCAGAAACACAGCAGCAGACATTGGGCCCTGTAGGTTGACATAGAGGTGCTATGGAAACTCACCTTCCAGCTCCTGTCACCAGCAAAAGATAGCGGCATGTCTCACAGACTGTCTGGCTTCCCCAAATGTTCTTGAACTTAGACAAGTCTTGGGCTAGAAATGTGTGCAGCATGATGGTACAGGATGCCAAATGCTTCTTTGGTTCATCCACTCAGTCCAGGCCAAAGGCCATGGGAGACAGATGTGGTTTCCTGTTTGTTTTTCCTCTCTCCCAATTCAGTTACAGCTTTTCTTCCCAACTACCAGCCCTGCTCACCTACAGCAACTTCAGTCCCACCCACCAGATGAAGAGATTAGTGCTTTCCACAAGCTTCTTCATCACTCTCAAGATGACGAAAATTCTAATCCTCATAATAAATTTCTTATTCCAGATCACTCATAGTGGTTCTGCTCCCCTGATCAAACTCTAATAGACACAGTGCACAGTACATGTTATTTTATTATAGTAGTTTGAGATTAGGAGTTTCATGGAATGAGACCAGTCTTCTTTTTTTTTTTTTTTTTAATTTAATTTGTTCTTTTTAGATACGCATGACAGTAGAGTGTATTTTGGCATATTATATATACATGGAGTATAACTTATTATAACTAGGATCCCATTCTTGTGGTTGTACACATTCTTGTGGTTGTACATGATGTGGAGTTTCACTGTGGTGTGTTCATATATGAATGCAGGAAAGTTATGTATGATTCATTACACTGTCTTTCCTATTTCCAACCCCCTCCCTCCCCTTCCTTCCCCTTTAAGACCAGTCTTTAATATCTGTGTAGTACTGAGGGGCCAGCAGAGCACCCATGAGGTTCTTCCATGGTGTTCCTTGAATAGAAAGAAATTGAAGGAAGACTTGGACAGTTGGCCAGTCCTTGTGGTCACTTATTGTGAGCTAAATTCTAGACAGGGCAGGATGGATATGAATGTATTTGGATGCAGTCGATGCTCTGTGGTCTAAATGGATATAGGACATTATCAAATAAACAATAATGATTGATGGCTAATGAGAATAAGTATAGTTAGTACTTCTTGAGCTTGTTACATGTTGTGTTCCCCCATTTCGTCCTCACTCTGGCTTCTGAGGTAGGTAGGAAATGGAACTCTCAGAAAGAGATTAACTAGCTTGCTCAAGTTCACCCAGAATGGGATTCCAATGAAAGGGGTTAGACTCCCTAGCCCATGTAGGGTTGTAATTATCATTCCTGGCAGAGTCTTCCCTCCCAAGAGAAATGCTGAGGGTACTAAAGAATCATAAGCAAACTCTGCCCTGGGGTTGCCAAATGTTGGGAGAGCTCAGAGGCTGGTGGCAGAGAACTGAAGGCATGAAGCCAAGGTCCAGGGAGGCTTCCTGGTATGATTATAGGGACTAAGCTTGCCCTTGAGAGCTGAAGAGGACCATGCCAAATTCCCCAGGCTACAAACTTAAACCTTCTCCTTGACAGTCCCTCTCTTTTGTCATTGCTATCCTGTCACTAAGTCCTCTGGATGTTTTATTGGACATTAAACTTTATTCACCCTCCCTCTCTGGTGTCTGCTCCTCTTGGCCCTGTGGAACATCAAACCTTCCAAACCTCTGGCCTTATCTCTTAGCCCCATCTCTTCCTTCCTAGACTCCTGGCCTCCAGTATTTTTTTTTCAAACATTTTTTTTTTATTTGTAGATAGACACAATATCTTTATTTGTATTTATTTTATGTGGTGCTGAGGATCAAACCTGGGGCTTCACACATGCAAGGAATGTGCTATATCACTGAGCTACAAACCCAGCACTGGCCTCTAGTTTTGCCTGTTCAAAAAACCCACACTGACTTCCAGAATCATCTGTTCAAACTCAGCTCTGATCTGCCATGGTTCCTGTCAAGATATAACTACATCTCCACAATACAGGGACCCATGGAATAAAATGGTCATATTAAAACTGAGCCATAGCTATCTTTCTTTTTTTTAATTTTTGTTAAAGATGGACATAATGCCTTTATTTTATTCATTTATTTTTATGTGGCGCTGAGAGTTGAACCCAATGCCTCACACGTGCTAGGCAAGTGCTCTACCACTGAGCCACAACCCCAGTCCATAGCTCTCTTTCTTATGTGTGTCTCATTATTTGTCTCTTTTTCTCTGTGTGGTATTTTCCCTTTCCTTGATCTGTTATCTACATTCATTTGCTCTCTTCTTCTCTACATGAAGGTGTTTGTGCTTGTATGTGTTTATGTGTGTGTCCCAAAACTTATTTCTTGACCTCCTAGGATGTTTGTGTCTATAATGTGAGTTCCAGGGCTCTGGTGCCAGGGAGTTGGAAGGACAGAACAAACTAGAGCAGCAGTGGTCTCGAGGGCTGGGTCCATCTTTGAGCCTGGGGCATCCTCACAAAGGCAGATCCAGGAGCTTGCAACCTGCCCTGGGGCTGCTACCTTATCCTGCCTGCAGCCAACAAAACAATTGCAGATGGCAATGGCCCAGATGTAAAACCCAGCTGTGCCCAAGGCCTGTAAGAAATTAGACAGGATCTAAAAGAGATCAGGCTGTGGAAAAGAAAAATGTTAGTTAAAAGAGAAAATTCCTGCTCCCACCTCTGGGTCATAGATCACAGAAGAGAATCCTCAAGCCAGGATGGACTTCAAGGGGCCATCTGGCTTGGCCGCATCTCAGAACAGGACAGGCCCAAACAGTCAAGACAATGGCTGTCTATCCATCTTTCAAGAACACAGGCCAAATATTTTTTTTCAGTGTCTTCCCCCAATACCTTATTCTTGGAATGCACCCTTGCCCTGGGAAAAAGTTTGAGGGAAAGCCCAGACCACTAGAGTAATTCATACTGGGACCCAAATATATACTTTAACCTCAAATCTTTTCCCTACTCCAATGTCTTCCACATCACAGATACTGGAACACTATTCACCCAAATGCTCAGGCCAAAGCCTGGAACTCTTCCTTTCTCTTAGACCCCTGTCCAAACAATTAACAATCTTGACAACTACAACTCTCAACTTCATTCCCAATCTGACTCCTCACATGACAGCCAAACTTGCCGGGATGGTGCAAACCACCATTGTGCCCATCTGGAACTGTGAACCACTCCATGAGTTTCCCTGTGTCAACTCTTGCTCTCTACAGTTCATTCTCCAAGCAGATGGAAAGATAAATCAGACCATGTTGCCTCTGCACAAAACCCTGCTTTGGGTTCTCATCACATGAATCTCTGGCTTACAAATTCCTACGTCATCACGCTGCACCTCCTGCTTCTCCCCTCCCACTCCTCTCTGGCTACACTGTCCCTTGAAAACAACAAACTCTTTCCCTTCTCAGGGGCTGTTCCCTCACTCTCCTTTCTGCTTAGTACATTCTTCCTCCAAATCTTCACATAGCATACTTCCCCAGTTATTCCGATCTCTACTTAAAGATCACCTCCTCCAAGAGGCCTGCTTCAACTATTCTGGCTAATATAACTTCTGTCTCACCTCTACCCCCACAGTACTCTAGTCTATAACCTGCTTTTATTTATCTTCAAAGCATTTACAACTGCTTGGCATTAGATTTTATATTTATTTGATGATTGGTTGGCTCCATTACTATTTCCCTGGTGCCTAGAACAGTACCTAACACTTTGTAGATATCCAATGGTAGTTAAATGCATGAATGAAATCAGGTTGACCTACAGGCTTTGTGACTTTGAGGCAAGTTACTTAACTTGTATGACTTTTAGTTTCCTTATCTCTAAGATGGGAAAAATTACATCTACCCTGTGAGCTGTTGTGAGGAAGAAATGAGATAATTGGTATAATGATCACGGTACCTGGCAACAGAAATTATTGGTTATTAAAATAGCCAGTGGAACTTTCACCCAATTTTTCTGGTTCTCTCTTTAGTGGAAGCAGAGAATAGCTACTCACTCTTTCCTGGTTCAATAAATCCAATCCCATTCATCTTTGAGATGTTAGACATAGTGGTACAGGATGCAGTGGCTCAAGAATGACAGCTTCTTAGAATTCATCCAGGGCAGGAGTGAGATGCAAAGATTTTAAATCAAGTTTCTTATATATGCTCAAAGAGATAAAGAAAACCATAGACGAAGAACTAAGAGAATCCAGGAAAACACAGTGTGAATAAAATGCAAATGTTGATTAAAGAGAAATTATAAAAAGGAACTAAATAAAAATTATGGAACTGAAAATTATAATAACCAAAGTAAGTGTGAGCCACACATACCCTTTTGCCTCCACTGAGGGGCCATAAGACAGGTGGCTAGATCTCTGGTCAAATCTCATGAGATGCCAGGAAGAGGCATTTCATTGTCATTAAGAGCACAGAATTTGGAGTCAGACAGACCTAGGGTCCAACCTCAGTTCTACTGTGTAACTCTGGACAGGGGATTTACCCCTTTTGGCCCCAGCAATTGTAGTCTGCCAGAAGGACAAAATGAGAAGCATATGCAAAGCACTTAGGTCAGTGTCTGGCCCATGGTCAGAGCTCCTTAAGTGGTAGCTATTATTACGAGTATTATCGTGATCTCATCCACCCCTGTCTCTAGTCAGCTCTGCATTCCAACCATTCTCCAGAGCTCTGGCTCAAACTCTTAAAACCATCCCACTCTCCTACCAGGGAAACCATCTCAGCTTCAGACTAGATCCAGTACATGGATATTTTGCCATGCGCAGAGCAAAAGAGCACTCTAGGACAAGGAGATCCAGATACAGCCTCCACAGTTTGGTGCCTATGGGCAAAAAGCAAAGACCAGAATGAAATCAGCAAAATAGTAGAGTAAACAACTCCAAACATACACCCTTCCACGGATGCATTGAAAAAATGCAAGATATATCAGTATTGACTTATAAGAGCTCTGGAAAACTGGCAAAGTTATACAGCGACTAAGTAGACATTGAATCAAGGAAAAGGTCACTTTAAAATGCTCCTGGTGGGCTCAAGATGGAGTTCAGTGGTAGAGCACTTGCCTAGAGTGTTCAAGGACCTGGGTTCAACCTCCAGCACCACAAAAAGTGCTGTTGGCATTCAAGGATATCTGTCAAAACACTAGTGAACACAAAATAAAGGAACTGAGACTTTAGTGACCACACATGATAAAAACAGTCTTACAAAAACAGTGTGCAAAAGTCACAGAACAGATGGATTATTGAAACCTTTAACAACCAAGAATAGCAAACCATGAGAAAGGGGGAGAATTTTATTTCCACAGTTATAACATTATAATATTCAAAAGTCCAGCTTTCAACAAAAATTTTAAAGTATACAAAGAAAGTATGGCCTATTCAAAGGGAGAAAAGTAAGAAAGCTCAGACATTGGACTTACCAGCAAACACTATAAATCTATTATTTTTTTTTTTTGAGATGGGGACTCACTATGATTCCCAGGTTGGGAATGAACTCATGATCTTCCTGTTTTAGACTCCTGAGTAGCTAGGATCACAGGTAAATGCCACTGTACCTGGCTTGTTAATCAACTCTCTTAAATATGATCAAAGAACTAAAGGAAGCCATGGACAAAGAACCAAAGGTAGTAAAGGAAAAATGTATAAACAAAATTAGAATTTTAACAAAGAAATAAAAATCATAAAATGAACCATGTTAAAATTCAAGTGAAAAGTACAATAACTTAAAAATTCACTAGAGGGGATCCAACAGCAGATTTGAGAAGTCTGAAGAAAGAACTTTAAGACAGGATCATTCAAAACATCCAATCTGGAGAGCAGAAAGGAAAAAGTGAATAGTCCATGAGCCATGTAGGTCTATCAAACAGTCCAACATGTACATTATAGGAACCTCAGAATAAGAAGAGAAGGAGAGATAAAGGGGAGGGAAAGGATATTTGAGAAAATAATGGCTGAAAATGTCTCAAACTTGATGAAAGACCCAAATCTAAACATCAAAGTTAAAAGAACTTCAAACTATAAAGGAGAATCTTGAAACCAGCAAGAAAGAAACAACTCACAATATACAAGTGATCTTAATAAGATTACTAGTTGCTTTCGCATCAGAAGCCATGCAAATCAAAAGGCAGTGGAATGGCATATTTAAAGAGAATACTATGAACAAATGTACACCAATGTATTAGGTAACATTAATCAAATAGGCATATTCATAGAAATATATAAATTACTAAAATCGACTAAAGACGAAAATCTCAATAATAAAAAAGAGACAAACAGAAGTTCTTTTTTTTTTTTTTTTTTTTTTTTTTTTTTTTTTTTTTTTATAATTCCTAACAAATAAGAGTCAGGAACAGATGGCTTTTTCACTGGTAAATTCTATCAAATATTTAATATAACATTAGCACTTCTTAATTTTTTCCAGAAAATTGAACAGGAGGAAACATTACCCAAATAATACTATGATGGTAGCATTACCCTGATACCAAAGTCATATAAAATCTTAATAATAAATAATAATAAAATTACTGGTTAATATCCCCTAGAAATAAACACACACACACACACCACTAGAAAACTAAGTCCAGCAATATATAAGAAATTATATACATGACTAAGAGAGATTTATCTGAAGAAATGTGAGGGTGGTCTAATATAAAAAAAACAGCCAATAAAATGTACCACCTTAATAAGAAAAATATTTTTTTCATTTTTTATTCTAATTTGTTATACATGCTTGCAGAGTGCAATTCATTTCATATTACATATAAAGAGCACAATTTTTCAAATTGTCGGTTTTACATAAAATATTTTCACAACAATTGTGTCTTCATACATTTACTTAGGGTAATGATGTCTAACTCATTCTTCCATTATTCCTATCCCCTTGCCCCCTCCCCTCCCTGCCCTTTGTTCTATTTAAAATTCCTTCATTCCTCTCATCCCCCATCCCTTTGCCTTTATAAGTCAGTATCTTCATAACAAAGAGATCATTCAACCTTTGGTTTTTTGGAGTTGGCTAACTTAGCAGGAAAAATAAGTTTTAAAATCACATTAATTGGTGCAGAAAACAAATGACAAAATCAAACATTCTTTCATGATGCAAATACTCAGAAAACTATGAAGAAAAGTGAACTTTCTCAAAATCATGAAAGCTATACATAAAAAACTCACAGCTAACATCATGTTCAGTGGTGGCATACTGAAAGCTTTCCCACTAATATCAGGATTAAGACAAAAATATCTGTTTTCATTTTTGTTCTACATTGAACTGGAAGTTTTAGATAGAGCAATTAGTCAAGAAAAAAAGAAGTCATCCAAATTGGAAAGGAAGAAGTAAGATTGTCTGTATTTGTAGATGACATGATCCTCTCTGTAGAAAATTCCAAAGAATCCACAAAAAAGTTAATAGAGTTAGTAAATAAATTTCAGCAAAGTTTCAGGGTAGCAGTTCCACATGCAAAAATCAGTGATATTTCTATATACCAGTAGTGAATAATCTGAAAAGGTTTTATCAAGAAGCTGAAAGACTTGCATACTAAAAATTATAAAACATCACTGAAAGACATAAAAGAAGATTTAAATAAGTGGATATTTAAATAAGAGGATATTCTATCCTCTTCATGAGTAGTAAGACTCAATATTGTTGAGATGTCAATACTTCCTGTCTCAGTCTGTTTGGACCACTATAAAAAAATACCATAGACTGAGTAATTCATAAACAATAAAAGTTTATTCCTAACTGTTCTGGAGGCTGGGAAATCTAAGATCCAGGTGCCAGGATATTCATTGTTTGGTGAGTGCTGCTCTTTGTTTCCAAGATGGTGCCTTGTTGCTGTATCCTCCGGAGGAGAGAAATGCTGTGTCTTAACATGGTGTAAATAATGTAAAGAATGGAAGGAGTGAAATCACCCATTCAAGCACTTTTATAAGACAGCATTCTCATCCATGAGATTGGTGCCCTCGTGGCCTAATAACCTCTTAAAGGCCCCACCTCTTTATATTGTTGCACTGGGGGATAAGTTTCAACATGAATTTTGGAGAGGACACAAATATTCAAACCATAGCACTACCCAAAGTAATCCACAGATTCAGCTCAATCTTATCAAATTCCAATGACTTTTTTTTTCAAAGATGGAAAAGCCAATCCTCAAATTTATATGGAGTTGCAAGGGAGCCCAAATAGCCAAAAAAATCTAGAAATAGGAAGAGCAATGTTGGAGAAAACACTTCCAATTTCAAAATAACTACAAAGCTATAGTAATCTCTGGACTGGGAAGGCAGGAGCTCAGACTGGACTAGGACTCTAGGCATCTGGTATGCCCTGCCCCCAGGATGATTCTCTGCCTCAAAGTGGACTACCAGAACATTTTCATTTCTTTCTTTCTCTAAATTAAATTTTATTTTTAAAATATTTTTTAGTTGTAGTTGGACACAACACCTTTATTCTATTTATTCATTTCTATGTGGTGCTCAGGATGGAACCTAGTTCCTCGCATGTGCTAGGCTAATGCTCTATCGCTGAGCCACAACCCCAGGCTTCATTTATTTCTTTAAAATTTTTTTTTAGTTGTAGATGGACACAATACCTTTATTTTATTTATTTATTTTTATGTGGTGATGAGGATCGAACCCAGGGCCTCACACATGCTAGGCAAGCACTCTACCATGAGCTACCACCCCAGCACCCACTTTTCATTTCTTTACTCTCTTTCTAGGCTGACTCTGGCAGCAGCCTTATATCTAGCTGGGTTCCACACTTTTATAAAAATGGCCACAGAGAGACTCAGAAGCAGGCTTGTGTCTGGGCTTGGCCAGTAGATAGGGACGGGCAAGATTCACCTCTTTGTCCCTCCCCAACTCCAAAGCCTATAGTCATATAGGCTTTTAAGATAATGTCACAGCCAAAAGGGCCCTCAACCACACTTTATGAATGGGAAAGGAATGATGCCTGGAGATGGAAAGAGGGACCCAAAGTTAATATAACCGTCCATCTCACTGTATCATAGGACTACTGGTCCAGAATACATCTTAAATGTACCACAGTCTTCCCACCAAATCCCAAATGAAATGAAGACATGATCTCAACATCTCTAATGATAAGTAATTGTCAGGCTGAGTTCACACCCTCCCAAGACAGATTTCTGTTTCTGGCCTTCTAAGAACAAGCAAGCTGGTGGAGAATGGCAGTCTCCTCTTGTTCAGCAAGAGGCACATCTCACTGAATCCCTACAACAAGACCTGTGGAAGTCTTGCCTCCCACTAGCCCTCATCCCTACTCTCCTCTCTGCCTCCTCTGGCTACCCCTTCATTTTGCCTGTGGCTGGAGTTTTATTCCAGCAAAGAAGTAAAGGGTTTCCATTTCCAGGAGTCGGCTCCACATACACTTTCCGAGAATCACTAACCTCTAAATGCAGCTGAATGGCTTTCTCCCCAAATCCCCCTTTGGGCAGAGACCAGAAGTGAAAAACTTTCAGGGTCCTTTGGGGTATTGGAAGGGCCTGCATCCAGGGTGGCCTTAATTCAGACTGAACTCATAGCCCATGCCCAGGATGGTGGAAAAAGATGTTGCAGGGCCCCTTGGGCTCTGGAAATTGTCAGCACCTCCAGGGCACACCTTTGCTTGGGGAAGGGCCCCTCTCTACTCTCCTTCTGCCCCATCTCTAGCTGCCTAATGTCCCACTTTCCCCGCCCCCACTTTACCCCTACCAATGCCTTGATAACAAGGTGCATTGTCTATTGTAGTGTAAACCCTTCCATCATTTTACAGGTGGGAAAATTGAGATCCCCAGACAGGTTGGGCTGCTGCAGGCGCATGGGTTTAGTACTTTCAATTTCTCAGAGGCCTGAGGCAAGCCATCCTCACTACTTCCCACCCTCTCCTGAGTCCTTGGCCTGACCTACTTACAAACTCTGGACAATCCTTGTCTTACTCATTTGTATTATACTGAGCTTGGGGAAGACCTAGAGAAAGCTCCAAGGCTTGGACCCCAGGGAGAACCTGCTATCAGCAGGCCTAGCAATGCTCACATCATTATCATGCCCATGCCTATTTTCGGCCCATACATGTTTGCCTGTAGCTCCATGTACCTACCTCCACCCATCTTCCAGCCCACCATGAGGTCGCACCAGGGCCAAGGGGCACATGGGTGATCCACCCCAGCACAGCCCAGCATGCCCAGGCCACCATAGGCCCTGGAGTTCCTCACTGACTCCAGTTCTGCCTCTGTGGCTGGTGGGGGTTTGGAGGTGGGGGAGGAACAGCAGGCTTTGCCCTCAGCCCGCTCTTCTTGCCCTGTCCTGCTCTCCTCCATCTCCCTTCTCTGTTCATGGAACTTGCTTATAAATCCTGAAAAACCCAAACCCCCATAAATTCTCAATTCATTCTGCAGATATTTCCTGTGTTGGGGTTTTCGGCAGCATCTGCTGGTTTGAAGTTCCCTCTTTATTTGTCCTGGGGGCACCATTACTCTCAACTTTAGCAGTTTTCCTGCTCTGTAGTCCTTGCCAGACTCCATCGGAGGAAGAGAAAATTGGTGAAAGAATAATTATTATTATTGTTATAAATATATATTTCATTTTGGTTTCTTTTTTCCCCCATCCAGGCCATGATGAGAATCCCAGGCAGGGTCTGGTGAGGGGATGGCTTCTTTGTGGACCTCAGGGCAGTGGACTTGCCCTGCAGGATGCTGTCATTTTGCCTTCCTGATAAAGGCATCTGCCAAAAGGCTATTCCCTGCTATTCTGCCCAACTGTACCCGGTTCTCCAGCAGCTTTCTTCCCACCAAAAACTCCTGGCTCAAGTTCCAAAGTCTCCAGGAAGTCTCCTTAAGCAAAAAGAAAAGCACCTCCCGCATTTTCAAATACTCGAGCTTGATTGTTTCTCACTGTATCTTTGTAAGGCAGGGGTATTGATCTGTTCCCATTGTGCAGAGGAAGAGACTGAGACCGAAAGAGAAGTTGGTGATCCAAGGTGATCCAACTAGCAACTGAAAAACCTGGGTTTTTTTGAAGCACTGGTGCTCAAACCCAGGCCTTGCACATGCTAGGCAAGCACTCTACCCCTGAGCTATGCCTCAGTCCCAGAGCTGGGATTTAAATCTGGATCTGACTGGTCCCCAAACCAGTCCTTATTCCATTTGACTACACTTTGTCCACCCAGCTCCTGAAGAACTTCTTTTATGACCACACTCAAAACTAAGTTGACTTGTCTTGCTCTCTACTTGTTTCTGGAGTCCATGTGACTATATAGGTTCTCAGAATTGTAGAGTATTACAGATTCCATTCATTTAAGGATCTAATACTACAGAGGGAAAATGGAGGCCCATAGAGGGCATGTAGGTGGCACATAACACAGTGTTTTTCTTCATGAGATGTAAGCCCCTCGTGGACTGGAACTATGCTTCTCTTACATTTCTTATACATGTCCTTACCATGTGCATGCACACATACCCACACATATCCACATATCCACTTAGGCACATGCTCACCACAATTGACACAGTATTCAACACAGATAACAAAAGAAACAATTACTTGTTAAGTGACAGTGACTACTGAGTTACAATTATCTTACTTGATTGTCACTGTAACCCTATGTGGTCCAATTTCAAGATGTGATCATTGAGGCTCAGAGAGGAAAAGCAGATTGGTAGGGTCACAGAGTAAAGAAGTAGCCAAACCAGGATTAGAATCCAGGCTGTGAAAGGCAATGGGGGCCTTCTCCTTTTCATCATTCTGCACAGTCACTTAACAACAGCACAACCATGACTTATAGTTATTGACTGAGTACTATGTGTGAAGGATTTTGCTAAAGGCTTTATATGAGCAATCTTATGTAATCTTTACAATAACCCTATGAGGTTTCCTATTTTACAAATGACAAAACTGGGGCTAAAGGAGGATCACAAGTTCAAAGTCAGCCTCAGCAATTTAGTAAGGCCCTAAGCAACATAGTGAGACCCTGTCTCAAAGTACAATATGAAAAAAGGGCTGGGTATGTGGCTCAGGGTTCGATCCTGGGTACCAAACAAAACAAACCAAAACAAAAACCCACAAACAAGCAAACAAAACTGGGGCTAAACTAGGGCAAGAAAAAAATGACTCAAACATTAGTGGCTTTGTGGTGTGGTTTTTATGACAATACTGAAGGATACCATGGAGTAACATCTTTTACTTTGTTTTTCACAGCATGATCTTGAAGAAGGCCGTTTTATGGGGGGAAAAATCCAAGGGCTTTGGTTTTCCCCAGGATATCTCTTAATAACTGGAATGTCAACTCATTATTTTGTGAAGTCTTTATCTTGTTCTCATCCATGTTGACTTGCTCTCATTCAGCTGTTAACTGGTCTAATTATGCCAGGTTCTCAAGTGTCAATGGCTTCGCTGAGATGCCAACAGTTTTCCAATATCACTTTTGTTGATTTCATGAACTCCTGAACCTTTTCTAATATTTGCAGTCGTACTTTGCAAACTGGTTAGTATTAAATGTGCTCTTTACTCTCTGGTGTTTATAATATCTAACAATCAGAAAAGGCTGGTCTAGAGGCTAGGGTTAATCTGGGAGTAATGCCAGAGTAATTTTATAATTGGCCAGTTCACTAGTGACTGTATTAATGGTCCTTGCTTTTCTACCCAGCCTTATGACTGCAGGGACTCAGAAAATGAACACTTGGATAATAAGGACCCCTTTGTATTACTTCAGAATGCATTTGGCTCTTAACAAGTATTTAGTAATCAATAAGTACAGCAAAATATGGAAGCATTGAATTTACTTCTCTGTTCTGTCACTTACTGGGTGTGTTGTTTTGGGCAGGTTACTTTGTTACTTCATCTCAGTGAGAGTTGGTCTTTTTGTCTGTAGAATGGGGATATGGTAGTATTTTCCTCCCAATGATACAGCTGGAGAAAATTTCACTCCAAATAAGTTATTTCAATCATGTCCTTTCCATTCCCCTTGCTAGTGATGGACTCAGGGATGAATATGTGACTTAAGCTGGCAGAAGAGACATGAGGGGAAGTCTACCTGGGGACCTATGGGAAAAATTATTTCCTCCTAAGAAGACAAAATAGGTTCTGTGTTCCTTCAGGTAACTTGAATGCCTGGAAGTGATGTTTCACACTGTTGCAGACATCGCCAAGCATCAGGGGTAGCAGACTTAAGATAAACTTTTTCAGCTGGGCACAATGGTACACTCTGTAATTCCAGCAGCTTGGAAGGCTGAGGCAGGAGGATTGTGAGTTCAAAAGCCAGTCTCAGCAACTTAGTGAGACCCTAAGCAACTTAGTGAGACCCTGTTGCAAAATAAAAAATAAAATTTGACTAGGGATATAACTGAGTGGTTAAGCACTCCTGTGTTCAATCCCTGGTACCAAAAATAAAAAAGAAGAAGAAAAACTTTTGCTGATGATGGAAGAACAGAGAGATGGAAAGATTCAAGTTCTTGAAAACAATGTTGAGCCATTGATTTTGCCATGCCTGAGCCCACTCTACTCCTAGAATCCTGTTATTTAAGATAATAAATTTCCTAATTGATTAGGTCAGTTAGAGTCACGATTTCTCTTACTTGCAGCTAAAATCATCCTAATGGACACAAGCACCTTATTTCACCAGACTTTAGAATAAAATAAGATAACCCATGTAAAGGGCTTGGCACCTTCTAGTACTCAGAAATTAAAATGAGATATATGGAATTATCTTGTGACTCTTTTATTTTAATATTTATTTATTACAATACTGGGGTGCTCTAACCACTGGGAACACTACCAGCTCTTTTTCTTTTTTTTGAGACAGGGTCTCTCTAAGTTTCTGAGGCTGGCCTTGAATTTGTGATGCTCCTGCCTCAGCCCCCCAAGTTACTGGGATTAAAGGTGTTGATCAACAAGCCTGGCTCTTGTGATTGTTTTGTAAGATAAGGAATGAGGTAGTAAATGCTCATCTCCCCACACATCCTTAGTGGTTAGTATTTTGCTGGGGTTATAATAGAGGGAAAGTCAGAAAGCCTCAGTCATCCCTAGAACAATCAAGGCTTAATGTTTCCTGAGGAATTGAATGATTGAATGAGTTGATTGCAATGTGGCTGTTTTGACATACCAGTTATGACAGAAAAGAGCGACTAAAGAAACAAAGAAATTAGTAAGTCTTCTGCAATCTAAAACTTCCCGGTTAGGACCCAGTGCATCTGTAAGGAGTTCTAGAGTTTTCAAAGCAGGCCTCAAAAGGAAGAGTTTACAGAAACTGGAAATTTCCACCTAGAGGAGAGACAGCTGATGCCAGAGAAGAGTTCCTTCTTCAGTGTCACCATCTCAGAGAATGGCAGTACCATCCATTAAGCAGCCAAGTGTCATCTTTAACACCTGCCTCTCATCACCCTCCACCATATACAGTACCACCCCAAGTCCTGTTAGGAGGATCCGATGAACTAACAATGCCTGAAAGTAGGTGCTCAGTAGATGCCTGATACATATTAAGTGCTCCATAGGTGGCAGCAGCTATCATTATCACACAACATGTCAGCCCCAGGATGGGCGCCACACTTATTTCCGTGGTTCCATCAAATGTATTAGCACTGGTTGACATTTTCACAAGGAAAATGACTGAGGAGAAGCCAAAAAAAAAAAAAAAAAAAAATACAGTAATTTGCAAAACTACAGGCCATTTGAATTAGTTCCACTTTAATCCTGTGAATTAAAAGCTGAGGAACTTGGAGGACCCTCCAAAGCTTGTCTTTGGAAGGGACAACATTCTCACTCTTGATGACTTGACACTACCCTGGAGGCACCTTTGCCTGGTGTCTTCCCTCCAGTTCCCTGCCCATCTCAGCCATATAGCCTTTGTAGCCCAGATGCTTGGACTCTGGTCTCATTGTAGCTCAAGGGTCAATTTCCTCAACCTTCCATTTCTAACCTTCCAGCAGTTCTGGTGAGATTCAGTTAGCTTGTAGCTGACTGGTGGAACCGTGATGATTGACATCCTTCTCCCTGCTAGCAGGAGGCTGTTAGAAGCCTAACTATAGCCTTGCTCTAATCTGTGATATCCACGCCTTGACCAGATCCCCTTTTCCACCTACCAGCCCCCCAACTGCTGAAAGTACTAAGAGCTCAGAGTCTTGCCATTGGCCAATAAGAACCATCAATTCCAAGTTGTATGGGGGGGGGGGGCACATCTCCCCTTCACTGGAAGGGTAACAAGTGATTCAAACAAGGATATCAAAGTCCAGCCCCCTCCTCAAGATGGGATGATTCTGGGTGTGATTTAAGCTCCAAAGCCTGCATGCCTGCTCTGATCTGACCAACACAATAATGTACCAGAGGCCAAATCCTTTCTTGCTTCCTACCTTGTCCCAATATTGCTTTCCTGCTTCACAGGGCTTTCCAGAAGGGCATGCCCTGGATATATCACATGTCCCAAGTCCCTGCTTCACTTCTCAGGAACTTGACCTAAGACACTCACCCATAGCTGGAACTTGTCTAGGGGCTCCAACCATCATCCTGAACAGAAGTTTCTTTTGGAGAAAATAAACAGAGTGCAGATTTAAAGTAGGAGCTGACCTTAACCACACAGAAACTCCGACATGCACACACCACTCCACAGGTTCCTGGCTTCTTACAGTTGGATAAACCACTTCAGGCAAAGATGCCCAAACCAGGGTTCTCTCCTGAGGACAGCTCATCTTGGGGATGGAGAAAGCAGATTTCTGAGGCAATGGAGAAGACAAATGTTCGAGACAGTTGGAGCCTCAAGATAGCTCCTGGGGCTAGCCCCCTCTGGTGCTACACACATATCTAGTAAATCAATGTCGACCTAAGTACTGAAGATCTGACAGAATGGAGAGAAACCAGAGTTGATTTAGCAGAGATAAGCCATCCATCCACATCAGTCCAAACTTTCTTAGCCTGTGACATTCCTTTGGTGTTGTCAGGACAAACCAAGGCCATCATCCGTCTCTCACACCTTCCAACCATCTGACAATATGCACCTCTCACTCAATAGAACATTATGCAAAGTTCACATTCAACAATGGTCTGTTGGTGTTGTAATTGACATCTAGATTAGCCCTAAGAAAGGATTTCCTGACATTAGCAGGAAAATGTTCAGCATTACCTAAAGTGATTGGTTAATGTCATATTTCAAAGAATGAAAATGTGAGTAAGTAACTCACTGACCCCCTCACTTTTCCATTGTTACTGACTTGACTCACAAAATCAATAACATTGTTAAAGAAAAAGTGCCTTTATTCCCCAAATGATTGTTTTCAAAATGCTTTTTCCTCCATTCGTCATTGGCCATCTGTCTGCTTAATGTTTGTTATTTAAGAATGACTCTCTTCTAGGTCTCCTGTGGCCCTGCTCTGCTGTCTTCCCCACTCCTCCCTTCTCAGCAGCCAGTCCTTCATGGATCTAGGAATGGTTCCAGTAAGAGGAATTTAGGTGAAACCTAAGGAATGACTTTCTGTATTCAAAAAGATGGGAGAGGCTTTTTTTTTTTTAAGTATTACAATGAATTTCGAGGCATCCTATTTAAACTTTGATCCAAAGCTTGAGACTTCTCTGCAGCATTTCTAGCAAGTGCTCTGCCTAACTCATGTTGTGCACCACCAAAAATGGGGAGCTTGCCCTCTCTCAGGGAGGCCGGTTTTATGACAGGATAGCTTGGACTCTGAGAAAGTTCTAAATCTATCTCACTATAGCTATTGCTTCTTAGCTCTGTCACCTAGGACCCCACAGAATCTGCCTGTTCCCTGTGCCCCTCAGAAATCTGAAGTCTCTGAAGTCACATATCTAGGCCACAGTTTGTATGTACATACATGAATATACCACAGTATACTTTGTATACAACCAGAGATATGTAAAAATGTGCTCTATATGTGTATTACGAATTGTAATGCATATACAACATATACAACATATCTACTGTCATATACAACAACTCTGAATAAAAAAATGAGTATACCAACAGGAAATTCCAACATCAAGTATATACACAGCCGGGCATGGTGGCACATGCCTGTAATCCCAGCAACCCAGGAGGCTGAAGTAGGAGGATCACGAGTTCAAAGCCAGCTTCAGCTAAAGTGAGGTGCTAAGCAACTCAGTGAGACCCTGCCTAAATAAAATGCAAAATAGGGCTGGGGATGTGGCTCAGTAGTTCAGTGCCCCTGAGTTCAATCCCCGATATATAAAAAAACAAATAAAACAAACAAATAGCCACAGTTCCTCCAACAGTTCCTCATGGGACTTGGGTTCCAAGCCCCTCCCAAGACTGTCACTCTCCTTTGACCAGACATCAGTGTTTCTACAATGTATGGGACTTCCAGGCTGGGCACACATTCCAGGGGTCACAGAAGGGCAAAGTTGTGATTTACTTTATTTGGTCTCTTTACCTCTCTTGGTATATCCCAAGTTCGTGGGAGCTTTCAGGGTGACATCTCTGCATGATGCTTCTCTCCCTCCTTGGAAGGACTTGCTCTGCTGGAGAGGTCAGCTCATTGCAGTGGAATCATGGGGTCTACTCTGAGTCTCCATGATTGGTTGACATGGGAAGTAAATGAGATAATGAACAGAAAATGCCTGACACATGGCAAGAGCTCAGTATACATTAGCTGTCTTTCCCCTTCCTCATTTATCAGCCCCAGGGCCTGGCTAACAGCTGGGGGCATATCCAGGCCTGTTTGTGTGAAGGAGAAGCCAATGGGTGGAGTAGCAGGACAGTAACCAGATGGCTCAGATTTCCGGGGACAAGCCTAATTTTAAATACTTTGCTCTGTGATCAAATCATGCATTAGACAATCTGGCCTGATTTTTTAGTTTGAAAAGCATGATCACTAGAGTTGATGGTGACATAGCATCAATGCTCTGGTATAGACCAGCAAGCTGAAGATGGCAGTGCTCACATTCTGGCCAGAAAATAACACATTCACCCTGTGTGGTGACATCAGGTGATCTTATAGAAAGTGGTGAGAGAGGGAGAAAATCAGCACTCTTAAAGTTTGTGGCAAATATTACATAGATTCCCCTGGCAGGTACTGTGTATATTGTCCAATGGGGGCCTTTCAACAAAAGAGCTGGAATCTGAAAATTGGGGTTGGCATTAGTTCCTGTTTGATCATAAATTTGCTGTGTGACCTCAAGCAAATTTTCTGGGTCTGTGTTCCCATCTATAAGATGGAAGATTTGGATTAGGTATCCTCTAAATGTCTTTACAGTTGGAAAGTTCCATGATTTCACTATGTGTTTGTTGACATATCCTACAGAGTCTTTGTGCATCTTTGTTTTTCTCTGAACTGTCAGCCTATTTCTTCGACTCTCTATCCCTCTTCTTCCCTTTCTCAGTCCCTGTCCCCTCCTCCCCCTGCCCCATCTCTCTCCCTCTGCATGTCCAGCTGCACCACCTCTTTTCCCCCTCAGATATACTGTCCTGCCTCATCAGTAAGCAGCTCCTCATCCCAACTCTGGGGCCCCTCTGCCTCAGTGGCCCCACCTGCATTCAGGGTACCAATCTGGCCAACTATAGGCCTGGAGAAGGGGGGCTGGACAAGTGGAATAGTCCAGGCCCACACTGCTTACCATGGTCCTCTGCTGCCACCTGTTGTTTAGTCTGCAGTGGCACTGCTGCTGGGGGGGGGGGGCTGCCTAGGCTCACAGGGGCCACGAATGCTGCTCCTGCCAACAGGAATCTATTACATGCAGTGTCCTGCCAGGCCTGATTTAAAGCTCATCCTGTAATCCGTCTTGCGCCCCCTCTGGGCCTGTCTCCGGTTTCCTTGCCTGTGAAATGGATGGAAGTTGTCTTCAACTCTGGCAGAAATAAGTGAGAAGTGGGGGCTCCAGGGATACCTGGCTTTGCATCCTGCCCCTGCCCTTGGCCTGCTGGGTGACCTGGGGTGAATCCTTCCTTTTCTTTGGAGCCTATAGTCTTGAAATGGATGATGTGGGGAAACACAGTTGAGAGCAAAAGGGTAAGACAGATTACTATCTGTCAGGCAGGCAGTACGTGACTGAGAAGCTGGACATGGAATGCATGTAGACACTGTATCTACAAACCTTTGGCCAAGACCACACCTCCATCTTAGTAGCCAAGCCTTCCCATTCATTTATCCATTCACTTACCCACTCATTCATTCCACCAAGCCACTCAGGGCTGTGGGAAACAATACTCATCAGCTGAGAATCTGGCCTTCTTGGCCTGTGTCTCTCTCTAAGCCTCTGTTCCCTTCTCTGTGACATGAAGGGGCTGGGACAAACCAGAGGAAGTTGAAATCCCCTCCCTCATCCTACTATTCTCAAATGATGATTATCCAACTGCTGGTGTCCTGCCAGACATGCTAGGCAATCACTTACATGCCCCCACTCAGAGAACAGGAATGTTCTACCTCATACCCCCCAGAGTTCCTCCATCTACTCCATAGGCCTCTGGATGGCCTTTGCAACACCCCCCCCCCACAACAGTCAGCCCTTGCTGAGTACCCTTGCCTCCCCCAGGGGCACTGTTTTGATGCCAACCATCAGATCACATGTCAAGCACAGAGGACTAGATGTTATTTAGCCCTGCCCATTTGGGTGCATGAAGATCAGCAGTTCTTGGCACCAAAAAGTCTCTTTAGACTTCCTCCTGGTAATAATGCCAGTCTCAGGGTCCCTGGAGACTTGAACTGGGGCCAGGATAAGGGCTATAGCTGGACAGAGTCAGACACAGCATCCCAAAATCCTTTCTCAGGTTTTGAATCCATCAAAACCCCTGCAGTGCAGCAATTGGCATTTGAAAACAAAGTCTTCATGGGTTGCGAAAGAGCCCAGCCCTGGGGCCTGTGGCTTCCTGGCCCAAGATCTGCTCCCCAAAACCCAGTCAGCCTTAGCCTCTCAGCCTGGCTGCATAGCCATAGGCAAGATGCCATGCGCGGAATTGCAGCCAGGTAGCAGCCGCCCAAAAGGAACTGTGTGGTGGTATCTGGGAGCTGTTCCTCATATCCAAGCCCCTGCAAGCCCCCCACCTCCAGCCGCCCATGAGGGAGGTCCTGCCCACATCTGCTGCTGGCCGTCACATCTGTAATGGATTACTGGGCTGGCCCCGGCTCAGGCTCATCCCAGATGTAGATTCCCCTGGAATGTGCCTTCTCTCTAATTGTTCAGCCTCTGAAGGGCCTTGCCCCCGCCCCTCTTCAAGAGCCCCTGCTGCACCCCAGCGAGCACACTGAGGCCTTCCTCCTTTCCCACAGCTTGTGCCGGAACAGTCACAGCCGGGACCAAGGCCAGCCAGGTGGGGGGCCGCACTCTCCCCCAGCCTGGTCCATGGGGCTAGGGAGCGGGAGGTCTCAGCCCATCCCCCCTCTTTTTTCCTGGGGCCAGGCACTGGGGGGCAGAGGGAGAAACTCTGGAAAACTCACCAGAGGTAAAAGAATTTGGCTTCGAAGTGCAGGCTCCCCTAATCCCTGGCCCTTCCTGGGAATGCCATTAACCTCCCCAGCCCCACTGATGGAAAGAACAGGTCTTCTCTGGGCCAGGCCAGCTCCTAGGAGGCTCCCAAATGACAGCCTGACTGGACAAAAGTGGCTCTCTTGGGTCCCAACCAGCACCTTCATGTCCTAGCAGTTGCGACAGCCTCCCAGGTGGTGCATGGGATCTGGTCTCTGTAGGTTTAGGTGGTCCTGTGCAGGGCCTCCAGAGGAATTTTTAAGGCACAGAACTTAGCCTGGACTTTTGAAATCTAAATCTGCCAAAACCTGGCTTTGTGGTCCTTGGCAAGTGACTTTACCTCTCTGAGCCTCACAATCCTCTAGGACATGATGAAGATACCACCACCATTATTTCTGAGTTTTATTGAGTGCATAATATGAACTAGGCTCTATGTTAAGCACTTTATATGTCTTACCTCAGAAATGGCCCACGAGCAAGGTGTTGTTATTATTTCTGTTTTACAGGTGATCAAACAGAGCCATTCAAAAGTTGTATAACATGCCCAAAGTCACAGAGCTGGTAAGTGTTAAGGCCAGGATTTGAATCCAAGCTGGTTGACACCTGAGCCTGCAGACAGGGATTTCATTAACGAAACCTTAATATAATCTCCATGAAGGCTGGGCATGGTGGCACACACCTGTAATCCCAGTGGCTCGGGGGGATGGGGCTGAGGCAGGAGGATTATAAGTTCAAAGCCAGCCTCAGAAACTTAGCAAGGCACTAATCAACTCAGTGAGACCCTGTCTCTAAATAAAATACAATATAGGGCTGGGGATGTGGTGCAGTGGTCAGGTGCCCCTGAGCTCAATCCCTGGTACAAAAAAAAAATCTCCATTATTAAAAATAATACTCCCAGGCTGGGAGGTAGCTCAGTGGTAGAGCTCCTGCTCAGCTTGTATGAGGCCCTGGGTTCAATCCTCAGCACCACATAAAAATAAATACATAAAATAAAGGTATTATGTCCATCTACAACTAAACATTTTTTTAAAAATAATATTCCCATCACCTCCTTTCTTAAAATAACTCTCCAATACTTACAAGTTAAATATCATATCAATGGAACCTAATATAATCTTATTATTATCAAGAAATAATAATCTGATCATCTCCTTGCTTAAAAACCAATAGCTTGATAATAAATATCATTTCAATGGAACCTAATATAACCTGTTATTATTAAAAACAATAATTAGATCATCTCCTTGTTTCCAAAACAATAGCTTCCCAAAGATTAAAAGATAAAGTTCAATTTCCCAGGGGCCAGGCACTGGGGGACAGAGGGAGAAACTCTGGAAAACTCACTAGAGGTGAAAGAATTTGCCTCCAAAGTGCAGACTCCCCTAATCTTTAAGGTCTTTAAGATCCTTCTGAACCTAGTTCTGAAGCATTCTTTTAGCCTTTGCCCCAGCCTCCTTTCCTCTACTTGAGGCCACATTTACTGTTTCTTCTCATTTTCATTTGATGATCTGAGTCTGTGCTGTGGTGCTCTCGACCTGGAAACCCTGTTCCATGTGTACCTGCTGCTCTCCTACTCATCCTGCAAGAAATGAGACCAACTGTCAGCACCCGCAGAACCCTTCTCACACAGCTGATTTCCTCTTTGCATCCATGACATTTTGTCCATAAATCAACTATGGTGCATTTTATGTTGTGTACTAAGGGACAAATCTCTTCCACTCTCTGGGCCTTGGTGACCCCAATGGATGGCTCCTAAAAGCCCTTTTAGATTTGCTTTCCTATGACCTACAAGTCAATACTTGAGCGAACTCTGGGCTGGCTTTGGCCCAGCCAAGCGTGGGGAGGGCATACAGAGGAGAAGAGAAGAGATGTCTTGGGAAGAAGGGGCAAGTTCCTGAGTCCCATGATCACTCACTTCTCCCTTTCTCACCTCTTTCCTCACCCTTCAGAAACTTCTTGAAAATCCACTTTCTACCAATAGTCTTTCCTGCCCCTCTAGCAGTATCAGAGATGGCTCATCTATTTCACAACACCCTAAGCCAGGAACAGCTGCAACCACTAAACCTACCCTAGGACTCATAAGCTGCTATAGTTTGTTCTTTGGCTGAGGGGTGTGTCATATAGGAATCTTTGCCCAGGCATCTGTTTATCTGTATGTCCATCCATATTTCTGTCTCCTCCAGCTGGGTGCAGTGGCACATGCCTGTAATCCTAGTGGCTCTGGAGGCTGAGGCAGGAGGATCACAAGTTCAAAGCCAGCCTCAGCAACATAGCGAGGCGCTAAGCAACTCGGTGAGACCCTGTCTCTAAATAAAATACAAAATAGGAATGGGGGTGTGGCTCAGTAGTTGAGTGTCCCTGAGTTCAATCCTCAGTACCCCCCCCCAAAAAAAGATTGCTCTCCTCCAAACAAAAAAAGAGCCAGGCACATCAGAGCTATGGGGGTGGCTTTGGGGTTATCTGGGGCACTGATCCACCTTGTTCTCCAGCTGGGGAGCAACAACTTGAAGGGCTTGCCCAAGGACCCCTAGCTAATCCGAGGCAGAGCAACAAATAGCGTTCTCCTCATCAAATTCTGTATTCCCAGCCCTTAACCCCTCACCTCAGGGTAACTCCTGAGCTGCTTGGGTTGGAGTCAGGGAGAGGGCTGAACAAACCCCGTTCAGTCAAGGCTCTCTGGAACCCAGGTCAGCTTAAGTCACCCCTGCTGCTCCTGGTCATCTCCTCAGCACATAGGCCTCCACAGCACATGGTGACCCTGCTCACCCTCTTCCATATAGTGTGGAATATGTCATTTCTGTGATCTGCATCCCATCCCCCCCTCCCGAAAAAGAACTGACTGACTAACAGATCAACTGGCTGGCTGATTGCCTAGCTGGTCACGGCTGGTTGACAGACAGATGGACTGTTTGGTTGTCTGATTTTCCTGCTGGCTAATAGACACTGATAGTTGATGGACAGGCTGACTGACAGACAGACGAGCTGATAGACTGACTGACTCTGGAAAGACCCCACAGGGTCCAAGAACACCAGCACACCAAGGAGAGGGGCAACACACCCTGATTCCCTCACCAAGGCTTTTGTCAAGACACCTCCAGAAGCCTGTCACCAATGAGAACAGGAGGGAAGCGGTGGAGGGGTGGGGGCACAGGGAGGCTAATAGAAACCAGATGTGCTGCTGGCCTGCCTCAGGAGGGGCACTCAGGTGGGGACCTGACCTGGCTCCTGGCAACTGGATATTTCTGGTGGGCACCTTGCAGAAAAGCAAGAAGGAGCCAAGAGGGCTAGGACCACAGAGAACCTTCCCCTGAGCATGCTGAACCTCACCAGGCTTGCAGGAAGAGGAATCTCATCCTTCTCCCTGTCATATCCTCCATCCAGTTGACATTTAAAAATAATAGAACCCTGTCTGGTTTTTACAAAAGAGTGGGGCCCTTGGTAGGCTCACAGGATTTCGAGCTGGTTCCTATTAAGTTCTTTGCAATTGGAAGGCACTCCATTTCTCAGGCAAGCCCACATCATTTTGCTGACAAGTGGAAGTGTGTTTGGGGGCTGCTTTCATGTTTTTCAGGGTTGGTCATTTCATCCTCTCGTGTCTGTCACTGCACTCCTGGGACATATTAGAGGAGGAGAGATGGGGTTACTTCCATCCCTCCTTTCAGGCCTTCTCTATAGAGATCCAGTTGCCCACAGGGAAGAAAGCTCAAGCCTTAGGGGGGAGGCCTGGGGTGAGTTCTGGGAAGCCCTCTGCTCTCTGTGGTCTTGCAAAAGGAGCTGGCTGGGCCTGCAAGACAGGCCCCTGGAATCTGGGAGTGTAAGGGAGGGAGGAAATCCTGCTTCCAGACTACTGGGTCCATGGTCAGTCGCACATAATTGTAGTCATAACAAACACATTTGAAGCTCACAGGCCTGTGCAAAACAATGTGATTAATAAGGGAAGACATAAAGCAAATTAGCACGCCAGACAAGCAAATTGCTTTCAGGACCATGGAGCCAACCAGAGGCCAGGCTGCTCTGCTGGCCACCACGCACCCCACCCCATCTATGCCTGCCCTACCAACTTGTGGTCATTCCCATTTATCTTCTCATGGCAAGGGAAATCTGTTCCCCACAGGCTAGGCAGAAAGAAGGGTAACAAGAGGGAATGATGCCATGAAAAGTTTGCAGTGAGGCACGGTAGAAAGTGCCTGCCTGGGAGTTAGGGGGCATAAGTTCTAACCCTGGTGCTGATGTGGATCAGTTCTTTGGTACTGGTAGATTAACAGAACATACATTTCCACTCAACATGAAAAAGATCTTTGCAGAAGTTTGAGCTGCCCAAGGGTGAAATAGTGAACTCCTACACTACAGGTATGCTAACAGAGCTTGGAATATCCATTGGGATGTCATTGAAAGAGTTCAGGCATAAAATAGGGAAATGGGGATTCTTCCTTCTCAAGCTGGTTCTCTGGCTCTAGAAAACCTGGCAAATCACTTGAATGATCTGAATCTTGAGTTTCTCATCTGAGGGAACAATGAAAAGGAAAAGCCCCCAAAGAATGCTGTGTACAAGTCCTATGAGAAGGACTAGAAAAGCCAGGCATGGTGCCACATGTCTGTAATTCCAGGGACTACAAGGCCAAGGCAGGAGGATCACAAGTTAGAGGCTAGCTTCATCCACTTAGCCAGACCCAGTCTCAAAAAAAAAAAAAAAAAAAAAATAGGACTCAGGGTGTGGCTCAGAAGGATTACAAAAATGCATAAGGGATGATCCTGGGAGTCATCATGTCCCAACCCCATGATGTTGGTAGTTCTGTACTACAGGGGGAACAGGGAGCCTCCTACTCCAAACCTTTCTGCATCCCCCAACTTTCCCCATCCTCTAAGCCCAGCTTAGACTCCACCTCATCTCTTCATTGTGAGTGATTGACTTCCCCTGACCTCACCCCTGAGCAGCTACAGATGGTGGCATTTGCAGAATTCACAATTCAGTTACCTGCTGTTTCTGTAATGTCATTATGAACTGTTCCTAAATGTTTTCATGGTTGCTTACCTCCCTCCTCATCCAGACTGTATTTAATTCTTCAGTACACACTTTGTTCGAAAAAGTAGTCAAAGCAGAAGCCAGACTGTGAGCTCCATGGGGGCCAAGACTGGATCTTTTGCGTCTTGAGCAGAGCAGCCATCCTATCAGCCAGGGTAGAAGATTACACACAACAAAAGCCTGGCTAGCTTCCCTACTTCCTCCTATTAGAAGGGCACAGTTCACAGAATCATGCAGAGGTTTGAGATCCTTAAGCAGGGGTGATGAGGTCCAGCCAAGATCCTACACTAGCAGCAGATTGCTACATGTTGTCATTAGCACTACTTCCTCTGGACACTTGCCCCTGTGCCAGCAGACTCTTGGCTATGCTGTAACCATCACATGTAATCTCTTGCCATAGAGTGGGGCCAATGGACTGGCTGTGTTTAGGTCACAGGAATGTGTCTAGCTATCAGGGAGCTGGAAAGAGAACTACGTTTCTCCTTTTGGATTCTGTGCTGCTCCTACATACCCTCAAAGAGGCAGGGCACTCCCATTCTAGTCATTCGCCACCGCCTCCTCCTGCCCAGTGCTACAGTAGTTGTGGGCTGGGTTTGATTTAGGTATTGGCAGAGGTTTTCAGAGTCACCTCAGGCTCTAGCCTACACTGCTATTGTGTCCTATACGGCTGTGGTCAACTCCTCTAATTTTGCTTCACAACAAAGCCTGGTTCCTATCTCAGGGAAGTCCTCTATGTCAATGGGACATTGAAATAAAGAATCCCTAGCCGGGCGCGGTGGCGCACGCCTGTAATCCCAGCACTTTGGGAGGCTGAGGCAGGAGGATCGCGAGTTCAAAGCCAGCCTCAGCAATGGCGAGGCACTTAGTAACTCAGTGAGACCCTGTCTCCAAATAAAAAATACAAAAAAAGGGCTGGGGATGTGACCCAGTGGTCGAGTGCCCCTGAGTTCAATCCCCGGTACCACAAAAAAAAAAAAAAAAAAAAAAAAAAGAATCCCTGTTCAGCCTCAGTCTGTACCTACCCACCTTCATCTGGACTTCACACTCTACCAGACCTCTCTTCAACTCTTCAAGCTGAAGACTTCATTGTTTATCCTTCTATTTCCAACTTCACCTCATCCTTTGACCCTGATGTATTTTCCTATTTTCCAACCTGGGGCATCTTGACAAGGAATTCTCACTCTATTCTAGCAATATTGTTGTAGGCTGCCTCAAGGAACATCCCACCACACTGTCACCAGACCTAGGGAGCCCCCGATTCAATGGCATGATTCCATTCTCTTTATGAATCAGCTTTCCTCAGCAACACTCCACTTGGCTATCAGAGGAACAACTACTTAAGCCCAGTGACCTCTTAGGAAGGATGGATGGTGGGGCAGGGGCTGTTGATTGGGGGCTCAACAGTGGCCACTCAGTTTGGGTCTGATGTTCATGGAATGCTTATCATAGTTTCTTCTCAATTTGTACCTTTATCTGTAGCCCCATTTGCCTTGGAAAATAAGGTTTGGACTTGTTAAGAATATATTCCATAGGAAAGTTCTGGAGAAGTTGTGTAGGTGTGAGTCCTGTACTGCACAGCACTGGGTTAGACTCCAGCCTGGGGCTCCTCCTGATTGGCTGGGGTTTTCTCCTTATTCAAAGTAGCTTATGAGATCCTAAATGCCACTGCCTCCGTATAGCTGCCAGGTGATCCATATGCCTCCCAACAGCTACCTCTGTGTCAATACCCAGTATTTGAGTTCTTGCTTAAAACATAAGCTCAGTTGCCCCAGTCTACCTCAACCACTCAGGGAAGCCTCAACTTCTGTGTCATAACACCAGGTAATTGTATCCCAGGGACAATTCCAGTGGGTTATGGCAGAGCCAGACAGTTGTGCAATCGAGATTTTTCCTTTCCTTTCATAGTATAGAAATTTTGCTGAGAACCAACAGCCCAGTCAAGGTATCCGTTTCCTAGTGTTCTTGCATAAGTTAGGTCACATGACTGGCTTTATTGGCAACAGTGAGCAGAAATGATAAGCATCACTTACAGGCTGAGATAATTAAGTGTTTGTGTGCCTTCCTCACATTCTCTTCCACTTTTCTTGCAACCTTGAGACCATTGTTGAAGATGGCAACATTACTAGATGAATAAAGCTGCGTCTCTGGATGACAACAGGAAACAGAGCACCTGTACCCTGAAGACCACATTGGACTGGTGTGAGGTAGTATTAAACATTTTTTTTTTTTTTGAGACAGGGTCTCACTAAGTTGCAGAGGCTGCCCTGAAACTTGAGATCCTCCCGCCTCATCCTCCTGAGTATCTATGGTTATAGGCATGTACCACCATGCCTCACTGATGTTAAACTTTTACTATGTTAAGCTTTTAAGATTTTGGAATTGGTATTACAACAGTGAGCTCACCCTGACAAATATCTTGATCAAAACATGCAGTCCAGTGTTGTCTCCCATACATACCCTGACTCTAAGATGCTACTGTTTTGACCCATGCCTGATTCTTTGCAGGGCTCTTAAGCTCTCCTCTCCATGGATTATGTAAATAGATATTCAATATCATCTCCAAACCAGATCTTTGCATCTTCTCTATCAGGTGGCCAAGAACTTGAAACATGCTTCCCCAGTACTTTCTTCACTCCAAATGACTTATACTAGTCCTGCATCATCATCAAGGAATGTTTCAAGACCCTCAATGGATATCTGAATGTTTTGAAAATACACAGCCCTATGTATGCTAAGTTTTTCCTATGGATACGTACTGATGATAAAGTTTAATTTATAAATTGGGCACAGTAAGAGACTAACAACATTAACAATAAAACTGAACAAATATCACAATATACAGCATTACTATTCTTGCATTTTAGGACCATTAGTCCATAAAATAAGGGTTAACTGAACACAAGAACTAGGATACAACACGTCTGATAACCAAGATGGCAACAAACTAACAAGTGGGTAGCATATACTGTATGGGTACAGGGATAAAAAGGATGATTCATGTTCCAAGTGGAATGGAGTAGGATGGCTTAAGATTTCATCACATAGTCAAAACATTATGCATTGCAAAACTTGTCAATTGTTTACCTCTAGAATTTTCCATTTAACATTTTCAGACTATGGTTGACAGCAGGCAACTGAAACTGTTGGAGGAAAAAATCATGGATAAGGGAGAACTACTGTGACCCTAAATCAACTACTAAACATGGCCAAATAATTTGGGGCCTTCAACCAATGTTCCATATCATGAATGGTACCCTACAAGCTCTCCCAAATGCCTCTTTGTTATAGTCTCCAAAACATTTTTTAAAGTACATATTCTTTTTTTCCATAGTTTTTATTGGTGCATTATGGTTATACATAGTGATGGAATTTTTTGTTGCATATTTATATGTGCACACAACATAACATTATAATTTGGCCAATAAAAAGTACATATTCTTTTTTATTCACCTTTTTTTCATTATAGGTGGACACAATACCTTTATTTTTATTTATGTGGTTCTGAGGATCGAACTCAGGGCCTCACAAATGTGAGATGAGCACTCTACCACTGAGCCATAGCCCCAGCCCCAAAAGTACATATTCTTTTTCAAGTTTGAGCTACTCCTTAAACTACTTTCTCAGGAAGTGGTTTAATGCCACCTATTCCCTACAGCATACCCATCCTCAGACATTCCACAGAACCCAAGAAATTTGGGTACCCGATAGCATACAACACAGGCTGTGTCTCTTGTTTTTTCACCTGCCTCAGATCCCTATGCCTCCCAGGCTCTAATGTTTATTTGGTTCTTCCACTCAATCCTACCATATCCCTATGGAATATGGAAGACATCTCTCCAGAAAAAAAAAAAAAAAAAAGACTGATGCCCTCTAGAAATTGTATGTCCATGTCTGCATTCCTGAGGAAAATCTTAGGCTTGAACCAGCCTAGAACATTCTCAGTGTAAATAGTTGCAGTTCGATACAATATGGCGGCCGTATCCTAACGCTCTCGGGCGAGGGGCCAACGCGGAGGTCCCAGAGCAGGACCCCACCTCAGGGAGAGTGGGGCAGGTGCCGGCCTTCCTGCCCTTGTCTTTTCCGCACAGGGTCGGCCAGGGGTTGTCGCCGGCTTCCGCGCGAAGAATGAAGAACTACAAAGCAATTGGCAAAATAGGAGAGGGAACGTTTTCTGAAGTCATGAAGATGCAGAGCCTGAGAGATGGAAACTATTACGCGTGTAAGCAAATGAAACAGCACTTCGAAAGTATTGAGCAGGTGAACAACCTACGAGAGGTACAAGCCCTGAGGCGCCTGAATCCACACCCAAACATTCTCACGTTGCATGAAGTAGTTTTTGACAGGAAGTCTGGTTCTCTTGCACTAATATGTGAACTTATGGACATGAATATTTATGAGCTCATTCGAGGTACGTAGACTGTTTCGAAAGCTACCTTATGATACTCTTTAAGTTTGTAGCTCACCTGTGTTTTACTTCTGTTCTCGCAGTCTTTCGTCACCTCAGTGCAGTGGGGACAACCAGGGCCACTTGCTCCTAGGAGCGCTGCTCTGGCAGGCTGCCTCCCAGGGAGACTGCACACAGGAACGGAAGCCCAGGCCTTTGGTGACCCTGTTGATTTGGAAAAGCTGGCGCTGAAGGCAGCAGAGCACTGTGGCTTGTACCTTCCTCGTGGGGTGCCGAGCTCTGGGGTCCCCTGCTCTGAGTGCCTTTCCCCGGGGTCTTCCTGCTGCTCGACTCTGTTCCCTGCTCAACCTGAGGCAGAGCTTCCCCAGAAGAGCCGGGCGTCGGGGACTCCTGCTTGCACCCTTGCGGTGCGCCGGTGTCCAGGGTGCTCGTTATTTCCGTTATTACCGTTCTTTGGAACAGTGAAGCACTGTCTGGGGAAGCCTGTTGGCCTGAGCCGACCTCAGCCACGGCCGGCCTTGGGTGCTTGCCGAGGGCACAGCGGAGAGCCAGCAGGCAAGGGGGCAGGTGGTTGGCCTCCAGTGAACAAGGGTCCCCGGGGCTCTGACCTCATGGGTCTGCTAGCTGTTAGGACAGATGAACCTGGTGCACATCACAAGGAAACAACAGCCAGCGTCCCATACAGATCACACTACCCAAGGCCACACGGAGAAAATCAGCTGCCCTAATGTCCTGTGACTTCATATGACTTGAAATAGGATTTAAGTGGAAACATCATAGATGATTTAAAAGCTGTATTATCTCAAACAAGTTAGTCTGAAAACAGCGTGCAGGGCTCCCTTCAGATGGAGAAGCTACATTTGTGACAAGGCAGACACTGGTGCTGAAGACAATTATGAGGAGTCCAAATACAGTTGTCTTTGTGAGGTGGCAGGATGAAGACAGTATTGTGTCAACACTAATATACAGGTGCCCTGGTGTCCTCAGGGGACTGGCTGGGAACTCTGGGGTTGCCAGAATTTCAGTGCCTGGTGTTGCATTTGCATATAACCCAGCTCTTGCTCCCGCGGGTTTCATGCCACCTGCAGGGGACTTACAGGACCAGATGCAGGGTGAATACTGTGGAAATGACTTTTATACTGAATGATTAGGAGACAGTGGCAGGGGGAAAGTCTGTACCTGTTGAGCACAGATGCAGTTTTCTTAAAAAATATTTTCAACCCATTGGTGGTTGAATCTACAGATTTGGAACCCACACAGACAGGGACTGCCTGTATTTTATTATGGGATTTTTTTTTCCTTTTTTTTTTTTTTTTTTGGTACCAAGGATTGAACTCAGGGGCACTTGACCACTGGGCCACAACCCTAGGCCCTTTTTGTATTTTATTTAGAGACAGGGTCTCACTGAGTTGCTAAGTGCCTCGCCATTACTGAGGCTGGCTTTAAACTCATGACCCTTCTGCCTCAGCCTCCCAAATGCTGGGGTTACAGGCGTGCGCCACTGGGCCTGGCTTATTATGGGATTTTAAATATTTATGTGGTAATAAATTACTAAGAAAATAAATAGTATGTGTAGACAAGGTTTTCTACATCCATAAAAGCTTATGTGTATAAATTGGTCAAAAAGCTGTGGATCTTTTTGGGAAAAGAGGAGATTGCCTCATATCTGGAATTATATGGTATTTCTTATACATTACCAACCTCGTGTATTTATTAAAAAAAAAGTCCCAGTTCTCCAGTGAAGCATCCATTCCCAAACATGACCATCCCTGGAGACTTTAGTTCTGAGACGAGAGCACTGCTGTCTCCAGCACAACCTTCTCCTGATGGAAAGGATCCCCAGAACCACTACTGCCTACACTACATCCACTTTGTCTCCAGCTTCAAGATCATTCTACTAACAATTTAGGGGTCACAAAGACCCACCTTCACTCAGTTCTTCAATATGCTTTCCTTACATGCAGCTAGACTCTGTGTCATACTTTAACAAACCTGGATGGGGCCTGATCTCCTGACACCCCTGATGTAATTCCCTTATTATACCCTTTAACATCAGAAGAGTTGACTAGTACAGTCCTTTTCTGGGGGAAAAAGTCCTACTATTACCTGATCAATCACACACTGAGAGCCCAGAACAATGTGAAGAATAGGTCTTTCCTCCCAGCTCCTCTTGCCTATTTCGATTTGGAGAGTGGACTCTCCCTGACCCTCCCTCACTTTCCCTCACTTGCTCCTACCACACCCCCCTCGGATTAGCTTCTCTATCCAAATCAATGGCCCAGGCAGGCCTTTGTTCTCCCTTTTCAGGGCCACCCACAGAGTTGCCTTCTCTTGGTGTCTCCATGATCCTCTTCTCTGACACTCCCTCTCTCCTCTTATCCATACTCAGGCTCCTTGTCCTTTTAAATTCTCCTTCCCCTCAAGATCCATCAGTTTTTTCCTCCTCATCCTGAAGCTTGGGCTGTTCATGCCCTGGATGGAGCGAGAAAGAGCTTTGGACCCTTGCAAGTGGAAAGGGAGATGGAACTCTCTGATGCAGCTTCAGGGTCAAGCACTTACAAGACAATTAAACTTTTCATACTGACAAGAGTGACTACCTCTTAGTATGCCCCCAAGTGTATTGCTCCTAAAAGAATCTCCTATTGATTTGCTTCCCTTTCAGTTGCATCACAAAAGTTCCCCTACTTTTATCCCAGCATGGTGTGTTCTGGGCCCGAGAAAGGGTACAGGGCCAAAAAACCCTTTTAGCTACATTGGGTAGCTCTAGTCATGGGATATTACTATGGATTTCTTCTCAAGTTCTCCAGACTTCGATTCTACCCCATCCCCATCATTTATTCCATTAATTAATTTATCAATCAATTTGTATAAAAACCTCACTTTTCCAGGCCCTAAGCAAGGTTCTGGGGGTACAGACACAATTAAGAGGTACGTCCCACTCTCTGCTTGCTCCCAGATCTCTTTGAGAGACCCACAATGGAAACAGATGAGTACAATATGCTGCTCTCAGTGCTATGATAAAAGAAAGCCGCAAGGAATGAGGTAACAAACCTAGTACATAGTTAGAGAGGACTTCCCAGCAGACAGGGTAACTGAGCTGAGGCTTGCAGGGGCTGAGAGGCAATCTAGGTTGCTATGGTTTGGTTGTGCGGTGTCCCCCAAAAGCTCACATGTGAGACAGTGCAAGAAGGTTTGGGGAAGAAATGATTGGGTTATAGCCTTAACCTAATCAGTGGATTAATCCCCAGTGGGATTAAAACTGAGTGGTAACTGGAAACAGGTGGGGTGTGGCTATGAGGTATATGTTTGTATCTGGCCAGTGGAAACTCTAGCTGCTTTCTGATCATCATGTGAGCTGCTTCCCTGTGCCACACTCTTCTGCCATGATGTTCTGCCTCACCTTAAGCCCTGAGGAATGGAGCTGGCCTTCTGTAGACTAAGACTTCCAAAACTGTGAATCCTCAAATAAACTTTTCCTCCTCTACAGTTGTTCTGCTCAGGTCTTTTAGTCACAGTGGTGGAAAAGCTGACTAAAACACAGGCCGAAGCAATCCTGGAGTAAAGGCCTGGGACTAAACTAAGGAAGCTGGCTGGTATCTCCCCTGGGTCCTATACCCCAAGGGTGGTAGTCAAATATTTAACAACTGAATGGGCACACTCTCCCACCAGCCAGAATGAGGTGATGGCCAATCATAACACAGGCTGCCTGTAACCTACTTGTATCGACCAATGACTGGCAAGGGGTGGAGTATCACCAAAGTTCTTACCTTTCTCCTGATTTGCCTAACCCTGTAGTTGGGAGAGAAGACCTGGTAATAACTGAGGTTAAATTTCTTAAGAATCTAGTGGGGTATGAGAATAAAAGTCAGATTCAGGTTGATTTTTAAACATATTTATTTATTTGCTTTAGTTGTACACAATGCAATGCATTTATGTTTACGTGGTGCTGAGGATCGAACCTGGACCGCGCACGTGCTAAGCGAGCGCTCTACCACTGAGCCACAAACCCAGCCCCTAGATTTAGGTTGATTTAATGAAAAGAAGAAAATTGTCTATTTCTTATCAATATAACAGGGTAAGGCAGCTCCTAAAAAAGATATACTGGGCCTGGAGTCCACAGGTGATCCCCTCGGGGTATGGGAAGGGGCCAGCGTGAGAAGTAAAGTTTCTATAGGTTTGCCCTGGTGACACTAGCTTGAAGGGAGCTAATAACTGTGGGTACCCCAGCCCCTCACTCCTCTTGACCCCTTTTTGGTAGTAGGTCACTCAATTAAATATCAGAGTGCCCTCTGGTGGACTACAGTGGCCACAGGCCTGAGGAAAACTATATTTGGTGGGTTGACATGCCTATGACTAGGTGATGATGCTCTGAACTAGAGGATTGACATATTGCATCTCCTTAAATTCTGGTTCATTGCAGCTAGCTTCACAATGGAGCCAGGAGGGGTGGGCCAGTGGAAACAACAGAAGAGTTGACACTCACATTTTCACTCATATTTTCTGATAGAAAATGTGAGCTATGGAATGGGCTGCTCTGAGTCAATAAACTGTGGTAAAGTAGTTGGTCAGTGGTCCTCCTTGTGGGAGGTAAAATCCCTGAGGTGGCCTCCAGTGTCCTGTTACACCTTCTGGCTGGCTTCACATTTGTGCTTAGTAAGCAGTACAAAGGGGTGTTTGTATTTTTTTGAAGCTCCTTCCCAAATGGGGCCACCGCATAGGTACCTGCTCAGAAATACAGATGCTAGAGAAGTGGCTGGGAACACAGGCTTGGCAAGCAGACAGTCAGAATTTAAAGGCCAGCTCTACCATTTCCTTAGCTGTGCTAACTTGAGTAAGAAACTTAACCTCCCTGTGTCTCAGATTCCTCGTGCAAAATGGGAACATTTTCCTTCCAGGGAATTGTGAGGATTAAAAGAGATCATAGGCCTAAAAGGTTAGAGTAGTGACTGGTACATGGTGAGCACCCAGGAATTAATAGCTGTTATAGTTGAAAGGGGCCTGAAGCCAAGGGCAGACCTTGCGTTGGGGAAAGGAAGAGTCATTTTTGCAGAGATTATCTGTGGCAAGCATGTGGCTTAAGGGGAGGGATCAGGATTCTTAGCCTGGCTTCTGTCTCTATAGGAACTTGGGGCTTAGGACATCTGCAGTGGACCTTTTTGTGGCCCAGGCATAGCCTTTTCTCTTCTCCTTGGTGTTGTGTCTCTGGTATAATCATCTGACAAGCTAGGGTAAATAAACCTCAGGGATCCACTAGGATGGTGTGGTGACACAGGTGGTGGAGGGGTCTCCAGTCTTTCCAGGGGCCAAGTGGTGGTGTTGGGATGATGCTTAAGACACTTCAGCCTTCAGTCCCTTTGAGGATTGTGGGGGACTGGTCCTGGAACTCTGGTCCTGGAACTCTGCCAGCACCAATTGAGCCTAGGAACTGGCCTTCATCTGGTCCTGAGGAAGGCTTGTATTTCCTGAGGCAGGAAGCTGTTGGAGAACATGGAGTCCCCAGGCTGACAAGTATCAGCTCAGCAGTTCTGGCCCCCTCGTGGTTAAAATCCAATAGCTAGATCCCTGGGAATAAAGTCCTGCTTTGGGGAAGTCTTGGGATGTGGTGGTTGCTGTATGAGGCCATGAACATCTAAAGGCCTTGCAAGATGCCCTTCTCCATTCTGAACTCTTCCCTCATGGAGTAATGGGAACAGTAGCCCTAATGACAACAGTGCATTTATCAAATCCCTCCTGAAGTGCCAGAGCAGCTTGTGAAGAATGTGAGCTCTGGCATCAGCCAGATCTGGGCTCCAATCCAGAGGCTGCCAATTTCTTTTCACATCTTTATTGAGATATAATTCACACACCATACAATTCACCTGTTTGAAGCCTATGATTCAATGGTTTTTAATGTGTGCATGGGATTGTGCAACCATCACCATGATCACTTTCAGAACCTTTTCATCACCCCAGAAAGAAACTGAAATCCCTAGGTTATGGAACCAACCTAGATGCCCCTCAGTAGATGAGTGGATAAAGAAAATATGGTATATATACAAAATGGAATTTTACTCAGCAATAAGAGAGAATAAAATAATGGCATTTGCAGGTAAATGGATGAAGTTGGAGAATATAATGCTAAGTGAAATTAGTCAATCTCAAAAATCCAAGTACCGAATGTTTTCTCTGATATAAGGAGGCTGGTTCACAGTGTTGTTGGAAGGGGATACATAGGATCAGAGGAACACTAGAATGGTCAACGGAAAGGGAGGGGGAGGGAGGGAGTAAGGGGGGGGTTGGAAAAAAAATTGGTGGTTGAATGAGATGGATATCATTATCCTAAATGCATGATTGAAGATCTGAATGGTACTTATATACTTTGTATACAAGCAGTTGTATGTAAAAAGATACTATACTTGTGCATGATGAATAAGTAAATAAATAATAAAAAATTAAAAAAAAAAGAAACTGAAATCCATTAGCAATCACTCACCATTTCCACCCTAAAACCTGCTAAAGAAAGCCAGACCTGGACAGTAGTTAAAACAGTAAAATCAGATTTTATTCAGGAACTATTGCAATAGGGTAGAAAGAGACCTCAGTATAGAACTTGGCTTAATTCCTAAAACAACAAAGAAATATGGGGTTTATAGCTTAGGAGCAGGTTTGGGGGCAGGGGGGTCAGTAGATGGAAAATTACTAGGAGGAAATGTCAAGGGTAGGGGGTATGCTTGCTAAACCAACTTAACAGGATATTTGCCAAAGCCAGGCCAGGGGGATCCTATATCACTTGGAGGCTGGTGGGGGATGAGGTGTGATCTAAAAAATAGATATAAATAGATAGAAAAATATCTATTTTTATTATAATCATTCTTTTTAAAATATTTCTAATTTTTAAAATATTTATAATTGTCTGAGCCAGGCACAGTGGTGCACACCTGTAATCCCAGCACTTGGGAGGCTGAGGCAGGAGGATCACGAGTTCAAAGCCAGCCTCAGCAATGGCGAGGTACTTAGCAACTCAGTGAGACCCTGTCTCTAATAAAATACAAAAAAGGACTGGGGATGTGGCCCAGTGGTCCAGTGTCCCTGAGATCAATCCCTGGTACCTAAAAAAAATTCTAATTGTAGATAGACACAATACCTTTATTTATTGATTTTAATGTGGTGCTGAGGATTGAACCTAGTGCCTCACATGTGCTAGGCAAGCACTCTACCACTGAGTTACAACCCCAGCACTGTAATCAGATTTTGATGACAGATAGTAAACATGGGGGATTTTTGATGACTAGCTGACTTCTTAGTATTCTTGTTAAAAGTAGATTATGCGGTCCTAAGGACAGGCCCAAGGAAAAGGGCTTAGAAAATCCTGACTACAGTTTGGTCAAGGAAAGAATTTTTGTTACTTCCTTAGCCTCTGGCAGTCACCAATCTGTTTGTATCTGTATGGATCTGCCTTTTGTAGACATTTCATATAAATGGAATCACACAATATGTGTCCTTTTGTGTCTGGTTTCTTTCACTTAACATAATGTTTTCAAGGTTCATTCATGTTGTAGTATGTATCAGAATTTCACTTTTTATTGCAAAGTAGTATCCCATTGTATGAATATTCAGTTTTATGTATCCTTTAATTGGTTATTGGACATTTTGGTGTTTTTACTCTTTGCTATCATAAATAATGCTATTATGAATACTCATGCATATTATGAATTATAATAAAGCTATTATGAATACTCGTGCTATTGTGAACATACATTGTCAATGTATATATCTAGGAATGGAATTGCTGGTTTATATGGTAACCCTATGCTAAATGGTTTGAGGAATCATTAGACCTCCCACAATAGCTGCACATTTGAGGGGGATACGGGAGATTGAACTCAGGGGCACTCGATCACTGAGCCACATCCCCAGCCCTATTTTGTATTTTATTTAGAGACAGGGTCTCACTGAGTTGCTTAGCACCTCACTTTTGCTGAGACTGTCTTTGAACATGTGATCCTCCTGCCTCAGCCTCCTGTGCCTCTGCGAATACAGGCATGCACCACCATGCCCAGCAATGGCTGCACATTTTACATTCCCAAAAGTAATGTATGAGGATTTGAATTTCTACAATCTTTGCCAACACCTGTAATTGTCTTTATTTTTAATTATAATCATTCTACTGAATATGAGGTTGTATCTTACTGTGGTTTTGATTCACATTTCCATGATGGCTAACGATGCTGAGCACCTTTCCATTCACAGTCTGTGCATCTTCTTTGGAGAAACATCTATTCAAATTATTTGCCAGATTTGTATTTATTTATTTATTCTATTATTATTATTATTAATTTATTTTTTATCTATAACTGGGGATTGAACCCCAGGTTTCTTTACCACTGAGCTACATTGCCAGTTCTTTTTTTTTTTCTGTTTCAATTTCTAAGTTGTTGTATATGACAGTAGAGTGCATTACAATTCATAATACACATATAGAGCACATTTTTTACATATCTCTGGTTGTATACAAAGCATATTCATACCATTATTGTCTTCATAAATGCACTTAGGGTAATGATATCCATCTCATTCTACCATCTTTTTTTTTCTTTTTACCCCATTGCCCCCTCCCTTTCCCTACCTCCCTTGACCTTTCTAGTATTCCTCTAATTCTCATGTGCTCCCTGTCCCAACCCCACTGTGAATCAGCCTCCTTATACCAGAGAAAACATTTGGCATTTGGATTTTTGAGATTGGCTAACTTCACTTAGCATTATATTCTCCAATTTCATCCATTTACCTGAGAATGCCATTATTTCATTCTCTTTTATTGCTCAGTAATATTCCATTGTATATATATACCACATTTTCTTTATCCATTCATCTACTGAGAGGCATCACAATAGCCTAGCTATTGTGAATTGTGCTGCTATAAACATTGATGTGGCTGTGTCCCTGTAGTATGCTGGTTTTAAGTCCCTTGGGTATAGACCCAGGAGTGGGATGGCTGGGTCATAAGGTGACCATTCCCATTTTTCCAAGGAATCTCCATACTGCTTTCCATATTGGCTGCACCATTTTGCAGTCCTACCAACGATGCATGAGTGTGCCTTTTCCCCCACATCCTCTCCAAAATTTATTGTTGTTTGTGTTCTTAATAGCTGCCATTCTGACTGGAGTGAAATGAAATCTTAGAGTAGTTTTCATTTTCATTTCTCTAATTGCCAGAGATGTTGAACATTTTTCCTTATATTTGTTGATTGACTGTATATCTTCTTCTGAGAAGTATCTGTTTAGTTCCTTGGCCCATTTATTGATTGGGTTATTTGATTTTTTGGTGTTAAGAATTCTAAGTTCTTTATATATTCTAGAGATCAGTGCTCTATCTGATGTGCGTGTAGTAAAGATTTGTTCCCAATTACCAGGTTCTCTATTCACCTCATTGATTGTTTCTTTTGCTGAGAAGAAGTTTTCAGTTTGATTCCATCCCATTCATTAATTCTAGATTTTAATTTTTGTGCTATAAGAGTCTTATTAAGGAAGTAGAAGCCTAATCCGATATGATGGAGGTTTGGGCCTACTTTTTCTTCTAATAGACACATGGTCTCTGGTTTAATTCCTAGGTCCTTGATCCACTTTGAGTTGAGTTTTGTGCATGGTGAGAGATATAGGTGTAATTTCATTTTGTTGCATACGGATTTCCAGTTATCCCAGCACCATTTGTTGAAGAGGCTATCTTTTCTCCAATGTATGTTTTTGGCACCTTTAGCTAATCTAAGATAGCTGTAGTTGTACGCATTAGTCTCTGTGTCCTCTCTTCTGTACCATTGGTCTACATGTCTATTTTGGTGCCAATACCATGCTGATTTGTTACTATTGCTCTGTAGTATAGTTTAAGGTCTTGTGATGCCACCTGCTTCACTCTTCTTGCTAAGGATTGCTTTAGTTATTCTGGGTCTCTTATTTTTCCAGATGAATTTCATGACTGCCTTTTCTATTTCTATAAGGAATGCCATTGGAATTTTGATTGGAATTGCATTGAATCTGTACAATGTTTTTGGTAATGTAGTCATTTTGACAATATTGATTCTGCCTATCCAAGAACAAGGTAGATCTTTCCATCTTCTAAGGTCTTCCTTAATTTCTTTCTTTAGTGTTCTGTAGTTTACATTATAGAGGTCTTTCACATCTTTCATTAAGTTGATTCCCAAGTATTTTATTTTTCTTGATGCTATTGTAAATGGGGTAGTTTTCATAATTTCCCTTTCAGAGGATTTGTCACTGATATACATAAATGCCTTCGATTTATGGGGATTGATTTTGTATCCTGCTACTTTGCTGAACTCATTTACTAGTTCTAAAAGTTTTCTGGTGGCATTTTTTGGGTCTTCTAGGTATAGAATCATATCATCAGCAAATAGTGCTAATTTGAGTTCTTCTTTTCCTATCTGTATCCCTTTAATTTCTTCGTCTGTCTGATTGCTCTGGCCAGAGTTTCAAGTACTATGTTAAATAGCAGTGGTAAAAGGGAACATCCCTGTCTTGTTCCAGTTTTTAGAGGGAATGCTTTCAATTTTTCTCCATTTAAAATGATGTTAGCCTGGGGCTTTGCATAGATAGCTTTTATAATGTTGAGATACGTTCCTGTTATCCCTAGTTTTTTCTAGTGTTTTGAAGATAAAGGGGTACTGTATTTTGTTGAGTGCTTTTTATGCATCTATTGAGATGATCATATGGTTCTTATCTTTAAGTCTATTGATGTGATGTATTATGTTTATTGATTTCCGTATGTTGAACCAACCTTGCATCCCTGGGATAAACCCCACTTGATTGTGGTGCACTAACTTTTTTGATATGTTTTTGTATTCGATTGGCCAGAATTTTGTTGAGAATTTTTGCATCTGTGTTCATTAAAGATATTGGTCTGAAGTTTTCTTTTTTGGATGTGTCTTTGCCTGGTTTGAGAATCATTGTAATATTGGCCTTATAGAATGAGTCTGGAAGAGCTCCCTCTTTTTCTATTTCCTGAAATAGAACTGATGACTTTCTTTAAGAAAGGACAAAACGGTTGTTTATTCCATGTTCATAGTCAGGAAACCTTCCCCTGAATAGTGGTTACAACCCATTATACTGGAATCCTGGACAAAATGAAATGGGGTATACCAATCCATACCAAAAGTGATCTGCCACTAACAGCAAAGTTGGGCCAGTCTCCACAGTCTTGCCCAAGACCTCTATAGCATGATGTAATTTACTTGGTAAATAGTTTTAGAAGGGTTTGACTAGGATCCTGTACAATGAGCTGTCTGAGGTATTGGGAGTGGGGAATGTTATTAAATGAATCCCCAGTGAGTATGGGTAGAATGTGAACTGGAAGCCATAACTATTTTCCAGCATGGCTAGGACTATTACTTGGGTGCTTCCAATGATCAGAAAGAGTACAGGTATCTGAGTGAGCCTACTATCTACTACCCACAGCCAAGCATGCATGTTGGGAGAAGTATCATTGAATCTGTGCTGTGGATGGGCTGGATGTCTGTGCTTTCTATTTTCCCCAACCTATTTTCATGCCTACCTCATTTTTACATTCAGACTTTTTTGATAATCCAGGCCATAGTATATTACAGAAATTGTCATATAATTTATTCACAGAAATCTAGTCCAGTAGACCTTACTGATGCTTTGCCTCAGACTTGTTATATTATGAATGAACACCTTCTATGGGCAATGTAGCAGAGAATTAAGAGCTCAGACTCTGACATCAGACTGCACATATTTGAGTTGGATCTCAGCCATGTGCTAGGTAGTAATCTTGGGTAAATTAACTTAAACTATCTGAGTTTCAGTTTCCTCAGCAGAAAAATAAGGATAATAATAAGAGCCCTGCAGGCAACTATGATGATTAAATGAGATAATATATGAAATCACTTAGCATAATGTCTGACACACAATAAGTAGTACCATTACATCATCATCACCACCATCATTATCACTACTATCATCATCATGATAGTTACCATCATTACCATCCTAAGTCCTGCTAAAAGAATATTAAGATGAAATCCTCCCCCAGAGGCCCTGACGTGTGCTGACTTTTGTGCTCACTCATTCCATGTCTTCCCTGCTGTAGGGCAGTGGCTTTCACCTTGATCTACTGTTGTTAGCATTTAATGTGAGTCTCTCAGGCAGCTGGACAGTGGACCCTGCCAGTAGCTGAAGTGCTGGCCAACTATGTGGCTTCTGGGGAGATATTCTTGGAACATAAACCCAGAAAGTTTCTTCCTCCCAGGACAGGGAGGCTCAGGGCAATTCTTTTGATTTCCAGGGCCTGTATCTATATGATATGGGGATATTCTATGCTAGGGCCAGAGAACCACATGCTATGAACTAATATTGACAGAAATCTCTTGGGGAAATGGGGGAGAATTTACTTCCAACCTTCAAAATCATAAGCTAGGACACCCTTTGGATAACCAAGGCCTGGATATCACAACCAAACAAGAATGTCCCACAACTGTTCATGATACTCAGAGCCAACTCAGAACAGCCTGGAGGGACTGGGGTTGTAGCTCAGTGGCAGAGCACTTTCCTTGTATGTGTGAGGCACTGGGTTTGATCCTCAGCACCACATAAAAATAAATAAAATAAAGATATTGTGTCCATCTACAAGTAAAAAAAAAATTAAAAAAAAAAAAAGAACAGCCTGGATTTTCAGGAAGCTGAAGGCCTCAGCCAAGATTAATCTTCATCTGTATACCTGAAAGAGGCAGATGAGTAGAGGAACATCTTCCAGTATCTCACCCTGCCTGATAGAATTCCTAGTATCAGCCACCCCCATCTCCACTTAAGCCTCAAACTGTATAGCTGGAACTGCCTTCTGACATCCCTGAATGATTTATAGCCCACACCCCAAACCACTTTCCTTGTGCAGCATTCACTGCTTACCAACCTGTTGTTGATTTTCTTGGCATCAACCTTTTGAGGTGTTTCCCATCCTCTTCCCGCCTCCCATGTCATCATATGGCCTAGCTCAGTCCTTAGATAAAATCTTACACTCAACCCCACTTTTCCAGACTGTATCTTTTGTTTCCCTCCTTGACTTTTTGACAATAGCTAGGGATCTCTATGGTTATGGTGCTGTTGGGTGGTCTGGCAAGCAGTAATCCTGGCATCTCCACTCTGGCTTAAGCCTTAAGGAGCTGCAATCTCAGTAGGTTTGCAGCAGCCTCATGGGTAGGTAGAACCCCAGACAGCCAGGTCAACTATTGGATCTTGGCCATCTTAGCAGTGCTGGAGTGTTCTGCGGTGTCATAACCAGCATCCTGCAAGTACTTCAAAATGGTAAAATGAGCACATTTGGGCAGCATAATTGTCTATACCTCAGCCCAGATGGTCTGGGTGGCCTACAGAGCAATCATCCTTGGCCACCCCTGGGTAGAGTTCCTTGGGACCATCCTCTATCCTCAAAGTATTTGGATAATGCTGACAAAGGTGAATGTGGTCTTGGAGCAGGAGCTCCCTTAGAACCTTGTAATTATGAGTTTTTTTTTTTTAATTTCATTGGCTACTATTACTTTCCTACCTATGATAGCCTGTCTTGTTTCCATCTCCAGTGCCAAACTCCTGGGCCAAACCATCACCATCTGTCTCTTAAACCTCTGCAGTTGCCTAACCAATCTCTTCACTGCCACCCTTGAACACCTATAATCAGTTCCTCATAAGTTGCCAGAGTGATCTGTTAATGCTAATCATACCATACCGCTCCCTTGTATAAATCTCTCCAATACGTTGTGGTTATGTTTAAAAATAAAAAGACCTCATATTTTAAAGCCATATAATAAAGTATTTATGGATTAAAGGATATGCTGAGTTATGCTAAATAATTCAGTGTGTATGGGGGAGTGTAGTGTGTGGATGAAATGAGACTGAACACATTAATTGTCAAAGCTGGGTGATTGGTACATGAAGGTTCAGGATACAATTCTAATTTTTTATGTTTGAAAATTACCATGATTAAAAGTAAAACAAAGCCAAGCATGGGGGCACAAACCTGTAATGCCAGCAGCCCGGGAGGCTGAGGCAGGAGGATCACAAGTTCAAAGCCAGCCTCAGAAACTTAGCAAGGCCCTAAGTAACACAGCAAGACCCTGTCTCTAAATAAAATACAAAAGGGGGGACTAAGGGTGTGGCTTGGTGATTAAGTGCCCCTGGGTTCACTCCCCAGTACCAAAAAAAAAAAAAAAAAAAAAAAAAAGTAAAACAAAACAAACAGCAGAAACAACAACAAAATAAGGTAATGGCTTTTTATCACATTTAGAACAAAATTAACTTATGATCATGGACTACAAGGCTCAGCTTACTGTTGCTGCTAACCACCTCTCCGACTTAATCTCCCATCATTTTCCCTACTTAACCACTTTCCTTTAGTCACACTGGACTTCCTTCTTCACCTTGTACATACGAAAATTTACCTTAAGACCTGTTCCCTCTCTCTGGAATGCCTATTGCCACAGCCACATAGTTTGCTTCTTTTTATTAATCAACTTCTCAGACACAATGTCCTTCTTTTTTAAAAATATTTTTTAGTTTTAGGTGGAACAATACCTTTATTTTATTTATGTGGTACTGAGGATCAAACCCAGGGCCTCACGCATGCGAGATGAGCGCTCTACTGCTGAGCCATTGCCCCAGCCCCACAATGTCCTTTCTTAAAGAGAAGCCATCTTTGACCATCTCTTACTATAGTCAGAGACACAGATCTACTATCTATGGTTCCTGTAGACAGAGACAGACCTCCTGCTGTAGATAGCCTTACCTGACCATCCTATCTAAAAGAGCCCCTATATACCAGCTACTCTAAACCATTCTACTGTTTTCTTACAAATTTATCACTATTTTTTTTCTTTTTTGTTAAAGTGTTTATTATCCATTATCCCTGCTAGAATATAAGTTCCAAAAGGGTAGAAACAAATGCATAGTATATAGTAGGTATTTGATCAATATTGGTTAAATGTAAGAATGAATTACCTCCAGGTTGGAGAACAGTAGATGATCCCTTGTGTTTGGGAAGAGCAGTGTTGAATTAGGCCAATATGTCTAATGTCAAAGAGGTAGATGCCTCCAATACTAGAAAGGGGGCAGTCTTGTCCAGCATAATTCACCAATACATTGTGCTTACTTTCTGTTCAATCTTATGACAGTGAGGTAAAGAAAATGAGAAGCTTGCTGAACAGTGCCCAGCACACAATCAGCTCTCAATAAACATTAGCTGAATTTTTAATAAAGCCTACATTTTGAGTTTGCATTTTGAGTTTGCTCATTCGATAAATTTTGAGATAGTTGACTTTGAAGTCTACCAGAACTGGATTGTAGTCTTGGGAAAATCACATAAAGGAATCACATCACTAAGGTCATACTTAGGTGTATAAACTTGAACTAAACATTTCACTTCTCTGAACCTCCATTCCTTCCTGCTTTCCAAAATCAGTAGAGAAAATATAAGAAAAGAATATTGCTTCTTCATTCTAGAAGAAACAAAAAGAAATCAAAGTAAATAGAAAACACAAAGTTAGGTAGATTTCAGTCCAAATGCAATCAGTAATAAAAATATATGTGAAGTAATCAAATTTACCTACTAAATCACAGAGGTTCTAGTTGGAGTAGAGAGGAAAAAATTATAGCTAAAACAAAATGACACAGGAAGGTTGACAATGTAAAGGAGGAGAAAAATGATATGCCAGATGATACTAACAAAAAGAAAGTAAGCATTATTATTAGGAGATGAAATAGCAGAAGGGAACAAAGAAGGAAATTTCATATTGATTTAAGGAACAATTCACCAGGAAGATACAATAGAGGGAGAAAACCATATATACCTAAGGAAGTAGTTTCAAAATACATAAAACAATAATTACAAAGAGAAATTTATACTTCCACAAAGTGGAAGATTTTAACATACTTTTCAGAAGTGGGAAAGACCACTAGATTAAAAATAATTGACTAGTAGGGAGATATTGACTAACAAAAATTAATGAATTTGATGATGTAAATAATGTGATGAACTTTTATGTATAGATATAAAACTTTGTACCCAAGAGTTGAAAATATACATTATTTTCAGAGACAGATGAATATTTATACAAATTGATTACCTTCATAAAATATTTTAAGGGTTTTATTTTATACAGACCATATTTACTGAGCACAATGCAGTAAGCTTTAAACATCAAAACTAAAATCTTAATTATCTGTCTTATGTTTGGGCTGCTATAACAAAATACCATAGACTGGGAAGCTTATAGATAACAAAAATATATTTCTTACAGTTCTGGAGACTGAGAAATCCAAGATCAAGATGCCAGCAGATTGGATGTCTAGTGAGAGCCCACTTCCTGGTTCATAGATGGTGCCTTCTCCCTTGTTGCTTCCTGACTTGGAGCAACAACGCCGCAGGAGAAAAACTTGGAGGCAGAATGAAGATGAAAGAAGGTTTTTTTATTCTTCGGCTTTAGCAATCTCTCAAAACTCTAATACTGGCACTTTCAGCAACCTCTCTGACTCTTTACTTCTTCTGACTACTGACTCTTTACTTTACTTCTTTACTTTACTTTCTTTTACTTTTACTTTCTTAGAGAGAGCTTAGAGAAGAGAGAGAGAGAGAGAGAGAGAGAGAGAGAGAGAGAGAGAGAGAGAGAGCTTCTTCTTTCTTCTCTCTTCTTCGGCAGCCTCAGCCTGACTCCGACCAGCAACAACTTCTCTCTATATCCTAGTCTGACTCCTCACCCAGTTATATATCTTTAGCTTTAACAAGGACCACAGGTGTGTCACATAGTTCACGGGCACACAAAGATTCTTTCAGGTGGAAACCAGAACATCTCTTATGGCCGTCAGCTAACCACAATTAACCATCTCCTATTAGGGCTCCTTCATTTCCCCTCTTCAGTTTTAATAAAATATGACATTTCTTTTTTGCTTCTTCATCTATCTTATATTTTTCATCTATCTTACTTGAAGAAAATAGGGATGTTCTAGGACGTCCAATTTTGAGGAGATGCTGCGGCTTTAAGGTGGCAAGCCTACTGCTGACGAGCCAAGTTTCCATAGCACATCAAGTTCTTTAAGCGAATCAGCTGCCCTTAGTTTCATCAAGTAACGCACTGATCATGTTCGTTGGCTACTCGCTTGGGCTTTCGCTTCGGCTTTTCACTTTTTTAATTAATTCTTAACCGCTTAGTGGAGGAGAACTTCCTCTCTGATCTCTCTTCTTGCTTGTCTCAACTGAGTCAGAGGCTATGCTTTCTTCTTCGCTCTCCTCACTATCTTTTACTTTTTGTTCTTATTTCTTATCTTTTCTTATCTGCCGGCCGGCCGAGTCCCCATAAGGGCCACCATTTGTTGCTTCTTGACTTGGAGCAACAACGCTGCGGGAGAAAAACTCGGAGGCAGAATGAAGATGAAAGGTTTTCTTCTCTTCCAGCTCGGCTCCAGCAATCACTCCAAAATGCTCTAACACAAAGATTCTTTCAGGTGGAAACCAGAACATCTCTTATGGCCGTCAGCTAACCACAATTAACCATCTCCTATTAGGGCTCCTTCATTTCCCCTCTTCAGTTTTAATAAAATATGACATTTCTTTTTTGCTTCTTCATCTATCTTATATTTTTCATCTATCTTACTTGAAGAAAATAGGGATGTTCTAGGACGTCCAATTTTGAGGAGATGCTGCGGCTTTAAGGTGGCAAGCCTACTGCTGACGAGCCAAGTTTCCATAGCACATCAAGTTCTTTAAGCGAATCAGCTGCCCTTAGTTTCATCAAGTAACGCACTGATCATGTTCGTTGGCTACTCGCTTGGGCTTTCGCTTCGGCTTTTCACTTTTTTAATTAATTCTTAACCGGCTTAGTGGAGGAGAACTTCCTCTCTGATCTCTCTTCTTGCTTGTCTCAACTGAGTCAGAGGCTATGCTTTCTTCTTCGCTCTCCTCACTATCTTTTACTTTTTGTTCTTATTTCTTATCTTTTCTTATCTGCCGGCCGGCCCCATAAGGGCCACCATTTGTTGCTTTCCTGACTTGGAGCAACAACGCTGCGGGAGAGAAAAACTCGGAGGCAGAATGAAGATGAAAGGTTTTCTTCTCTCTCCAGCTCGGCTCCAGCAATCACTCCAAATGCTCTAACTCCAACCACCACCTTCTTCTTCTTCCCTCACACTCTAACCAACCTCACCCAGTTATATACATATAGCGTTTACAAGGACAAGTGCTTACAGCTCAAGCTTACAGGTGTGTCACAGAGTGTTCACGGGCATACAAAGATTTTTTGGATAATGCATTAACATCAGGTGGAAACTAGAACATCTTTTATGGCTCTCAGCTAACCGCAATCTTTAGCTATCTCCTTGATTATAGGCTCCTACACTCCCTGAGCCTTCACATGACAGATCCTTTTTCATAGCCATCTGGGGCCTCTTTTACCAGGGCATTAAACCTCTGTCCTTATGATTTAATCTCTTCTCAAAGGCGCTATCTCCAAATAACTTCACATTAGTGATTAAGTTTCACTTTACCACTGGAATGATCCTTGAGGAAAAAAAAAAAAAAAAAAAAAAAAAAAACAACGTTATCTAAAAATAGTGGGAGGAAATAAAAATGAAACTGCAAATTATTTGGAAGTCCATGATCATGAAAGCATTGCTTATCAAAAGGGGGTACATAGGATCAGAGGAACACTAGAATGGTCAACGGAAAGGGAGGGGAGGGAGGGAGTAAGGGGGGGGTTGGAAAAAAATTGGTGGTTGAATGAGATGGATATCATTATCCTAAATGCATGATTGAAGATCTGAATGGTACTTATATACTTTGTATACAAGCAGTTGTATGTAAAAAGATACTATACTTGTGCATGATGAATAAGTAAATAAATAATAAAAAAATTAAAAAAAAAAGCCATAGGGAACAGCCAAAGTTGTATTCATAAATGAATTTATAGTCATAAAGACAATTATTAGGAATCAGAGTCTTAGCAAGGTGTAGTGGCAAATGCATGTAATCCCAGCTCCTGGGGAGGCCAAGGCAGGAGGAATGCAAGTTTGAGGCCAACCTGGATAAATTAGTGAGACATTGTCAAAATAAATTTTTTTAAAGGTCTGGGGATATAGCTCATTGGTAGAGTGCCACTGGGTTCAATCTCCACTACCACAAAAGAATTAGATGAAATAGAGGAGGCTTAAAAATAGGCCAATGTAGATGATTGAAACTTGACCCTGTCTCTCATCCTGTACAAAAAATCATCTCAAAATGAATCAAAGACCTAAATGTAAGACATGAAACTCTCAAACTACTAGAAGAAAACATAGTGTAAACACTTCAAGACATTGGTATAGGCAATGCTTTTCTGCATATGACTACAAAAGCAAATGGGAATGCATCAAACTAAAGCTTCTGCACAGCAAAGGAAATAATCAACAGAGTGAAGAGAACCTACAGAATGGGTTCTTCTATTTTCCAACTAAATATCTAACGTGGTGTTAATCTCCAGAATATATAAGCAACTCAAAAAGATTAAAGACAACAGGAATAACAACAAAAAACCCCATAAGTACTATAATTAAAAATGGGGGAATGAGCCAGCATGGTGGTACATGCTTGTAATCCCAGCAGCTTGGGAGGCTGAGACAGGAGAATCATGAGTTCAAAGCCAGCCTCAGCAATGGCGAGGTCCTAAGCAACTCAGTGAGACCCTGTCTCTAAATAAAATACAAAATAGGGCTGGGGATGTGGCTCAGTGGTTGAGTGCCCTGAGTTCAGTCCCAGGTACAAAAAAAAAATGGGAGAATGATCTGATTAAATACTTCTCAAAAGAAGAAATGCAAATGGCCAACAAACATGAAAACATGCTCAATATCATTAGTCATCAGAAGCATGCAAATCAAACTACAATGAGATACCATCTCAACCCAGTTAGAATGACTGTTATTAAAAATTAACAAATGTACTGGTGAGGATGCAGAGAAAAATAAACTCTTATAAACTACTAATAAAAATTTAAATTAGTACAGTCCTTATGGAGAACACTATGGAGATTCCTCAAAAAGTAAAGATAGATGTACCATATGATCTAGCTATCCCACTTCTGGGTATATACAAAAAGTGAAATCAGCATACCAAAAGGACACTTGCATGCCCATGTATACTGTGGCACTATTCAAAATTGCTAAGATATGGGATCAGCCTAAGTGCCCATCAACAGATGAATGGATAAAGAAAATATGGTATAGATACACAATGGAATATTGCTCAGCCATAAAGAAGAATGAAAACCTGACCTTTCCAGCAACATGGATGAAATTGGAGGACATTATGTTAAAGGAAATAAATCAGACACATAAAGACAAGTACTGCATATTCTCTCTCATGTGTAGAAGCTTTTAAAAAGATTGACCTGAAAGTAAAATAGTGATTATTAGAGATTGGGAAAGGTGGGGTGGGAAATGAGTGGTTGGATTTGATCAGTTCATGTGGTTTTCATATATGGCAATATCAGGCTATGTATGATTAATTTGTGTTGATAAAATTTTTTAAAAGATGGACTAACTACACAACTTAAGTAATTAAAAAAAAAACTTGAGTTTCACTCTGAAGTGAAATATCCTGGATAAATCCTAACCCTTCCAAGTTTGGGTAACAAGTCTGTAACATAGGTCATTAAAAGCCCTTAGTTGAATGCAACTTGGTGGCTGCCTTAGCAGTATTCATTATCAATTTGGTATATAGAGAGATTGAGGAGCTCTTTCCTATAAAGCCAACCTGCAGGGCACTGACATCACATCTAGCCAAGAGATACAATCTCTGATGGAAAAGGGACTACCTCTCTGAATGGGAAGGCTAAGTCTCCAAGCCTACACTACTCCTGTAACCCGTGCTCAGGAGAATGAAAATTGAATTATGTCAATTTAAGCCAGTCTCACTTTCCCTAATGGAAAAGGGACACACTTCAGTGTTCTAATTTGGAGCTGCAGTCTATTGGAGTGGTGCTGTAACGACAACCAATAGAGCTATCTCCCACAGCACAAGGGTTAGGTTCCAGGAAAGGCACAAAGTGCCTCTAATGAATGGAGCATTGTATAAAGTGCAACAGTGTCCTTGAATGACCTCTAGAAGCAAGTGGACCAACTTCAGGAATATATAACCCCACTGTGTTGTAGGCAGTACATGACACTGGATGCTTGGAGGAATGTGCTGGCAGCTTTTCATCAGTTACTGAAATATCTAACAAGAACAACTTAGAAAAGGAAAAGTTTATTTTGGCTCATGGTTTCAGAGGTTCAGTCCATAGTCAGCCAACTCCATTGCTTTGGGATGAGGCAGGATGTCATGGCAAAAGGGCATGGTGGAGGAAAGCTGGCAGCTCATGGCAGCCAGGAAACAAAGAAAGTAGGGGTCTAGAGAAAAGATCAAACCTTCCAGGACACACCCTCGGTGACCTACTTCCTTGAACTATGTCCCACCTCCCTGTACTGCATTCAGCTATCAATAGATCCACTGATGAGGTCAGAGCCCTAAAAGGCTCTGAACTTTGCACATGGGAACCACTTTTTCAACATGTGACTTGGGAGGACATCTAGATCCAAACTATAACACGGAAGGAATGGATGTAGTTAGTTTCTCTGAACCAAACTAACCAAGGAAGTTCAGGAAAGCATTCAGTAAAACCGTTGCCCTATTTGGAAATAAATCAATCCACCACGTCCCTACAATTAGTTTTTTCCATCTAGAATAAAATGATCATCACCTGGGCAACATACTGGTGTCATGCCACTTGTCATGCCCAGTAAGCCTCCTTACGTAGAATCAGTGGGAATCCATGATAATATAGGTGTGCTGGCAAATATTTTTTGCTTGGATACATTGTGCCCAAGAGAGAGTTTGAGAGTTGGTTGGTATGAGAACTGTTTCACTTGGCAGGAATCAAAAGGTGAGAACGACTCACATCATTTTTCAAAGAACCATTGAATTGAGATAAAAAAAAAATTAATGAACATGGTCAGGACCATCTTCCTATAAGAGAAGCAGGTAGAATGGGTATGTGGGTTCATTAATCCATGCACATAGTGCTATGAGGGGGCTCGCCATTGTCTCCCAACTTTTTTCCTGTTATTTGAAAGGGAGCCATATCTGACCATTGCCATCCATTTGAGATTAGTGGCTAGAAACCAGTTTGATAGATAACATCCCACTTTGTAGATAAGCTAATGAGCAGCTTCTAGGCTGTGGCGACACAGCACTCTAGATACAAGGAAGAAAAATACCGTGACACCTGTGTAAGGCATCTGATGGACTGTTTAGAAATTAAGGTTTTGCTACAACATCTGAAAGTCCTGGTTATTTGTAAGCTGCAGTATTTCTGGACAGCAGCTCTTTATCTGCTAATGAACTGGTTGGAATGCTTGCCACTTTACAAAATACAGCTGGAAGAGAAAACAGAAGCTGGGCCCTTAGTAATGGCTTTCAAACCTCAAGCAGGCATCAGTACCACCTGGAAGAATTGTTAAAACACAGATGGTTAAGGCCCATTCCAGAATTTCTGATTAAGTAGATCTGGTATGAGGCCAAGAGTTTGCATTTCCAGCAAGCTCCCAGGTGAATATTGATGCTGCTGGTCTGGGGCCTCAGTTTGAGAATCCCTGGCATAATGCATTATAATAACCTTTAACTATCAAGGAAGTAATCAGGATAGGGAAAACTCTGAACCCAAGTCAATAATATAGATCAGCTGTTTGTTCTCAAAGCAGCTGAAGCGAGGAGAATGTGGGGACAGATAGGATGTGTGTGTAACTTTTCAGCAGGAATCTCATAGCTACCTCAATCTTCCAGAGGAAGGGGCAGCTGTCTCTAAGGCATGAGGAATTAGCAAGCCTCCTTCCACAAAACACATGTACAGCTAAAACATTGTTGGCTAACTATGCTCAGGAAAGATCTATCTGATGAGATTAGATTCTGCCTGGTGTGTAAAGACCCTGGATGTCCCCAGGCTCACCCAACTCAACAAGGGGAGGGGGCCATACTTTTCTTTGCATGGTTGCGAGGGGATTCCACTAGGATACTTATTCCTGACAATCCTTATTGCTGGTGAGAAGAAAGAGAGTCTTTTCACATCAGAGGTTATCCAATTGTTCCTCCCCCATTTTCATCTCAGGTGCTGAAATTATTTATCACAATACATTTCAATAGAGAAGTTTATTATTTGGAAGGTGCTTCATCTGAAGAATGGGAAGTTCCCCTGTCTTCCCAAAGTCAGGAGCCATTCCTCATTGGTCTTGGCAAGAAATAACCAATTGTTCTCACCATTCTTGACCACAAGAGGTGGTAATAGAATAGGACAAGGGACATGGGGTGGGGTGTGTGGGTGCTGGAAGTGGAGGCAAAGGAATAGCAAAGAAAGGAAGGAGAGGGGCTGGGATTGTGGCTCAGCGGTGGAGCACTTGCCTAGCACGTGCACGGCCCGGGTTCAATCCTCAGCACCACGTAAAAATAAACGCATTGTGTACAACTAAAGCAAATAAATAAATGTTAAAAAAAAGGAAGGAGATGGACCCAGGGATGAGGGCCTTCTAAGCACTCACCTGAGCCAAATATATGGTCTCAAGTAATGTCATCTAGTAGTAGTTGATAATGGTTTACACCATTGTCTAGTTTTCATGTGTGTTTGGACTAGCCATATTTTTTTTTAATTCCATGATTGATTCTACTTTTGCAATATACCACAGAGCATAATTGCAGTATTACATGGATAAAGTGCCAAGTTCAGGACCTGGCATAAAAAAGTAACAGAAGCTACCATTTGTAAAACACTGACTCTGTACCAGGCCTCAGCACCAAGTTCTTAATCTGTATTGTCTCATTTTATCCACACAACAATTCTGTGAGTTAGGTCCCAGCATTGTGTCAATTAGAATCTAAAGCTCTGAGGGATGAAGTGACTTAGCCAGGATGATATAGCAAGAAAATTGTACATATCTGGCTGAAAAAAAAAAAAAAAAAAGAACAAGCTCAATCTAAAAAAAGGAGAACAAGGGGCTGGGGTTGTGGCTCAGCTGTAGAGTGCTTGCTTAGCATGTGTGCGGCCCAGGTTTGACTCTCAGCACCAAGTAAATATAAAAGGCATTGTATACAACTAAAATAAGTAAATAAATATTTTTTTTAAAAAAGGAGAACAAAAGAAAAATTTTAATATCTAATTTTAAAGTGGAAATAAATGAAATAGAGAAAAGCAAAAGAGAACATTTGATTCTTTGAATAGATCAACAAAACTGACAAACCTTTATCTAGACTGACCATGAAGTAAAGAGGACTCAAATTACTAAAATCAGGAATGAAAGAAGGGACATCACTGCTGACATTGAGTAGAAAGAAACACAAAGGATTATCCAGGCAACTGTATGCTAACAAATAAGAAAAACTTGGATGAAATGGAAAGATTCCTAGAAAGATACTATTATGGTATGAATGTGTCACCCGGATTCTTACTTTTGGAAACCTAATACCTGATGCAACAATGTTGGGAAGTGGAGCCATTTGGGAGGTATGTAGGTCAAGACAGCAGAGCTGCTAGAAAAAGGGCTTGCTGGGGAAATCCTGAGGAATGATATTGGTTAAATTATATTGTTACATCAAGTGCATGTATGGTGATGTAACAACAAATTCCATCATAATGTAAAACTACAATATACCAAACAATTGTGTGGGAAAAAAGAGCTTGCTGAAATAGGTTTATTCTCTTCTACTCTTCTGTCATGTGAGGATACACCATTCATCATTTTTTGCCCTTCTACCTTTGACCATGTGAGGATGCATCAAAAAGGCACTCACCAGATGCTAGTGCCTTGATCTTACACTTTTCAGCCTCCAGAACTGTGAGAAATTAATTTGTGTTCTTTATAAATTACTCAGTCACACCCATTCTGTTATAACAGCACAAATGGATCAAGACAGGAATTGGTATGAGAGGAGTGGTATAACAAACTGCTATAACAAACACCTCAAATTGTGGAGGTGGCTTTGGGACTGAGTAATGAATAGGGATTGTAACACTTTAGAAGTAGACGCTGGGAAAAGCCTGTATTTCCATGAATGGAGCATTGAGGTTCCCTGACTTTGGGAAGACAAGGGAATTTCCCATTCTTCAGATGAAGCACCCTCCAAATAAAAAGCCCCTCACATCAGGTGAGGGCTCTGGAGAAGAGAAAGCTTCAATTTTATTTTTTAACATTTTTATTGGTTGTTTTAATTATGCATGATAATAGAGTATATTTTGATATAATTATACAAGCATAGAATATATCTTATTCTAATTAGGACCCCAGTCTTGTGGATGTACATGATGGTGAGTTTCACTGGTTGTGTAATCGTATATGAACATATGAAAGTTATGTTTGATTCAGTCCATTGTCTTTCCTCTTCCCATTCCCTCTACTTTGCCTTCATCCCCCTTTGTCTAATCCACTGAACTTCTATTCCTCTATCTCTCCCCCCTTGTTGTGTGTTAGCATCCACATATCAGAGAGAATATTTGGCCTTTGATTTTGGGGGGGATTGGCTTATTTCACTTAGCCGGAGAGTCTCCAGATCCATCCATTTACTGGCAAAAGTCATAATGTCATTCTTCTTTATGGCTGAGTAATATTCCATTGTGTATATATATTTTAATCCATTCATCTATTGAAGGTTACCAAGGTTGGTTCCAAAGCTTAGCAATTGTGAATTGAGCTGCTATAAATATTGATGTGGCTGTGTCACTGTAGTATGCTGATTTTAAGTCCTGTGAGTATAAAACTGGGAGTGGATAACTGGGTCAAATGGTAGTTACATTCCAAGTTTTCTGAGGAATCTTCATACTGCTTTCCAGAGTGGTTGCACCAATTTGCAGTTCCACCAGTAATGTGTGAGTGAACTTTTTCCCCACATCCTCACCAAAATTATTATTACTTGTATTCTTGATAATTGCCATTCTGACATAGAGTGAGATGGAATCTCAGTGTATTTTAAATTTACATTTCTCTAATTGCTAGAGGTGTTGAGCATTTTTTATATATTTGTTGACTATTTTTATTTCTTATTCTTTGATGTGTCTATTCAGATACTTTGCCCATTTATTGATCCAAAGTATGTTTCTGGTGCCTTTGTCTAGTATGACATAAACATATTTATGTGGGTTTGTCTCTGTGTCTTTTATTGTATTCCATTTTTATTCATGCCTGTTTTTGGTGACAATAATATGATGTATTTGTTACTATAGCTCTGTGGTATAATTTAAGGTCTGGTAATGTTATGCCTCCTGCTTCACTTTCCTCACTAAGGATTACTTTGGCTATTGTGGGCCTTGTATTTCTCCAAATGAATTTCATGACTACTTTTTATATTTCTATGAAGAACAACATTAGAATTTTAATGGGATTGAATTAAATCTGTATACTGCTTTTGGTAGTATGGCTTTTGGTAGTATTTTGATTATATTAATTCTGCCTATCCAAGAATATAGGAAATCTTTCCATTTTCTAAAGTCTTCCTCAATTACTTTCTTTAGGGTTCTATAGTTTTCATTGTAGAATTCCTTCACCTCTTTTGTTAGATTGTTTCCTAAGTATTTTATTATTTTTGAGGTGATTATGAATGGGATAGTTTTCCTAATTTCTCTTTCAGTTGATTCATAACTGATGTATAGGAATGCAATTGACTTATGATGTTAATTTTACATTCTTCTACTTTTCTGAATTCATTTATGAGTTATAGAAGTTTTCTGGTGGAGTTCTTGGGTCTTTTAAATATAGGACAAGTCATTGGCAAATAGTGACAGTTTGAGCTCTTCTTTTCCTATTCATATCTCTTTAATTTCTTTCTTTTGCTTAATTGCTCTAGCTAGAGTTTCAAGGTCTATGTTGAATAAAAGTGGTGAAAGAGGGCATCCCTGTCTTGTTCCTGTTTTTAGAGAGAATGCTTTCAGGGAATGTTTTTTTCTGTATTTAGAATGATGTTGGCCTTGGGTTGGTTGTATATAGCTTTTACAATATTGAGGTATGTTCCTTCTATCCCAAGTTTTTCTGGTGTTTCAAACATGAATGTGTATTCTACTTTGTCAAATGGAAAGCCTCAATTTTCTTTGTGTTCATCTAAGTGATTGTGACCATAGTGCTGGTAGAAATATGAATAATAAAGGCTGCTCTGAGGGCTGTGGATATAGCTCAGTGGTAGAGCACTTGCTTAGTGTGCTTAAGGCCTTGGGTTCCACCCCCAGTGCCACAAAATATATTTAATATTGTTCGCCCTGTTGGATTTTGGACTAACTTAGAACATGTTACTCTCTCCCTTTTCTTCCCATTTCTATCTTTTGGAATAGAAAAGTTTGTCCTGTGCCTTTCTCACCATTGTATTTTGGAAATATACAGCTTGTTCAATTTCACAGGCTCATAGCTGGATGGAATTTTCCTCAAGATAAAAACCTACCCTTCCCAGCACTTGGGAGGCTGAGGCAGGAGGATCATTAGTTCAAAGCCAGCCTCAGCAATGGCAAGGCATTTAGCAACTCAGTGAGACCCTGTCTCTAAAGAAAAGTACAAAAAAGGGCTGGGGATATGGCCCAGTGGTCAAGTGCCCCTGAGTTCAATACTTGGTACAAAAAAAAAAAAAAGAAAGAAAGAAAAGAAGAAAAGAAATAAAGAAAGAGAGAAAAAACCTGCCTTGAGTCTCACCCCTACCTGATTTAGATGAGACTCTGGTTTTTGGGTTTCTGAGTTTGTGCCAAAATGAGTTAAGACTTGGGGGGCTATTGGGCTATAAGGAATACATTTTTGTATGTGAGAGGAACATGAATGGAGGAGGGCCTGGGCAGAATGCGATGGTCTGAATGTGATCCCCAAAATCCATGTGTTGGAAACTGAATCCCCAATGCAACAGTGCTGGGAGGGGGCTCTAATGATAGGTGTTTAGGTCATGGATGGATTAATGCCAGTTTATAAAGGGCTTCAGTAGTGGATTTGCTCTCTTCTGCCATGTGAGCATGCACTGTTAATCCCTTTTGCCTTTCTGTTTTTGCCATGTGAGAACATAGCAAGAGGGCCCTGAGCAAATGCTGGTGTCTTGATCTTCTTGATCTTGGACTTCCTAGATTGCAGAACTGTGAGAAATAATTTTTTTCTTTATAAGTTGCCCAGTCTCCAATTTTGCAACAGCACAAAATGGACTAAGACAAATATGTACTACTGAAATGGTTTAAATAAGAAGTTGATAATCTAAACAGACCTGTAACAAATAAAAATAATTAATTAGTAATTTTAAAAGCTACCCACAAAGAAAAGCCTAGGCCCAGATGGCTTCATTGGTGAATTCTACTAAATATTTTAAGAAGAAATAAGAAGAAATAACCAATCCTTTGAAAATCTTCCAAAAAATAGAAAAATGGGGAATAAGGTGGGTATAGTGGAACATGTTTGTCATTCCACTTGGGAGGCTGAGGCAGGAGCATCATAAGTTTGAGGTCAGAAATGGGCCAAGGAATTGAACAGACACTTCTCAGAAGAAGATATACAATCAATCAACAAACACTTGAAAAAATGTTCAACATCTCTGGCAATTAGAGAAATGCAAATCCAAACCACTCTAAGATTTCATCTCACTCCAGTCAGAATGGCAGCTATTAAGAACACAAACAACAATAAATGTTGGAAAGGATGTGGAGAAAAGGGCGCGCACATACATTATTGGTGGAACTGCAAAATGGTGCAGACAATATGGAAAGCAGTATGGAGATACCTTGGAAAACTTGGAATGGAACCACCCTATGACCGAGCTATCCCACTCCTCGATCTATACCCAAAGGACTTAGAAACAGCATACTACAGGGATACAGCCACATCAATGTTTAGAGCAGCACAATTCACAATATCTAGATTGTGGAACCAACCTAGATGCCCTTCAGTTGATGAATGGATAATACAATGGAGTATTACTCAGCAATAAGAGAGAATGAAATCATGACATTTGCAGGTAAACGGATGAAATTGGAGAATATAATGCTAAGTGAAGCTAGCCAATCCCAAAAAGCCAAATGCAAAATGTTTTCTCTGATATAAGGAGGCTGATTCACAGTGGGGTTGGGATGGGGAGCATGGGAAGATTAGAGGAACACTAGAAAGGTCAATGGGGAGGGAGAGGAAGGGAGGGGGAAAAAGGGTGAAGAAGGAAAAAAAAAGTAGAATGAGATGGATATCATTACCCTAAGTGCATGTATAAAGTCACGAATGGTGTGAATATACTTTGTATACAACCAGAGATATGTAAAAAATGTGCTCTACGAGTACAATATGAAATGTAACACATTCTGCTTTCATTTCTAAAAACTTAGAATAAAAAATAAAATTTGAAAAACATTTTTAAAAAAGTTTGAGGTCAGCCTCAGCAACGTAGGAAGATGCTGTCTCAAAATTTTAAAAAGTAAAAATAAAAAGGGTTGGGGATGTAGCTCAATTTGTAGATTGCACCGAGGTTCAATCCCTAGTGCCCAAGGGGAACAATGAAGAGTAGGGGATACTTCTCAACACTTTATTTGAAGATAGTATTATTTTAATAACAAAGCCAGACAACAGAATTACAACAAAAGGAGACTACAGAGCAATAGCTTTTATGAATATTTTGTTCTTACAAAGAACAAAATACTAGCAAATTTAATCCTCTGCTAAGCATTTAAAAAGGATTATCAACAATGACCAAATGGGATTTATGCCAGGGTTGGTACAACATATGAAAACAAATCAATTTAATATACCATATCACAGAATTTTAAGGGGAAGTACCACATGACTATCTTAATAGACATTATAGAAAATGACAGCAATGCAATACGCTTTCATGATTAAAAAAAAAAAAAAAAAAAAAAAACCTAGGGCTGGGGTTGTGGCTCAGCGGTAGAGCATTCGCCTAGCATGTGCGTGGCCCAGGTTCGATCCTCAGCACCACGTAAACATAATTGCATTGCATTGTGTACAACTAAAGCAAATAAATAAATGTTTCAAAAAAAAAACTAAACAAACATAGAAGGGAGCTTCCTCAATCTGATAAATTATAACCATGAAAAACCCACAAATGGAAAAAGGTACCCAGATACTTTATTGTTGGGACTACAAATTAGTGCAACCACTCTAAAAGCAGTATGGAAATTCCTCAAAACACTAGGAATGGAAACACCATATGACCCAGCTATGCCACTTCGTAAAAATCCAAAAGATTTTAAATTGGCAAAATATAGTGATGAAGCCACATCAATGTTTATAGCAGCATGATACACAATAGCTAAGCTATGGGGCCAATGTAGGTACCCTACAACAGATAAATGGATAAAGAAAATGTGGTATACATAAACAGTGGAATATTACTCAGCCTTAAAGAAGAATGACTTTATGGCATTTACCATTAAATGGATAGATCTGGAGACTATCATGCTAAATGAAATAAGTCAATCCCAAAAAACCAAAGGTCAAATGTTCTCTCTGATATGCAAAAGCTAATCCAAAATAATGGGGGGGGGGCAAAAAGAGAGTGAAAGGAAAAAGGGGGAGTAGGAATCTCATCAAAATAGAGGGAAGGTCAGTAGAGGGATGAAGGGGATTGAGGGGCAGGAAGGAGGCATGGGAAAAGGGAAGAATAGTTGAATGAATCTAACCTAAATTATATTCATGTGCATACATGAATATAGCACAGTGAATTCCAACATCAAGTATATACACAGCTGGGCATGGTGGCACACACATGTAATCCCAACATTTTGGGAGGCTGAGGCAGGAGGATCGCAAGTTCAAAGCCAGCCTCATCAACTTAGCAAGGCCCTACGTAACTCAGTGAGACCCTGTCTCTAAATAAAATACAAAAACGAGCTGGGAATGTGGCTCAGTGGTTGAATGCCCCTGAGTTCAATCCCTGGTACCAAAAAAACAAAGTATATATACAACTCAGTAATTAAAAAAAAAAACTATAAATAAATTGTAGAAAGCTCAATAGAGTAGAGGGAAGGGAGCAGGGGAAGGGAAGGGAGGAATGCTGGGGACTAAATTAGAGCAAATTATATTCCATGCTTTTGTGATTGTGTCAAAATGTTTCTTCATGTTTTATATAATTAGAAAGAATCAATTTTTAAAAAGTCAAAAAACACAACTCACATCACACTTAATGGGGAAAGACTAAAGGATCTTCTTATAGGATTAGAAACAAAACAACGATGCCCACGCTCCATACTTCTATTCAATATCATACTGGATACTCAAGCCAGGAAAGTTAGGAATGCAAATCAAATAAAAGTACCCCACATTGAATAAAAGAAAAGTATCTCTACTTATAGATGGAATGTCCTTGTATTAGAAAATGCCACTGGGTGTGATAGTGCACACCTATAAATTCCCAGCTACTTGCGAGGCTGAGACAGGAGGATCACGTTTGAGGAGAATCAAAAGTTGGAGGCCAGCCTGGGAAAGTAAGCGAAATTCTGTTTCAAAATAAAAAATAGATCTACCTAGAAGAAAACAAAAGTCAGAAAAAATTGTGTCTGTGCTGAGATTTCAACTATCCACACATTGATGAACCAAGGTCCCTATGTCAATAGTACAGCATAGTAGTCATAAAACTAAGTACCAGCTATTTTGGCTTTCTTCCTTCAGCCATGGTAGAACTGTTTTGTTCTACCCACTTTGGTGTTAGACATGGCCATGTGACTTGTTTGGGCCAAGGAAGAAAAATAACTTCTGGGTGGAAATTTTAAGAGACAATTTGTCCTCCTCCCTTAATGCAGAAATCATGGGAATTAGTTGAGATGGAAACTCTGTCAACATGAGTTTCTGGTGAGTATGATGAGCAGTGAACAAGTGCATGAGCAAGAAAATAAACATTGTTTTAAGCACTAGATCTGGGGATGATTTGTTAATACAGCATACCTCAACTTATCTTGACTTATACAGACCAAAAAAAAAAAAAAAAAAAAAAACTCTTTAAGAAATGAGAGGCTCATAAACTCGAGAATGATACAGATGACAATTTAGGATTTCATCTTCTCTTACCTCCCTATTGCCAACTAACCTCAGATCTTTGGGTAAAGTAAAAGAACGGGAAAATCTGACTTTGGCAGAATTAGCCCCAGTATGGTAACTATAAATAACAATTTCCTGTTTTAATCAACTTCACATTCTTGGTATTAACCTCAGCCAACTTAAAAGGTTATTCATAAAGCTAGATATGTGGGAAGTTTGGGAATATGGGAGGGTGACAAGTGGAAAACAGCCTTCAAGCTATCTTTGAGAAGCTTGTTCCTTTGAATCAACCTGAATCATGCACGCATGGACCATGTGGCCAGCAGCTAACAATAGTGATCTTTTCACTTAAGCTCTTATTTTCTCTCTTTTTGGCACAACACAATTTTTGTTTTCTGTTTCTCCCATTTTCAGTCTCATCTTTTCTCTTTGAACTTGATGACTACAGTTGTCTTCCATGGGTTTTTTGTTTATTGTTTTTTGTTGCCGCCGGAAAGGGATTGCAGCCTGGAATGGCAGCGCCGCGGGAAGGAGTCCGGAGACAGGATGGAGACGAAAATATTTTTTAATCTTACAAGAAACTACAATATATCTATACAATAGCGATAACCCTGTCTTTTCTCTCTCTGGTCTCTTCCCATGCGCCCGAGCAGCAATGGCGCTAGCTCGATCTGCTGAGTCACCGTTCAAATCTCTCGAGATCCTCGACCAAGTCCCGCGAGATCCCAGACCAAGTCCCGTGAGACTACGGAAGGCGGAAATGCCCAAAAATGTCTATGGCCCAATAGTCCACCGCAATCTTAGCTATCTCCCCAAACAGGGCTCCTCCATTTCCCCCTTTTGTTTTTAAAAGAGGGGATGCTCTAGGACGTCTATGTGCAACCAACGTTCTTACCCGTCATCGGATAATCAAGGCTGTGCCCTTGACTCCTGTCTTAGGTTGATATGTCGGCCACATGAGACTATCCCGTGCGACTGTGCCTGTCTTAGGTTGTCCCCCTCTGGGGATCTTACCCGTCATTGGCTAACCAGCCATCCAATGGAGCCCTTTAGGATCGACTGTGTAAGATGACTAACAGCCGTCCAATTGTGGGGAGATGCTGCGGCTTTAAGGCAACAAGCCTTTTGGTGACGAGCCAAATTGCATAGCATATCAAATTCTTTAAACAAATCAGTTGCCCTAAGTTCTATCAAGTAACACACTGAGTTGTCTAAACAAATACCCCCAAGGTACTGTCCCATGAAGTCCCAAACAATGAAAGATCAAAATGTCCACTTGTTATAACACGTAGATCTAGGAGGCCCCATGCATGCAGAGCAGAGGCCACACTGCTGGTGAGGTTGTTTGACATTTGAGCAGCAGGGATGCTTGCAGCGACCGCGATCCCTGCATCTGTAGCAGCAGCCGTCTTTTTTTATGTCTAGACAATGCCACCGGCAAATCTTCAGGGCCCGCTCCCTAGAGACTCAAGCATCAATTATTAAAGGAAAGGCAGTGCTATTCCAGCACTGAGTCAAGAGGCGAGTTGTCAAACTAAAAAATAGAATTATTAGATTAGAAAATTAAAGTTGATTTCTGCTCACACACATTGCAGCCTGAGCTCCCACAAACATAAGCTGGCAAAACATCATATTTAGAACAAAACAAAGAAAGACTGAGGGTATTTACTGTATTAAAGATAGATTAAAGAAAAACTAAAAGCACTTTGGAGAAATAATTTGTTAGCTGGAACTCTCAAGTTTCTGCATACACAGCAGTCCTTTACTGTCCTTTACTGTTGAAATGATTGAAATTAATCATTTATTAAACAAATGAAGTTAATAACAAATAAGCAACCTTATGTCAAAACACCAAAATATCAGGTTATACAGCCCTAGTCATATTTTTTCGCTTAAGAGAAATCCCTGGGACACCTATAAAACAAAATTGAAGGTACCTTCACTTATTAAATTATTTACCCAATTAGAATACTCTTAAACTTAAATGAATTAGAGTTATTTGGATCTATATATATATATATATATATTATATTCACAAGCGCTTTGTTATTTTTGATGTCAGACTGGACAGACGCACATACAAACATATATTTGTGACGTCACATTAACATGAAATTTAGACAAATACACAGACATAAACACATATATAAAAAGAAAAAAAAATACAATTGTGTGCACACTAAAGAGAGATCTCTTCGTCCCAGCCGGGAGGAATGACACTTAAGTTGTGACGTATTTTGAAGGACTCTTTTAAGGGAATCATTCCATATCTTCATCATGGTCCTCTTGATTTTGTACCTTTTTTATTAATCTTGATTCCTCAACAACTTCATCTTGATCCTTTTGATTTGGTACTTGCTTTATTAATCTAGATGGTATCCATATTGGAGAGGATTCATGCTTTGGAAAAAACACAAACAGATCCTCTCCCCCAAATTAACACTGGATCTGGACCTTTCCATGTACCTGAAAGAACATCCTTCCAGTAAACCAAAGGTTTATGTTGTTGATGTGGGTTCCAATGTCTGTCTCCAGCAGAATAACCATCAGAGTCTAAAGTTAAAAAATTTAAGGTAAACAGGGCAACTGCCAATCTGTCCTTAGGATTTTTCCAGTTTCCTTCTTTCTGTTTTAACAACATAACTTTTAGTGTGCGGTTTGCTCTTTCAATAATGCCCTGACCCTGAGGATTGTATGGGATGCCTGTTTTATGGGATATGTTGAATTTTGCGCAAAACTCTTTGAAAGATGAGGACGTATATGCGGGGCCATTATCTGTTTTAAGCATTTTGGGGATGCCCAATGCAGCAAAAGCTTGTAAACAATGAGATGTGACATCTTTAACTTTTTCTCCGGAATGTAAGGAAGCAAAAATCATGCCTGAGCATGTATCTATGGTTACATGAATAAATCGCAATTTTCCAAAACTTGGCTCATGAGTAACATCCATCTGCCACAAATGATCGGGCATTAATCCTCTAGGGTTAACACCAAAATGAGGATTGGGCAAATGTGTCATACAAGATTTACAATCTTTTACAATTGTTCTGGCTTGCTCCTTTGTGATTTTAAACCTACGTTGCAAGGTGGTGCTGTTGACGTGAAACTGGGAATGAAATAAAGTAGCTTGTTGTAGCGCTGAAAGTATAAATATTGTTTTTGTAAGTTCATCAGCCTTTTGATTACTTTCATGGAGGGGGCCAGGCAAATTAGTATGTGCTCTAATATGGCCTATGAATAGAGGTTCTTTTCTTGCCCACAAAAGTTTTTGTATTTGATAAAACAATTTAAAAGCTGGAGTATGAGGTGCTATTGGTCTGCTAACTCTAATTTTGGGACGGCTTGTACAATATAGTGGCTATCTGAAAAAATGTTTATGGGCTGGTCTCTAAAATTTTCCAGAGCTCTTACCACAGCTTCCAATTCCACTAGTTGAGCTGATTTGTGTGCAGTTATGTAAGTCATATTTTCTTTTGTAGTGACTACTGCAGCAGTACCATTTGAGGACCCATCTGTAAATACATTAAATGCCTTAGGAATAGGTTGATTTTTTATTACCTGTGGAAATATAATAGGATGATTAATACAAAAAGATAATATAGGAGACTTAGGAAGGTGATTATCAAAATTTGCAGAGGTAGAGCATCTAGCTATAGCCCAGTCATTATCGTTGAAGCATAAATATTCAATCTGTGACGATGAATAGGGAGTAATAATAGTAGCAGGGTGAATGCCAAATATTTTAGTAGAAGTTTTAAGTCCTTGAAGAATAAGTTTAGCCACCATGGAGGTATAAGACTCAATTATGCTTTTAGGAGAGACAGGCAAATGTATCCATAATAAAGCCCTTGTTGCCAAAATACTCCTGTGGGTGCATATTGTGAAGAAATAATAATCAATATCAGCGGTTGAGTTAAATCAAATCTGTCACAATGAGCTCCTTCGATGGCTTTTTCTACTACCTTTAAAGCTTTCCTAGCATCAGGAGTCAATGTTCGCGGTGAGGATGGATCAGGGTCCCCTCGAAGGATATCAAATAAAGGTTTTAATTGGCCAGTAGTGAGGTTTAGTGTAGGGCGAAGCCAATTAATGTCTCCCAGTAGTTTTTGGAAATCATTGAGGGTGGCTAAATGTTCTTTATTTATTAAAATTTTTGGGGGTCTAACAAAAGTACCCATGATTTTAAATCCTAAATATAATATGGGAGATCTGGTTTGAACTTTATCATCTGCTATATATAATCCGTATTTTTTTAAATTTTCTACCACGTCACTGAATATATTAAATAAGATTTTTTGATTAGGGTGGGCCAGTAAAATATCATCCATGTAATGTAGACACATGAGGTTTGAATATTTATTTTTAATGGGTTGGATGGCCTTGTCCACATATATTTGGCATATTGTGGGGCCATTAGCCATTCCCTGTGGCAAAACCTTCCATTGATATCTCTGATCAGGGCCATTATTGTTAATAGAAGGAACTGAAAAGGCAAACCTGGGGGCATCCAGAGGATGTAGGGGAATAGAAAAGAAGCAATCCTTTATATCAAGACTAATAACATGGAAATTTTTTGGAATAGCTATAGGATTCGGAAGTCCAGGTTGAGTAGGGCCCATGACTTGCATGGTTTTATTAATTTGTCTAAGATCATGTAATAATTGCCATTTTCCTGATTTTTTCTTGATCACAAATATGGGGGAATTCCAGGGAGAGGTGGAAGGTTCTATATGTCCTGCTTCTAATTGTTCCTGAACTAGTAGGTGGGCCGCTTGTAATTTCTCTTTAAATAGGGGCCACTGAGGGACCCACACTGGCTTATCAGAAAGCCATGGTATTTTCAAAATTATTTTCTCAGTGGCCCCAAAGAAAAATGTCTTTTTCCTATATGATAATGATTTCTTTTAGGGTTAAGCTTACCCTGTACTTTTTGATGATTTCTTATAGGGTTAAGATTATTCTGTAGATTTTTACATTTAACACCTGCAGGTTTGGTTGCAAGGTGTACTCCCATTTGTTGTAAAATATCTCTTCCCCACAAAGTAACCGGTAGATTAGGTAAAACATAAGGCTGAAACGTGCCTTTATGTCCTTCATCATCCTCCCATTTTAAAATTACCGCACTTTTTTCTGGGAGGTTATTATATCCCAAGCCTCTTAAACTGGTTGAAGCTTTTTGCAGAGGCCAGTGTTTGGGCCATTGACATAAATTAATGATGGAAGAATCAGCTCCAGTATCTATAAGACCCTCCATTTCTATTCCTTGGATTCTTATTTTACACATAGGCCTCCTTGTACAGTCCCGAACCCAGCAAACCATGGGTTTCGAATCAGTGGAACAAAATCCTCTATTGTTCCTATTTAGAGGCATATTCATTTTAAATGACTTATGTAAATTTGGAAGGAGGAGCAGCTGAGCAATTCTATCTCCCTGATTAATAGAACTTATACTTTGGGGTGAGCTAAGCATTATTTTTATTTCCCCTTTATAGTCTGAGTTTATTATGCCTGGGGTCACTTGCAAACCTAATAAGCTCTCAGGACTTCGCCCGATAATAAGTCCTACAGTCCCTGAGGGAAGAGGTCCCCTGACTCCTGTGGGAATCAGTTGAACCCCCATTTCAGGTGTTAACACTATTCGGGCGGTGGAACAGAGGTCTAATCCTGCATTTCCTCCTGTTCCTCTGGCGAGGGAGTGGATGGGTAATAGGGATTGTGTCGGGGAAGCATCTGAGTGGATGCTTGAGGATACTCCTCCTCCAATGCCTCGTACATTTGTGGGCCCCGGGGCATTGGGCCCCTTGCCCCGTTTTTTGAATTCCTGAACAAAGGATTTCCATGGATGTCAAATTTTGAATAGCATTTATTGGCCCAATGATTTCCTTTCTTACACCTGGGGCAGCAACCTGGAGCACGGTATGAATTTGGTCTTATTTCTCTTTTAGGATTTTGCCTAGAATAGCCTGATTGATTATGATAATTTTGCCTAGAATATCCTGATTGATTATAATGTCTATGTTGAGCTCTTGTAAAATTTTGAGGGGCAGCATCTCTCACAGCTGCTGCAATCATATTCCCTGTGACAAAGGCATCATTTATATCTTTACATAATTGTATATATATGGAAAGATCCTTTTTATTTTTCCATAGCCTGATGGCTTCCTGGCAATACTTATTAGCATTTTCGTACACTAATTGGACAACTAATGGCATAACTTGATCAATGTCTCCAAAAACTCTACCTGCAGTTCTCAAAAGTCGATCAGCAAATTCAGCATATGGTTCATTAGGTCCTTGAATTACTTTGGACAAGCTACCTTGTAGATCCCCAGGTCCTTGTGCAGTTTTCCATGCCTTTAAGGCAGCTGCGTTTATCTGAGCATATACTCCTGGGGTATAATATTTTTGATCCTGTACGTCTGCAAATTGCCCTTCTCCTGTGAGCATTTCTATATTATGGTCTCCAAACCCCGCATCTGCATTTCTTTTAGCTGTTTCTATACAAAGTTCTTGAAATTGCGATCGCCAAACCAAGTATTGTCCCCCACTTAATGTTGCTTTACATAGACGTTTCCAGTCTGCGGGGGTTAAGCTAAAGGTGTTAAGGGACTCCAGTATACTCAACGTGAAAGGAGCTTGGGGTCCATAAGTCATTACTGCCTCTTTGAGATTTTTTATTGTTTTGAAATCTACTGGCTGGTGGTCCCTCCGTCCATTTTCATATTCAAATACTGGCAGTTCCCAACGTATCTGTGAGTTACCCTCGAGAGCACATAAGCGCTCAGAAAGACTTTTTATTTCTGTTTCTAGGGTATGCAAACGCCTAGTGATACCCTTCATATTTTCTGTAATCGATTTCACCCATGGGGGAGTAGAGGACACAAGTTCCTCCACTTGATGATCCCTTATCTTGGTCTTCCTTAATTTCCTTTTGTTCATTTTCTCAAAATCACCTTTAGTTACTTCCTCCTCACTACTACTACTCTCATTGGTCCTAACTGACTCAGTAACATCCTGAGTCCCAGGTTCAATTGAGACCATGTATCCTTGAAGTATCTCTAATAAATCTTGAATAGCTTTAGCAGCTCGGATCTTTGTCATTTTGGGGACGCTTCTAATACTCTCCTTACTGGTCTTAGTTGACTCAGCAGAATCTACGCTTTCATGATCGCCTTCACTGTTTTCTAAATCCTCCTCGCTAACGACAGACTCATCTATATCAAAGAATTCATCAAGAGCCTCGTACACTTGGGTCTTAGTTATTTTCGAACCCATTTTAACCGCTCTGACTAGAGACTCCTGCGAGGTTTCTCAGTTCTTACCTGCCGTGCTGAATTCCCCGTACAGGCCACCAACTGTTGCCACCGGAAAGGGATTGCAGCCTGGAATGGCAGCGCTGCGGGAAGTAGTCCGGAGACAGGATGGAGACGAAAATATTCTTTAATCTTACAAGAAACTACAATATATATATACAATAGCGATAACCCTGTCTTTTCTCTCTCTGGTCTCTTCCCATGCGCGCCCGAGCAGCAATGGCGCTAGCTCGATCTGCTGAGTCACTGTTCAAATCTCTCGAGATCCTCGACCAAGTCCCGCGAGATCCCAGACCAAGTCCCGTGAGACTACGGAAGGCGGAAATGCCCAAAAATGTCTATGGCCCAATAGTCAACTGCAATCTTAGCTATCTCCCCAAACAGGGCTCCTGCAGTGTTTTTGTTTTGTTTTGTTTTGTTTTGTTTTGTACCGGGGATTGAACTCAGGGGCACTCGACCACTGGGCCACATCTCCAGTCTTTTTTTGTATTTTATTAGAAACAAGGTCTCACTGAGTTGCTAAGTGCCCTGCTATTGCTGAGGCTGGTTTTGAACTCGTGATCCTCCTGCCTCAGCCTCCCAAGTGCTGGGATTACAGGCATGTGCCACCGTATCCAGCTCCATGGGTTTTTTGACCCTGGTCATTTACTTGTTGGCTTTTACCACTCTTGAACTAACAACAACCACAACAATATCTTCCATTATGGAGTACCTACTAGGTGCCAGGCCCCGTGTTCAGCTTTGCCTCGTTTCATTTAATTCTTAAAACAGCTCTGAGAAGTAGGTATTATTAGAGTTTCTATTTTATAGATGAGAAATAATAAGACTCAAAGAGATAAAGTAAGCTAGTGAATGACAGCTTCAGGATTGTAACTGTATTAAAGGCCTACCTAGTTCCCACATACCCACCTAGCTCTCCATTTGTGATTTAAACCATAGCATCAACCCAACCACTGCCTGGCTTTCCAAAGGAGTCCAGTCCTCACTAAAGGATGAAACAATACGAACAGTTTGCACAGTTTGAATAATCACTAATGCCCTTTGGCTCTTGCAATGACTCAGATTGACTTCTCCACCCCTTCTGGACCACATGGCAATAATGAAGCTGGACTACATTCCCAGGTACTCTCCAAATCTCATTCCACAAAGGCCTCCAGTGTGGGAAAGTCCAAAGTTGTCTCTGGCAGCATCACCTCTGAGCTAACCCAATTACATACCTTAAAGACCAAAAATCTTTTTCCTGACAGTGGGTCTGTCAGTCAGCTCCCCAAGCTATCCTGGGAACTTTTGAAGTCTGTACTTGGTGAGATTATAGAGGCTCACAGCCCATCTCTCTGTTTATGCCTGCTGTTTCTGTGATCTACATAATTGAGATGGGTATTTCCACAGTGACAGAAGAGCCATCCTATCACTGTAGGGCCATGACTAGTGACTTTTACAGAGCACTTTCACTCTTGTGCTTGTTTTTCCAGGAAGATGACTGCAACCAAAATAAACTACACAGCATGAGAGTGAGTTGCTAACCCACAAGGCTGCTTCAGATGCCTAGAAGCATTACCTCAAGGAGGCACTAGACAATCCTTGACCATAAGGTCAAAACATTACAACCTGAGGCACCTTCCCCTATGCCCACATGTGTAGACTTGACCCTCTCTTTCTTGCAGATTTCAGTTGCAGATCATCATCTGGCTGTGAGTTCCCCCTTTCTGAGATAACGTGGTCATGAACATACAAGAGGAGCTACATGACAATGATGGATTGTTACCCAAAAGATGCCTACACTGTGATCTATAACCTTCCAGAATATCTCCCAAAGACTAAATTAAGAAAGGGAAAAGAAAAGCACTTATCTACTAGAAGATGATAATCCATCCCATCTGGGGGAGCTTTCAGCGATCTCAGCCATTTTACAACACTAGCAGGCCACTCAGAATTATTCCAAGAACTAGCTGTGCTTCCCAAGACTTCTGAGGGTCACAAATCAGACTTGCACATTTTAGGATAAGGATGCTGGGAATTTATGAATCCAGGAGACCATTGAGGCTATTGAAAACTCCTTGAGACCACTGGAGCCCTTTTAAACAGGAGATGCATACCTTGTAATCTGGATTGAGCCTGACCCCGTCCTCCCAGGATTGGGGCCATATGGTGGTGGTGGATGCCCTCCCCAAGGTAGCACAATTTGTTCATTGCTCCAGATTTTATCTACCCCCACAACTGTGGTCTTGTCAATAAAGAACCTCAATTTGACCTCACAAGTTTGTAGATTTGGTAGTCCTCAAAGTCTTCCCTGTCCATGTTAGACTACCTACCACCTACCACTCACAAACCAGAGGATAGACAAACCCAAAGAGTAGGACACTAGATGAATACCTCCTGGTGTATGAATACCTCCTAGGATATCCACCTACTTCCCCACCACAAAGTTAATCTCGAGGAACTCCTTGTCCTAGAGAATTTCCCATACTTCTAATTACAGGTTTCACCCTCTGCTTCCTCAAACTACAGAGTACCAACATAGCCACACACTACCCAGGAGAATCTAACAAAAAGTCCATATGACACAGAAGGAAACTATACCAGGCTTATGGCAACAGGCATCAAACACCAGCCAAAGTTGGGCTTATGAAAGGCAACAGTTTTCATTCAAAAGACTAAAAGGATGTTCCCCTATTAACATTGGGTCAGATATGACTTCTTAAGAAGCATTCATTGTGCAGTTGCCTCAGCTGGGTATCCCTTGTACCTATGCTGTGCTTACTGTACTTTCAGAGATGGTCATTTAAATGATGTATCAGAAGTCATGTTATAGTATGAGATGAGGCCAAAGCAAACCTTTCCTAGCCCCCTGGAAATCTAAAGCTTCTGTGCAGGCCTCCAGAAAGGTCTTGCTCACTCTTTATAAAAACAACCTACAGGCACAAGTATGCGTTTGGATTCCTTCCTTACACCAATACACAAATGTTAGCTAAAATAGACCAAAGACTTCAGCGAAAGAGCCAAAATCTATACATTCCTAGAACATATATGAATGGGGAATGACTGCTAATGGGTATGAGGTTCATTTTTGGGGGTGATGCAAATGTTCTACAATCAATTGTAGTGATGGTTGTACAACTCTGTGAATACTAAAAGCCTACTGAACTGTATAGTTGGCTGAATTTTATGGCATATGAATTATAACTGAATAAACCAGCTTAAAAGCTCTGAATTGGGGTCTGGATGGAAGAAAAATAAAAAATAAAAAACAAAGAAGGGCAGTTTGGCATGACCAAAGTATCTACAAATACAATTGTGGGTATGCCCTGCAACCCTAACTTCCTCCATGGCCCACAGATTTGTAATTCTGGAGTTGAGCACAATGTGATTGTTATTTTCTTACTTCCCATACTCTATCCTGAAGTCGTTCCTCTAGATTGGTGTAAAGATGGGATCTGAGGACTACACGAACTACTCAAAGTTAGAATTCATACATCTCAAGTCTCCCTATCTACAGAGTGAGGGCTCAGAATATGCAAGTATGGGAGTGTGTTAAGATATCATAGAGGGCCAGGTGCAGTGGCACATGCCTGTAATCCCAGCATTTTGGGAGCCTGAGGCAGGAGGATCACGAGTTCAAAGCCAGCCTCAGCAATGGCAAGGCACTTAGCAACTTAGTGAGACCCTGTCTCTAAATAAAATACAAAAAAGGGCTGGGGATGTGACCCAGTGGTCGAGTGCCCCTGAGTTCAATCCCTGGTACCACAAAAAAATATATATATATCATAGAGGAGCCTGACATGATGGTGCACACTTATAATCCCAGCAGCTCAAGAGGCTGAGGCAGGAGGATGGAGAGTTCAAAGCCAGCCTCAGCAACTTAGTGAACCCCTAAGCAACTTAGTGAGACCCTGTCTCTTAATAAAATAGAAAAAAGGACTAGGGATGTGGCTCAGTGGTTAAGTGACCCTGGGTTCAATCCCCAGTACCAGTACCCCTCCCAAAAAAAAAAGACATCATAGAGAGATAGTCCATTATTCTTAGCCCAAGAGGTCATGGGGGATACATTCTGCCCTGTGATTGAAATGTTAATTCTACTTCCTTTTAATTGTTCAGACATGGTTTCTCTTAGTTCTTTGGATATGTTTGTAATAACTGATTTAAAGCCTTTGTCTAGTAAGTGCAATGTTTGGGCTTCATTGGGAGTAGTTTGTAACGACTACTATTTTACATGTGTATAGGCCATACTTCCCTGTCTTTTGAAAATTGGACATGTAAGATAATATATTGTAATAACTCTGATATCAAATTACCCCTCCCAGATGTTGTTATTGTTGCAATGGCTATTGTTGAAATGTTTCATTGCTATTGCTGTAACATTTTTTAAAAATATTTATTTACTTGCTTTAGTTGTACACAATGCGTTTTATTTTTACGTGGTGCTGGGGATCGAACCCTGGCTGCACATGTGCTAGACAAGTGCTCTACTGCTGAGCCACAACCCTAGCCCTGATGTAGCATTTTGGTGTAGTAAATTTCCTGGGTTCTGTAGATTTTGTATTCTCTGGGTTCTGAAGTCACTGAGTTCCCTGATATTTTTAAGTTTTTGTTTTTATTTTTAAACCTAACTTCTTAGAGATTGCATTTGCGTCAGTATAATTTCATGGTCAGTCAATGATCAGTCAGATATTTTTAAATACCTCAAGCAAGGAAATCTTTCACTCTTTGTCAAAAGAACCTGTGTACGAGGACATGCCTTCACTTTTCAGGCATCTTATAAGTCAGTCTTAGCTTTCACTTTCTGTTAACCAAGACCAGCCGGAGTTCAGTGAATGAGGACTTCTTTTTCTGTCCCTTCCTGGGTATATGTAGAATCTTTAAATTCCTAATAATATGCTGAACCTTTTCAAAGTTCCCTATGAACATTTTATTTAGAAGGTCTTCCTTTTAAATTTTAGACCAAGGTCCTGTTTGTTCCAACTGAAATCATAGCTACACGCACACACACACACACACACACACACACACACACACACACACACACACACACACACACATTATAAGGAGAGGACTTTGTTCACAGAGCTGAGCTCAGTCAAATCATAGCTGCAACACCCTGGGAATAGAGATTTTCCAGGGAGCTGGTAGGTCAGTGAAAATATTGACTGTGCTTTAGGCATGGGGCTTTCAAAGGAACTCCAAAAGAGATTATTCTTCTCCAGTGGCTGTGAAGCTGCTAGCTTTTCATTGCTACTCTACCACTGGGCTAGGGAGGGAGGAGGAATGGAAATAGCCTCAAGGTAAAATACCACCCTCCTCACTGTTTTCACTAAGCTTTAAAAGTTTTACTTGCATAAATGCTTTTTGTTTCATTTTGTGCATTCTGTGCCTTTATTTAATTTCAGAGCTCTTAAGGAGTCAATATTTATGGTTTTATCAGTATTTTCATTGCTTTTGTAGGAGACTGAGTCCTTACTCAGCCATTTTGGAAATCAATCTCCTGTGCCACATTCTTTCTAACCAATACATAATGTTACCTAATATGCATATATTATAGATAATCTGTTATTTTGATAAACATTTGTTTCCAAATATTCATGGAAGCAACAGAATAATCTTATTTATTCATTGTGCATGTATGTTCATAGAACGGAATTCCAAGGTCAAAGAGTAGGCACAATTTGAACTTTAGCTGGTACTGCTAAATTTTCTCCAAAATAGCTAAACTAATTTACTGTACACACAAAGGCCTATTGAGGCATAATTTCCTTACCCTTACTAACAACTGACATTATCAGTCTCTTAATTTTGCCATGCTGATGCACAATAAATATTATATTGTTTTGATTTTAATTTTCCAGATTACCAGTGGAATTGAGCAATTTTTTCATGTTATTAATGATTTGTTTTCTCTTTTGTATATCCTTTGCCCAACTTATATTTTTCTCATTGATTTATAAGAGTTTTATTTATTTTGAATATAAATGTCTTTTTGTGTTTCATACATTGTAATTATTTTATCCCATCAGGTTAATTTTCTCTTTGTTTATGGTGTATTACACTGTATAAAAGATTTGTTTTATTTTAATAAAGTCAAATTTATCAATCTCTTCCTACAGGACTTAGGCATTTTATCTTTCTGAACAAGGCATTCTCTATTTCAAGGTTATAAACAAACTCCCTTTTATTATCTTTTAATCATTTATGGTTATGTCTTTTTTATTTAGTCCCTTGCTCCAATTAGAATTTATTTGGCATATGGAATGAGTTAAGAGATTTAACCTAATTGTTTTCCAAATGGATAAACAATTGACTCAAAACCTTTACTTGGCAGAACAAACTTTTGCCACAAATTTCAATTGCTTCCTTCAACATATAAAAATGTACAGAGATACATGGATCTGTTTCTGAATGTTTATTCTCTTCCACATTAATCTGTTCAGCTATTCCTACACCAATTCCACATAATTTTAATTAACAAAGCTCTTTGCTAGACTATAATTTTCCTTCCAAGCACTGCTTTTAGTCACATATTAAAACATTTGAAATTCAATGCTGTCATTATCCATCTTTAAATAGTTTGCATATTTCTGTTTGATTACTTCTTTTGGGGGGGCAGATACTGTGGATTGAACCCAGGGGCGATCAATCAACCACTGAGCCACATCCTTGGTCCTTTTTGTTTGAGACAGGGTCTCCCTAAATTACTTAGGGCCTCACTAAGTTGTTGAGATTGGCCTCAAACTTTCAATCCTCCTTCCCCTGCCTCCAGAATCACTGGGATTAGAGGTGTGCACCTCCACACGCAGCTTAATGTTTGTCTTTAACCTGGGAATAATTTTGTTTTTAACTTCGGGGTGTAGTTTGTTTGAATCTTTGTTTTGTTTTTGGTTGTTGTTTGTTTCAGTGTGTTGACAATATTTCTCAACAGTTTTCTCATATCCAGTATTGTTAGCAAGAAATCTAGTGTCACTCTTAGTCTCATTTTTTTTTTGTGTGTGTGGTCAATTTGGTTTGCTTTTTCTGGAATATATTAAGAGGCTCTTAATATATTCTATAATGTTGCCACAAACATTTGTACCAGATAGTATCTTAGTAGGAAACAGGTGGGACACACAGAAAAAATAACTAAAGGGAGTTTAATGAACAGTTTATAACAGTATGGACTGGCTTAAGGGAAATAGCAAAGGATGGTGGAGCTCCCAGAGACTAGAAATAGTAAGAAAGTGTTCCCCTGAAGGGTCAGGGGGAAAAACTACTTTTGAAACTGTCAGAAGGTATAGCTATATGAAAGAGGTTTCCTACTGAAAATTGTGATCCATTGCTAGACCCTGACTCAGCTAGAAGGGAGTGAGGGGAACAAACAGCATGACCTTCTTGCCCTCCTGCCATCTTCTCCTGGCCATCTCTACTGGCTAATATTTTTTTTAAAAAGTCCAAAGGCAGCGGGGCACAGTGGCGCATGCCTGTAACCCCAGCATCTCTGGAGGCTGAGGCAGGAGGATCGCTAGTTCAAAGACAGCATTAGCAACGGCAAGGTGCTAAACAACTCAGGGAGACCCTGTCTCTAAATAAAATACAAAATAGGGCTGGGGATGTGGGTCAGTAGTCGAGTACCCCTAGTTCACCCCCAGGTGCAAAAAAAAATAAAATCCAAAGGCAAGGAAACCCTAAAGATGCAGACTATAATGATCAGCCTTTAGGTACATAAAACATCTGATCAACACTCTAGGACACCTTTCAATTTGTATACTCTCTTTTTTTCATCTAAGAATATTTTTTTTTTTTGCTATTTCTTTGAATAGTGTCTCTGAGTTCTCTAGTCTCACCTGGAATTAAAAAAAAAAATTGGTACCAGGGATGAAATCAGGTGCACTGGGCCACTGAGCCATATCCCCAGCCCTATTTTATATTTAATTTAGAGACAGGGTTGCTGTAAGTTGCTCAGCACCTTGCTGTTTCTGTGGCTGGCTTTGAATTGATGATCCTCCTGCCTCAGCCTCCCAAGCTGCTGGGATTATAGGCATGTACCAATGTGCCTGGCTCCCTTGGAATTTGTATTAAATGCTTGTTAGAACTTACAGATCTATCATTCTCATTTTAAAATTTGTCCTACACTTTCTAGCTTTCGGTCATTTATACTGTATTCTAGGAAATTTGTTTGGCCCTAAATTCCAGCTCAGTCATGAACTAGAGTAAAAAGAATAGCTATGCCTATTCTGCTATAAAGTCCATTGACTGTGTTTTAGATTTTTTTTAGTTTTCTTTTTCATATCAGCCTATTCTTGATTTAAAAAAGTAATATCCTAGGCCAGGCACGGTGGTGCATGCCTGTAATCCCAGCAGCTGGGGAGGCTGAAGCAGGAGGGTCTCGAGTTCAAAGCCAGCCTTAGCAATGTAGGAAGGCCCTGAGCAATTCAGTAAGTCACTGACTAAATAAAATACAAAACGGCTGGGGATGTGGCTCAGTGGTTAAGCACCCCTGGGTTCAATCCCTTGTGCTAAAATTACACACACACACACACACACACACACACACACACACACACCTCATCCCTTACCCTCTGATGATATTAATTTTTTATAACTCTTATTCTTTTTACTCTAGTAGCTTTATTTCCTTGCTGTTAACTCTGTCTGTTTATGTTGATATTTCTCTTTTATGCTGCTGAATTAGCACAAATGCTTGGTGTTTCTTCACTGGGTGCTTATCTGTTTGTGAAATCTGTATCCTCCTCCTCCTCCAAAGATTATGATACATGTTGGTTTAAGATACATGCTGGTAATATGTGTTATCAATTAAAGAAGGCATAAATGACCACTGTCATTGTCAGTCAATATTGTTGTGGAAGCTCTAGACAATGAAATAGGAAATACACATAAGGTATGAGTAAAAGAAAATAAAAGACACATCATTATTTGCACAGAATATTTGTTTTTGTCTAAATCCCACACCTAAATGAAATGGTTCAAAGAAGGCCAAGACCAGGGTGTAGGTAAAGAGATCATTACACTTCTATGCCCTAGGGTTCTCTGTTCAGGAAAGATGGTGACTGTAATAAGCAAAGGCGACTTAAACTGTACTTAAACTGTCTCCACCTGATGGCCCATTAACCCACCCTTAAACTGTCTCCACCTGAGGGCTTGAGGGTGTATTAACCCTGTGCTTTATAAAACCTGCCCTTGCTATGAGCAGGCGCCATTTTCTACTATCCTGCTTTGTGCTGGACGTAGTTGGTGGCCCTGGCCGGAATAAAGGCTTCATTGGCTATTAGGTGAGTGGCTTGTGAGACTTTTTTCCTGAAAATTGAGTACAACAGTGACCACATATTCCACCATGTCTTTTGCCACTGAATAAATCCTATACAGAACACATGGAGTAGCTATATGAAAACTGAAAAGTAAACAGGCTATGAACTGGGAAAACAAGACCTGAATTTGAAGTAAATTCGAGGTAGTAGTTAAGTTTACCAGTTTTTAGTAGGCCCAAATCTCCATCATGTTGGATTAGGCCCCAACTTCCTTCATAAGACCCCTATAGCAAAGAATTAAAACTAAGAATCAATAAATGGGATGGATTCAAACTAAAAAGCTTCTTATCAGCAAAGAAACAATCAGTGAGGTGAATAGAGAACCTACAGAATGGGCCAAATCTTTACCACAAGCACATCAGACCGAGCACTAACCTGAAGGATATATAAAGCTCTCAGAAACCTTAACACCAAAAAAACAAATAACCCAATCAATAAATGGGCCAAAGAACTGAACAGACATTTCTCAGAAGTTGACATACAAATCAATAAACAAATATATGAAAAAAAAAAATCCAACATCTCTAGCAATTAGAGAAATGTAAATCAAAATACTCTAAGATTTCATCTTACTCCAGTCAGAATGGTAGCTATCAAAAATACAAACAACAATAAATGCTGGCGAGGATATAGTCCCATTGCTGGTGGGGCTGCAAATTGGTGCAGCCAATCTGGAAAGTAGTATGGAGATTCCTAGGAAAACTTGGAATGGAACTACCATTTGACCCAGCTATCCCACTCCTTGGTCTATACCCAGAAGACTTAAAAACAGCATACATCAATGTTTATAGCAGCACAACTCACAACTCACAATAGCTAGATTGTGGAACCAACCCCATGCCCATCAGTGAATGAATGGATAGGGAAAATTTGGTATATATACAAAATGGAACACTACTCAGCACTAAAAGAGAACAAAATCATGGCATTTGCAGGTAAACGGATGGAGTTTGAGAAAATAATGCTAAGTGAAGTTAGCCAATCCCAAAAAACCAAAGTTCAAATGATTTCTTTGTTATGAAGATACTGACTTATAATGGCAAGGGAGGGGGGATGAGAGGAATGAAGGAACTTTAAATAGAACAAAGGGGGGGAGGGGAGGGGACAAGGGGATAGGAATAATGGCAGAATGAGTTAGACATCATTATCCTACATACATGTATGAAGACACAAATGGTGTGAAAATACTTTATGTAAAACCAGTGACTTGAAAAATTGTGTTCTTTATATGTAATATGAAATGATTTGCATTCTGCAAGCATGTATAACAAATTAGAATTAAAAAATTGAAAAAAAAAAGGTTTAATTTTTTTCCATCTGTTATCTTCAAGCCTGGACTCAAAACATCCCAAAAGCCAAATATTGATTACAATACAGATGGAAAGATCTCCAGAAAAGGTCCTTTAATTCAGGTTTTGTTAGGATAGTAACCCCCGCCCCCAGGCGGGTGAGAATGTTAGGATAGTAACAACCCCCCCCCCCACCCCCCCCACCCCCCCCGCCCCGAGGTGGGCTATCCAAATTTCGAGCACAATGGCTATTTGCATGGACAATGATGTAGGTAATCTGAGGCTTCTCTTTGTTCAGAGTAAATTTCAATGACGTAGGTACATGCCATATAAACTGGAGGATTTTCTTTGTTCAGGGTCTTGCCCATCCTGCGTGTCTGTGGGAGAGCTTGACCCCAGCTAGCTGGCTTAATAAACTCCGTTTGTGTATTATATTACTGACCTGCTTTTTGTGGTTCATGGGAAACTAGTGAAACTGGACCTTTACAGTTTTAGAATAAGAAATGAGTTTCCTGACAGCCATGATGATGGCTTGAAGTCTTATAGTAATTTGAATCTCTACAACAAGGAAGACCCCCCCCTACATTGAAGGAGATGCAACCCCAAGAGTGTGGAATAAACCATATTGCTTTATTTTTTTTTATGTCTTTCTGTCATGTAGCCACTGGATTCCTGATATAGACACAGTCACAAGTATTTCATGGCATGTCAGGATAAATAAAGTCCTATCTTTCTGTCTGAAAGACTAAAAAGGGGAACCTCAGTAACTGGAAAGAACTAGGTCGACTGAAGAGAGGGAGTAACTTAGGAAAACAACTCTATGAAATTGTCTATGAATTCCTGGGTTCACTCCCAAGTTATACATGTATGAATCTGATGCTAAACAACTTACCAAACATATATTAGATGAGCATTATAAAAAGATAACAAGTGTGTCTATATTAACATTAAGAAGTAAACTTTGGAGAAAAGACAATTACATATATAAAAGGAGACTTATATATTGATAAAAGGATCAACACACAAAGAATACACAACAATCCTAAATGAGTAACCAGCTTTTAAAAAGTGCCTCAAAATACATGAAGTAAATGATGTTATTACAAAAAGGCTTAAAGGAAAACAGACAAATCCTCAATTCTAGATGGGTGACTTCAATTTTTATCATTAATCAGTAAATTTAGTAGAAAATCAGCAAAGATATAGAACTGAACAACACCATCAACCAAATAAAATTGATATTAATAAAATGCTCCACTTTTTGTTCAAGTTCACATGGAATACTCACTAAGATGCAATATATATTGGATCATGAAAATACTTAACAAGTTTAAAATAACTGAAATCATACAAAGTATGTGCTCTGATTATAATGGGATCAAAATTGAATCAGTAACAGAAAAAGAAACATTTCCAAATGCTAGAAATTGAAAAATACTTTAAAATAATGTCTCAAGAAAAATTAGAAAATATTTTAAATTGAATAAAATACAACATATTAAAATTTATAGAATGCAGCTAAAGTGATGTCCATAAGGATATTTACAGCATCAAATACATCCATGGAAAGATAAAAGTCTCAAAGCAATAAACCAAGCTTCCACCTTACAAAACTAGGAAAAGAAGAACAGAATAAATGCATGAAGGAAATAATAAAGACAAGAAAAGAAACAAAAGAAATTGAAAGCCAGAAAAGTGTACAGAAAATTGTTGAAACTAAAATTGCTTTTTTAAAAGATTAATAACATTTACAAGATTCTAGTGAGATGGACAAAGATAAAGACAGAAGATGCAAGTCACCATATTAGAAATAAAACATGGGCTATAATTACAGACCCACGGATAGTAAAAGACAGTAAATATACACATATATACAATACTATACACATAAATTTAATAATTAAGATGGAACAATTACTCAAAAACCACAAATCAAAACTTACCCAAAATGAAATCAATAACCTGACTAGTTCTATATTTATATATGTATAGTTATCTATCTTACCCAAACAAGGTCAAGTAAGTTTTATCCCAGGAATGTAAAACTGAGAAATTTGAAATCAATTAACATAGTCCACCCTACTAAGAGTCTTAAGAAGAAAAATAACATGATCACATCAATTGATACTAAAGAAAAAGCAGTAGATGCAATTTATATCTATTATTGGTAAAAAGGTACAGGAGGAAACATCTTCAACCTGATAAAAGACACTCATAAAACCACTTGTAGGTAACATCATAGGTAATGGGAAATATTGAATATTTCCCCCTATGATCTATACCGGAAGCCCTAGATATTGTAATAAGGCCAGCAACAGAAGTAACAGGCACAAAAATAAGAATGTAAGAAACAAAACTGTTTTTATTATCAAACAACATGATCCTCTACATAAAAACCAATAATGAAGGAATAGTTTTAAAAACCAGTAGAGCTAATAAATAAGTTTATCAAGTTCACACAACACAAGGTCAACACACACACAAAATCATATTTCTATATACTAACAGGATACAATTAGAAAATGAAAATTTACAAAATACCCTTTGCCATTACTCTAAAGAAAATTAACAACTTAGTTATATACTTAACAAAACATGTACAGGATCTGTATGCTGGAAATTACAAAATGCCAGCGAAAGAAATCAAAGAAATTAGTGCTCTATCTGATGTGCACATATTAAATATTTGTTCCCAATTAGTTGGCTCTCTATTCACCTCACTGATTGTTTCTTTTGCTGAGAAGAGGCTTTTTAGTTTAAATCTATCCCATTCATTAATTCTTGGTAATAATTCTTGTGCTACAGTATTCTTATTAAGGAACTTGGGGCCTAATCCGACATGTTGGAAATTGGAGCTTACTTTTTCTTCTATTAGGTATATTGTCTCTGGTCTAATTCCTAGGTCCTTGATCCACTTTGAATTGAGTTTTTTGCATGGTGAGAGATAAAAGGAAAAAAAAAATTGTGGTTGAATGATATGGATATCATTATCCTAAATGCATGATTGAAGATCTGAATGGTACTTATATTCTTTGTATAAAAACAGTTGTATGTAAAAAGATGCTATATATGTACATTATGAATTGTAATACATACTACTATTATAAATAAAAAAAGAAAAAGGAAAAGAAAGAAATCAAAGAAAACATAAATAAATGGAAAGACATACCATGTTCTTGGATTGGAAAATTCAACATAATAAACTTGTCAATTATTTCCAAATTAATTTCTAAACATAATGCTATCACACTTAAAATATCAGCAGGAATTTTTTATTTATATACAAACTTATTCTAAATACATATGAAAAGGCAAATGAATTAGAATAGCCAAAACAATATTTTAAAAGAATATGTGTCAATCAAAAATAATAAAAGGAAGGAAGGACAGGAGGGAAGGATGAAGGAAGGAAGGAAGGAAGGAAGGAAGGAAGAAGGGAGGGAAGGAATGAAGGAAGGGAAGGAGGTAAAGGAAAGGGTAAGTTTGGAAGAATCACAATATCTGATTTTGAGACTTACTATATAAATCACATATTACAAAATACTATATTAAATACAATTCTATGATATTGGCAAAGAAGCAATTACATTGTCTTGTTCATGGAGTAATTCTGACCTCATAGAATGAGTTAAAAAGTCTTCTTTCAGCTTTTCATTTTCATAGACCTGGAGGCAGGTCTATGGGATAGACATAAGTCCTGGGGCTGCTGATGGCAGCCTGGACCTGGGATCAGCCTGGATATTGAATTCCCAGGAGCGGTTAGGTGTCAGGAGTCACCTGGAGCCTGGGGCAGTGGGGGCTGGCTTGGCTCTGGTGCAGGCTTAAAGAGTAAGTTTATGGGACTGGCCTGGAGTGTGGGGCACTGGGAAGCTTCCTCGTGCTGAATTTTACTGGGGCAGGCCATTGTTGGGGTCTGAAGCAAAGTCCAGTACTCATTTTTTCTCTCCTTACCCTACACAGATGGTACGTCTCTCTATGTTGTGCTACTTGGGGCTGGGAGTGGGATGATGTGCATAATGTGAAGCTGTCCTTCCTGCCCTCTTTGATATATCTGTTCTTATTTCTGTGTTACACTCAGGTGCTGTGATCTCTCATCTGGTTTCCTTAGCTCTCATGAAGTTATTTTGTGCATGGATAGTTGTTCAAATTGATGCTTCTACAAGGAAATGTATTTGTGTTGGAAAGTCTTATTCCACCATCTTGCTGAGGAAACTCTCCTTCAATTTACTGAGAGAGTATTTATTTTTCCTTCACTTAATTTATTGGTTCATATTAATTATTAGAATAGTGGGTTTAATTGTGGCATATTCATGCATGCACCTAACATAATTTGGTCAATTTCATTCTCCACTACCTTCCCTTTTCCTCCCCTTCTCTCTCCCTTTGATCCTCTACCTCTACCATAATAGTCTCCCCTCTATTTTCATGAAATCCATTCTTCCTCTTTTTTCCTTTAGCTTCCACTTATGAGAGAAAACATAATGACACTTGTTTGTCCTTTACTTTTGAAGGATAATTTCACAGGGTACAGAATTTTAGGTTGGTAGGTTTTTTATCCTCTCAACACTTCCACTATTTCACTCTACTCTCTTCTTGCTTGCATGGTTTCTAAGAAGTCTGATGCAATTCTTATCTTTGCTCCTCTAAAGGAAAGGTCTTTTAAAAATTCCTCTGGCTTCTTGCAAGATTTTTTTTTATCTTTGATTTTCTAAAATTTGAATATGATATGTCTAGATGTAGGTTCTTAGCATTTATCCTGTGTGGTATTTTCTGAGATTCCGGGAAGTTTGATTTGGTGTAGGATATTAATTTGGGGAAATTCTTGGTCATTATCACTTCAAATTCTGCATCAATCACTTTCTCTTTCTCCTTTTGGTTTACCCATTTTGAATTTTTTGCTCCTTTTCTAATTGTCCCATGGTTTTTGGATATTCTGTTGTATTTGTTAGTTTTTAGTCTTTTTTTTAGTCCTTATTCTTCAGTTTTGGAAATTTCTATTATCATATCCTCAAGCTCAGAGTTGTTTTTTTTCACCCTGAGCCATGACCAGTCTACTAATGAGCCATTCAAAAGTATTCACTTCTGTTGTAGCATTTTTTAATTTTATTTTTTACTTGTAGATGGACAATATAAATAAATAATATAAATAAATATAAATAAAGATGGACAATATCTTTATTTATTTTATTTATTTTTATGTGGTGCTGAGGATCGAACCCAGTGCCTTACATGTGTGAGGTAAGCGTTCTACTGCTGAGCTACAGGCCCAGCATTTTTGTTCTCTAGCATTTCTTATTAAAAACCTTAGAATGTCTATCTCTCTGCTTGCATAATCTATCTTTGCATGTTGTCTATTTTATTCATTGAAGCTCTTAGCATATTAATCATATATGTTTTAAATTCTTGGTGTAATAATCACAACATTTCTGCCGCATCTGACTCTGGTTCTGAAGCTTGTTTAGTCTCTTCAAATTCTTCTTTGCCTTTTAGTATGCCTTGTAGGTTTTTTGTTAGAAAGTGGACATGACATACTAGCTACAAGAAACGTAGTAAATAGGCCTTTAGTAATGTAGTGGTAAGGTGTGGGGAGAGGGGAAGCATCCTGCAATCCTATAATTCAGTCTCAGTCATTTGGTAAGCCTGTTCCTCTGGACTGCAAACTTCACATATGCTTACTGGTCTCTTCCTCTTTGGTGGGTCAGGATAGCTGTGGGGGCTAAAGTTGGGTATTTGCCTTCCTCCATATAGTTTGAACTTTGGTACAATTGCAGCATTTTAGACTCGTTAAAATAGTTTCTCGTTAAGAATAGAGTTCTTATGCATGTTTCAAAATGGTTAAATTTCCTCATAATCCTGCTGGAAGCATGAGGGCACTTTTCTGTGAGAATGTATAAGAGGTCATGGAGCTAAAATTCACAAGTATGGGGATTCCTCCTACTTTTTAACTTTTGTGCCATCCACTCTTGAGTCTAGCAACTCACCAATCACAATTCAGGTTTTCCTAGCCTGACACTTGTTCCTGTAGAGGTTTCTGTTGTTGGGCTTCTATTCGGGTAAATTGTGATTCTCTGTATCTGCCTGTCTGTAACAATAACTTTTGAGGAATTAGTTCACCCTGTGACCTCACTTCTCTAATGCATCTGAGAAGAGTTGATTTTTCACATTGTTCAGCTTTTTATTTGTTGTTAGGATGGAGTGGCAATCTCTAAGTTCCTCAAATGCTAGACTGGAAGTTATGTGTGTTTGTTTAAAAGATAAAAATTTTAAAAGGAGCCAGGAATGGTGGCACATGCCTATAATCCCAGCAGCTCAGGAGGATAACGCAGGAGGATCAAGAGTTCAAATCCAGCCTCAGCAAATTAGCAAAGCCCTAAGCAAGTCAGTGAGACCCTGTCTCTAAATAAAATACAAAATAGGGCTAAAGACTCAGTGTTTGAGTGCCCCTGAGTTCAATCCCCAATACTCCTCCCAAAAAATTGAAAGGAAAGAATTTGCAGGTACAACCATAATCCAAATGATGCCTCTCTGCTTCCTGAAAATGCTGGTGGGAATTAGGATAAGGCTTGAGACATGGGTTGGCAACCCGCAGTTAGAGTGTGAAAGCCCCAACTTTATTTACATCTCCATGATCACTTAGGGGTTTTTCATTCAAGTACTGAAGCACTTTGCCCAGTATCAACTAAAACCAGTGGTTCCCAAAAGTTAGGGGGATCAGAACTATTTTGAAAAAAAAAAAATTAATCCAGGTCTTCCATCCTCAGAATTTCTAATTTAGAATGTCTCAGCAAGATCAGAGGATTAATTGGTTTGTTTTAGATTTTCTTTTGTTTGGCTTTTTATTTTTTTTAAATTTTATTTATTTTTATTTTTGCCAGCTTTATTGAGATATAATAACATACAAAGAACTTCACATATTTTGTGTGCATAATTTGGTGAACTCGTATGTATGTAAACAGCCATTATGTCATCGCCATGATCAAGGGCCTAAACATGTCCAAGATCTCCCACAGTTGCCCTGCATCCTCTTTCTTTCCCTCTCCTCTTTTTACTCTCCTTCTTTCTAGTTTTTTTTCTTTTTTTTTTTTTTTTGGTGACAAAAAATAAAATATTTTGAATTATATAATACTTCATTGTTAATTATAGGTGCTATGTTGTCTGGCAAATCTCTAGAACTTATTCATCTGGGATGACTGAAGTGTCAGATTCATTGACCAGTAACTTCTCATGTACCACAGCCCCAGACCCTAGTAACTACTACTGTATTCTCTGCTTCTGAGTTTGACCGTGATAGCTACCTCATATGAGTAGAATCAAATCTTGGTTGTCAATAATGGTTAAGTAAATTAAACTGTGCTGAATTACCTTATTTCACACAACATCTATATTTCAATGTCTTTCCAGGAAGGAGATTAAATTCTATATAATGCTATATTATATCAGTTATAAAATAAAAATCTCAATTTAAAACAAATGTCCCATTTCTTATTGGAGAGGAAAACAGACCTAAGTTACTATTAATTAGTTTTTAAAATATGAATTTTATCATGTTATAGAATATCATACCATATTGAATACCAACATCTTCCCAAGAAAGATTACATTGTGTATGCTTGTGTATTGTTTGGCTTTTATTTATTTTTTGATTCTCAGCCATTCTTATACCAAGAAAAGTTTAGAGACCACTAATATAGTTCTCTTCATCAGAATTCCAAGATTCAAATTCCAAGTGGTTGATATGCATTTCTCTGGTGTGACCTGAAGGTGGTGCTCCTGCAGTATGCCAGCATAACTCAGCCCAAGAGCTAAAGGGAAGCCCAGTTGAGGGAGGAAATTAATATGAATGCAGGGCCCTAGATCCAATCAGAAGAGAAGATAAAAAATAAAGATTAATTAATAACTAAAAAGAAACATTTGCTCCTCCTTTTACCCCCAAGTGGATCTGCAATGCCATTTTCCACCTTTCTAAATTGAGTGAGGTCATAGGTAGATACCCAGCAGGCCCCCAGGTTCATACATACTTGAGCTGTTCTCAAAACGCCACTGCCTTTTGTCATTGGAGATCTTCCATCACCTAACACAGACTCTCTTCCATTTTACAAAAGGAGTCAGTTCTGAAGTGGAGAAATTTGAAGTCTTGATGAACCTCTGCCATAGATTTTATATTTGAAGGCCTGGATCCTGGGCTCCTGAATCAGAGAGAGCACATTCCCTTTTCAAGAATGGGTGTCCTAACATAAGACCCCAGAATAAGCTGAAGGTCTGATACAGGACTAGAATTTGCATCTTCTGTTCTGAAAACACCTCTCCAGTAGATTACAATTTACTTGGCAAAAGAGGTAATTTGGCCATGAGCCCGGCCCAAAGATACTGTTGATAGCACTTACCATAGGTAAAGTCTGGAGTTTCAATGGTTCCAGAAGATGATACATTACTAGGATTCAAAACAGATATATCTCAGGTCAAGCTGGCACATAGCCAGGGAGTAGTGGTTTGACTCCTTTAGCTCTGAGCTCCACAGTGCCCTCAGAAAAAAATGTCATTCAGCAAAGCAGAGCTTCCCAACCTGTGAACCACAACACAGATATTAACCCCCTCAATTTTAGGTGTATGGACAGAACCTGAGCAGCTAGAGTCTGGACTGGTCACCTCTGACTATAAGGTTAGTTTCTTTCACTGATCCCACTGTGCTGAACCAATATTTCATGGAGTATGTATGCTATGACATGGGAAAGATTAGGAAGTTAGCAAAAATATACCAGGCCTGGAGCAGGCCTGGGCTGGGCCAGGTAATATCTGGTCCCACTAGGCCCAATTCCTTAATATCTCTGAAGGCCACCATCTGTTTTTGGGTAACACCACCCTCTCTTCAGGTTCTCTGATAGCCAAGATATCTTCTGACTCAGCATAGGGATGATATAAAATGAAGGTTATAGCTGAGCCTGCCCCATTTTTCTGTTCTAGCAGCTATAATGTTATCAGGTTATAAATTCAGACCATGAAGCACAGTCCTTTCTTATGGTCTACCAACTAAGCTACTAGCAACAAGGAATACAACTCTTTCTACAACCCAGATTTTCCTGCTCTGGCTTCTTCTTATCTGATTCAAGTGTGGTTGACACTGGTCCCCTCCTATCAGTGTGGCCAGTAAATAAAGTCAAATGTCCAATCAGTGCCTGATTACAGGGTGTCTAGGTCTATGACTTGTTTAATGGTCTACTCTAGTTTGTCTATGATAAGACTTCCTCTTGAGAGCATGGCCTCAGGAGAAGACTGTTGCTCTTTGGAGATGAGTCAAGAGAATGGGATTGAATGATGGCTTACTGACTTGGATCCATACTAGAGTAAGATGAGGGTGGCATCAATCATTTATATCAGGACATGAATGTAATGTGGCTTGAAATATAATGAACTCTTCTTTCCTGAGGAGACTACCAGACTATATATGAGGAACAAGCTATCTAACTACTACCTATTTGACTCCCAGTCCCACCCCTACCAGCCTCGGAGATACATAAGAAGTACAACTAAATTGGAATTACCATGAAAGTCTATAGCAACACAAAAGAAACGGCGGTTGAAAACCCAAGGACATTAGCTGGAGCTTGTCTATCTACGTATCTCTCTCTCTATCTCTAAATATTTCACAAGAGTTGCTGAGACCATGAGCACAAGGTGAGTAGCTCTGTCTTGGCCTCTATCAGTTGGCTCATGGAGAAAATGTAACTTCCCTCCATCATTGCAAATCCCCCATAAAGTCTGGTATTAGGCCTTTGATGGTGAATTGTGTTGAATAAAAGGACAAGATTTTATATCCTATCCTCTTTTCTCCCACTCACTGAGGTCTGTTTAGAGGCTGCAGCAGTCAATTAACAGGACTATAGTTCATTCAGGACTTATAGGTAATGAGAAGATGAAGCCAAGGATGAGTATGTGGGAATAGAAAAGCAGTGCTCAGTGCACAACTCAGCAAGTTTTATGAGGGGCAGGTACTGGGGATGGAATCTGGGGGCAATTTGCCTCTCAGCTATATCCCTAGACCTTTTTTATCCTTATCATAAGACAGGGTCTTGCTAAGGTGAGACTGTGGCCTCAAGCTCACAATCTTCCTGCCTCAGCCTCCTGAGTCACTGGGATTACAGGCATTGGGCCTAGCAACAGTGGTGGGTTTTTTGGTTTGTTTGTTTGTTTGTTTTGTATATTCATAAAGTTGTAGGACTATCACCACAATAAATTTTAGAACATTTCCATCACTTCCAAAAGAAACCCCATAACCATTATCAGTCACTCCCCATTCCCCCCTCTCCCAACCCATGGTTACCACTAATCAACCTTCTGTCTTGTGGATTTGATTATTCTGGATGCTTTATATAAATGGAAACATACAAAATGTGGCCTTTTTTGTCTGGTTTCTTTTATTTAATATGTTTCCAAGGTTCATCCACATTGTAGCATGTTTTAATAATCTATTCCCTTTTATGGCTGAATAATATTCCTTTGTATGGATGGGCCACATTTTGTCTATTCATTCATGTTGATGGAAATTTGGGTTGTTTCCACTTTATGCTACTATGAATAATGTTGTGATATATATATATATATATATATATATATATATATATATATCACACTTGTATATATACACTTGTATGTGTATAGAGAATGTATAGAGTGTGATAAATGGATATCATAGAATCAGTAGGTATCCATAATAGAAAGTTTAGAAAATAACAAATGTAATAGTCTGGCAGTCTCTTAAAAGGTTAAACAGAAATATGATGTAGTCCAATGATTCCACTGTTAGTTATCTACCTAAGAGAAATAATAACTCATTCACACACCACACACACACACACACACACACACACACACACACATACACACACACACACACATACACACACAGTCTCTTAACTTTTAAGAGACTGCCAGTCTGTTACATTTCTTATTTTCCAACTTTCTACAATGGATATCTACTGATTCTGTGATCATAAAAATAAATAATTCACAATAGACAGAGAAACCTCAGATGTTTCTGTAGCCCACCATGTACCACTTGACTCACAGAATCACTCCAGGCTCAGCCTGCCAACTTCTTCTTCCCATATTTCCTCCTGTCTGATCCCTTCATCTCTGTCCTATTGTTATTATATCCAAACAAAGCTATTATGTCTGGGGCAAGGGAGATTGTGGCAAAGGCCCTCGGGAGACAGTATGCTTGCTGAACTTCAGAAACAATAAGGAGGTCAATGGGTCTGGAGTAGAGCAAACAAGAGAGTCGTAGATAAGGTCAGAGAGGAAATGGCATTGGTCAGAGAAGTTCTCTCTGACAAGGCAGTATTTGGTTTTTTTTTTTTTTTTGTGTGTGTGTGTGTGTGTGTGCTGGTTTTTGTATTTGTTCTTCTTAGATATACATGACGGTAGAGTGTATTTTGACATATTATGCATGCATGGAGTATAACCTATTTTAATTTGCATCCCATTCTGGTGATTGCACATGATATGGAGTTTCCTGGTTGTGTTTTCATATATGAACATAGGAAAGTTATGTCTAATTCATTCTATTGTCTTTCCTACTCCTACCCCCTCCCTCCCCTTCATTTCCCTTTGTCTAATCCAATGAATTTCCATTTTCCCCAACAAGGCAGTATTTGAACAGATATTTAAACAAAAATATTACAGAGCAAAGAATAGCCAGTACAAAGGCCCTGTGGTGAGTTCATGCTTGGCTTGTTTGAGGAGGAGCCAAGGAAACTGGTATAGCTAGAAGAGAGTAAGCAAGAACAAGATTGACAAGGAGGGAGAGAGAGTCATGGGGAGGGGAAGATATGAATGTGTTCCCCAAAATTTTTTTGAAAACTTAATCCCCAATGCAGCAGAGTTGACATATGGCATCCTTGAGAGTTAGGACCTTTGAGGGTTGATTGGGTCATGAGGAGTCTGCCTTCATAATGCCTTAATGCCATTATGATGGGAGAGGGTTAGTTATCATGGAAGTGGGTTCCTGATGAAAGGACGAGTTTGCCCCCATTCCCTCCACCCCCTTACTCTCTCTTGCCCATGTGATATCCTCAGCAATATTAGGATACAACAAGGAGGCACACATCAGAGACAGCCCATAATCTTAGACTTCCCAGCTTCCAAAACTGTAAGCCAAATAAATATCTACCATACTTTATCACATAATCATCACTATCACATTAACAGTTATTCACAAGTATTCATGCATCCTAATCTTGCACCAAAGACAGTTGAGTAATAAAGGACTTTTATGTAATACTAGCACCCATTTTCTTCACAATTGTTTTAGAAAGCTTCACATAATGGTCATGCCCCACTGTTTTGCAAAATTAAAAAATTGGCATAAAATCTACAATGATTATGTGGTAAAATATGATATTGTTTATAAATTACCCAGGCTGTGGTGTTCTATTATAGCACAACATTGACCAAGACAGCCTTGAAGGCAATTAAGAGGGTATTCACTTCAAAGAGAAAGAGAGAGCCATACAAAGGTTTTTAGAAAAGGAGGGATGGTGATCTGACATATGTTTTAGAAGAATTCCTCTGGCTGCTGTGTGAGGTAAGGCTACAGAAGTGAACAGAAATCTAACTGCCCTAATTTTCTAGGCCAATGTCAAGTAGCCCTGGGATTCATAAAACCTAAAATCCAGATGTGTACACACATATTAGCAAGACACTTTTTTTTTCTAACTTAAATTAAGTGATAGTGTCCCCTGCTTAATACCATTCAGTGGTTTCCCATGGCAGTCAGTGAACTCCAGTGTCCTTAATTTGCATGATCAGTGCCTATTGGTCCTCATCACCTCCAACTCCTTCCCCTTTCTCCCTGCCTCTGCTCCACAGCCATTGGGCTGCCTTCTTAGTGGCCCTTCCCTCCACACTCACTGGCCTCGAGTCTTTCATGTTTTCCTTCTGCTGGAACACTTTTCACTAAGCTCTTCGCATCATTCGGACCCAAGTCAAAATGTCACCTCCTCCAAAAGACCTTCGCTTTTCACTCACTGTAGAGTAGCCCTGGAAGCTCTCCTTCTCACAGCACCCAGATTTCTTCCATATCCCATTTATCTCTCTTTGTAGTTAATTATCTAGACTATTTAATTATTATCTAAGTTCATCCTTAGGATATGAGCTACATAGGATAGGGACTTTATTTTTTCCAATGTCATATCCCCAAGAACCTAGGATGGTGATGGTACATAATAGCATTTAATAAATGCTTGCTGAACAGATGGATGAAAGAAAATCAATGCCTTTTCTCTTTGTTTCTCTAACACTGTAGAGATGAGCTAGACTTTTTTCCCCCCTGAATTGCTGGGGATGGAACCCACAGCCATGTACATGCTAAGCAAGTACTCTCTATACTACCACTAAGCTATAGCCCCAGGTCTAAGTTAAAGTTTTTGAAAGAAAATGCACAAAAAGTAAAGGATGGGCTGGGATTCTGGCTCACTGGCAGAGCTCTTGCCTTGCACGTATAAGGCACTGCATTAGATCCTCACCACCACATAAAAATAAATAAGATAAAGGTCCAACTACAACTCAAGAATATTTAAAAAAATAAAGAAGGCTAACAGTAAAACAAAGAAAGAGCCAGGCATGGTGACCCATGACTGTAATCCTAGCTACTTGTACGGTTGAGGCAGGAGGATTGCAAGTTCGAGGCCAGCCTCAGCAACTTAGTGAGACCCTGTCTTAAAATAAAAAATAAAATAAAATAAAAAGGGCTGGGGATGTTGTTCAGTTTTAGTGCACTGGGTTCAGTTCCCAGCACCAAAAGAAAGAAAGAAAGAAAAGAAAAGAAAAGAAAGGAAATGCAAAAATTACAACAGTGCTTTCCAAAAAAGCACGGGTCACTGAAAAAGTTAGTGAGCTTACATCTACATACAACCCACAGATAACCTCATACTTAATAGGAAAAGACTGAAAGCTTCCCACTAAGACCAAGAAGAACAAGATGCAGACATCTACTCTTGCCAACTCAATTGAACATTGTATTAGAAGTTCTAGCCAGGGCAGTTAGACAAGAAAATAGAATAAAAAGCATCTAGATAGAGTGAAACATGTAAAACTACCTCTGTTTTCAGAAGATGTGATCTTATATATAGAAAATACTAAAGAATCCACTAAAAATATCATCAAAAGTAACAAACATGTTCATCAAGGTTGCAGGAAGCTTAGGGGTAAAAAAAGGGATGGTAGAAAGGGTTCCCACCCCCTCCCAGAGCTGCTGGAGTAGACCTCATACTTCCTTGGGTACCATTTCTATGGAACGAAATAGGCCAAATACACAAAGACTCTGCCTTTCTTTAAGCTCTTTCACTGCCTCATCCTCATCACCCCTTTGAAAAAAAGTTGAAGGATTATATTCTCATATCCTGTGTGCCCTGTGAGCTGTGCCAGCCAAGCCAGTCTGCAGCTATAGTGTAGTTATCTTAGGATAAGGAATCAGGACTCTGTAATACATCCTTCCCTAAGCTTTTGTATTCTCTCTCCCTGTCTCTGGTTTTGTTTTTCACTTGGTTTCCTAGCAAATTTCCTTTTGAGAAATTCCAATATTGTCTCATCTGAACCAAGGGGAATAGGATTTGTCTACATCTCGGTCAGTGAAGGGCTAGCTTGGAGGTCAGGGGTCCCTTGAGGCTAGGTGTGGGGGTGGCTGCATCCAGCACAGCTGGAGAGGCAAGGAAGGGTTGAAGCTGTGCAGATGTGTTTTTTGGACGATGGATTAAGATACTGGAATGATAGACTTTTGGCTAAGGATCGAGTGCATCTCACTAGGGAAGAATGTGGTTGCCTGGAGACTTGCCGATCTGATCAAGATGACTTTAACTGGAAAAGTGGGGGGGCAAAACATGCCCATTTCAGACTGTAAGGCCAGATACTATAGACAGCAGCAGGCATGTCAGCAACAGAGGAATAATAGTGAGAGAGACACCCAGTGATTTGCAGAGAAAATGACTGAGAAGGAAATTGGGTATGGCGTTTCCAGCCTTGACTGTCAATATGCCAGTGTGAAGAGTAAGAGCAGGAAACAAAGCAGATTGAGATTTTTTAACACAAATAAGTAAAACAAAAAACAAATATATAAATAGACTTATAGGAAAGGGATTCACAACTGAAATATTGTCAAGGACACTTTGAAAGACACAAATCTAATAGAAGGATTTGAGTTACCCACCCACAGGAAGGTGTTCTTTTTACCCACCTGTACCAACTTTGTGGCATCCTGAGAGTCGGATTAAGGATACAGAATCAGGGTACTAGGAGAAATGACCATGAACTCCAATAACTGTGGAAAATCCACATTTGCTTACTCAGGGCCCTGCAATCTTGACATAACAGTGAACAAGTTGGGCCTAGTCCCTCCTCCAACAGAGCTGATACCCACCCAGAGCAGATAGATGGGAAACGAGTGAATAATGAATGCACAAAATAACTTCACATTGTGAATCACAGAGAAAATAAAACTAATAGTAATAAAAGGGAGGGAGGAACTTTTATAGTTTGGGTGGTCTTGGATGGCCTATCAGCAGAGGTGACTTTTGAGCTAAGAACAAGTAGAGGGAGTGAGCCATGGAAACATCTGAGGGAACAGAAAGGCAAAGTACTTAACCAGTTGGAGAAAACAGAAGAAGGCAATGATCTCCCAGTTTGGTTCTCCCAGATGCAGAGAATGAGAGAAGAATTTGAGTGATGGTAATTTATTGGGAGGTGTGGGTGATGCCAGTAAGGCAATGGAAAAGCCAGAAAAGGAAATGAAGGGCAGACTCAAGACTTCCAGGCAACTCTGGGAAAAGGGGTAAGATATGTGTTTCAGGATTACCACCATCTTCCCAGAGTCATTGATAAATAGCTTTTCTCCACAAGAATGACCTCTAAGTTTCCAGAAAAAGCAGGGAAAGATGCAGTGACAATGCCCTGATATGACAATTCTAAGGGATCTGGGAAGTAGCTGACTGCTACAGCTAGGAATCCTGGAGCAGAGTCAGAGAAAGAGTGAGCTAAAGGGTCAGTCAGGGACCAGATCACCTAGGGCCAAGACCAGTTGCAAATAAGTGGCCAGAAAGCCATTTGATGTAAGCCATACAGCATTTTCTTTTGCTTTACTTTTTCTTTTAATTTCCAGTAATTAAAAATAAGGAGATTTAATGTATTAACCTACAGTTCTAGTTGTCTTGGAAAAAAATTGATAATATACTGAATCCTCATTTGACAATCTACCCAATTCCCCATTTAGAAGGGTTACGTGCTCACCAGTTAACTAGTCTTTGAGTTTTAGATCAGCAGTCCAACATGTCATAGGCAGTGAAAAAAAAAAAAAAAAAAAGTTAAAATAAATTCAAATGGAGACCAGGCCTGAAGAATCACTGAGAAGACAATGCCAGTTCCACCTCATAAGTGATCTAAACCTTGCTTGATTTGCAAATATTACTGAAACTTAACTTGAGCTACATCTTGTAAATTCCTATATTAAAGAAAAATAGAACTAAGATCAACCAATCATAAATAGCCAACAAACTGCTAGGCATGGTGCTGCATGCCTGTAATCCCAATGACTCAGGAGGCTGAGGCTAAAGCAGAAGGATCTCAAGTTCAAGGCCAGCCTTAGCAACTCATTGAGGCCCTAAGCAACTTAGTAAGACCCTGTCTCAAAATTCAAATTAAAAACAAACAAACCAAAAAAGACTTGGGATGTAGTTCAGTGGTAAAGCTCCCCTGAGTTCAATCCCCAATACCATAAAAAATAAAATAATGAGAGAGAGAGAGAGAGAGAGAGAGAGAGAGAGAG